>CAMXCT020006728.1:120418-217555 GCA_947184155.2 Cladocopium goreaui | reverse complement strand
CACATCACGAGGGCTAAGATATTAAAACTGTCATTGAACGCAGCATCTAGCCATCATGGCCATCACGCTCCAGCGGAGGTATGGCAAGGCCTGGAAAGCGGAAGATCCCAGTTTGAAGGATCCGCCGCCATATCCCTACACTCAAAAGATGGCGACTTGGGCGGAACATGTTGGAACTGGAGGTGAGGTGCGCTAGTCATACTGGTGTGGGATGATGATGGTGATGCTGATGGTGATGCTGGTGATGATGGTGATGATGGTGATGGTGATGATGATGATGATGATGATGATGACGATGACGATGATACCAAGTGACCATAGATGATTTAGATCTGCAAACCTAAAGACTGTTTTAGTTGAGGATAAACAGAAGAATTACGAACTGCTTTATGTCAGCAATTTCCAACAACCTGGAATAGATATGTCAGTCAAATTACCGACCCATACACGATAATGCAGCCAAAATGACTAGCATAAATTGAATTGCACTACCCTCTGGTAATTTAACATAACTATGGAAAATCACCATTTTTCATGGGAAAACTCACTATTAATGGCCATTTTCAATAGCTATGTTAAATTACCAGAGGGTATCCTTACCATCCAGTGCTGGAGGAACAATTTTTCACAGTACTGGTTACTGTAACAGCAAGTCTTTGACCCCTCTCTCGGCACAATGTGAGTTCTAACATATCTTGATACATACCAAGTGCATGTCATTTTTGTAATGTTTTTTTAGATTATATATATATATACACATATCTGGGTAAATTATAACGACCTCACTGCGACCTCACTGGAATCATGGTTAGTAAGGGGAATCATCCCCAAATGGCCTTAATTCAGGCTAGTGAAATATTATAATTTACCAAGATTATATTATATATATATATCAGATTACATATATTTACAGCATGATTCAGCATATGTATGATTCGATGTCAAGGATAGTTTTTGTTGTTTGGACCGTAAAAGTAACACCGCAAACATGTAACAATACCAGTCACATCCAGTCACTGTTTTTTTTTATGTTTTCTGTGTGTGGTTGCTCATATCAATACGTGTATTTATAAACACACAAATCACATAACTATATACAATAACGTATTATATTACATAATGTGTATATATATAATGTGTGTATGTAATATATATATATATATATATTAGATACACTCATATATATAAATAAAGAGTGTGTGTACTTCTCCTATATCCGCAACATGACGTCCCCCAAGGTGGAAGACTACCTTCGTCGATCCGAGCAATGAGCCGCGTGGAAAATCAATCCGGGCCGACGTGTTGGATTGAGACATCAACGGGGAGTTGAACGATTTTTCAGCCATTTCAGCAATTTCAACATGTTATCATTGATCATTTCGATATATTTTGATTCACTGTCTCAGCAATTCAAACTTGCAATTTCACATTGAACATCATTTACACGATCTAAATGTTTCTGTGTCTATATGGACAGACCTTTCTTGTGTAGTTCTGATGGTTTATTTGTTGCCACACATGCGGATGAATCTATGTGCTCTATGTATAACTAGGCAGAAATGTTATGTTTGTAGAGCACCTGAGAGTAACCATGCCATGCGGCCACCATTTTAGGATGGTTGCCTGGGTAATCTAGTTGAAATGGAATATGCTCTCAAGATCTGTTTGAGAAGGGCAGTGGAGGCATCATTGTAATCAGGTCATCTAGATCTTGACAAACCGATACCCTCTGGTAATTTAACATATCTATTGAACATGGCCATAGAAATAGCGGATTTACCTATTAAACATGGTGATTTTCTTTCGTTTTTTGTATGTTTACCAGAGGGTAACTGCGGTTAAAACACAATTCTTCCAGACACGACGAGTAGCGCATGGTTGGCCATGGACGAGTAGCGTACCGGAACCAGCTGCGATCATTGAATGATTGAAACAAATCTTGAAACACAATTTCTGAAACCCAACAAAGATATACAACAATCATAGTCTGGTTGGTGGTTTAGAACATGTTTTATTTCTCCCAATAGTTGGGATGATGATCCAATCTGACGAACTCATATATTTTTCAGAGGGGTAGGTCAACCACCAAGCAGATATTTGAAAAACCATCATGAAAACCATATTTCATAACCATTAACATTAACCATTATTAACAGTATATTAACCATATGTCAACCATTATTAATAGTATATTAACCAATATTAATAGTATATTAATAGTATATTAATAGTTCCATTAACCATATGTCAACCACCAAGCAGTTCTATTGATTTCTGCCACGGCGCCACGACCCGCCAAAAACGCCAGGCCATTGATCAAGACCCTGACGGAGGAGTTGAAACCTGCGGACTTTGCTGGTCAGGCATGGAGAAAATGGGTGCGAAAATGGCAGGAAAACCAGAATGATCCAAAAAAAAGGGTCATGTTGAATGTTAATTGTCGCGCCATCCAACAATTCGTTATCCCAAAATTGGTCATTTTGAATGATGATGTTAAATTATGTTGAATGAGTCACCATCCAACATTTGTCATGTTTCACTGGAATCATCCAAACTAATTTTCGATGGGGCCATCCAGAATGATGCTGACGGCGACGAGATGCCTCGAGAAAGGGGGCCTCGTGACTTGCTACAGATTCCACTTAGTAAAGGCGGTAAAGGTGTTGTATGTTTGCTGGTTGAGTTATGTTGCCAAATTTCCAGGAGGGATGTGTATCTAATTGTATCTAAATATAGTGGCTATTTATATATTTATTATATATATATATATTAATGTATATACACAAGGTGGTGCCCCATCAGCTTAGATGGGTTCCTAAATCAACTCATAGGGGAACGGAAAATCACTGTGGATGTATCAGAGTTGTACAGAAATTGATATCCAGCAGTGTTTTTTGCGCTATATTAGGCTATTATATGTTGTTGAATATAATTGTGCCATGTTTATTTGCTTTTTCAAACATTGTTCTTCTTGTTGGGTTTTTCCCCACCTGCCAGGTGAGGGTTGTTAGATTTTATCTAAGTTGCCTTCTCCTCCTCCTGCCTGCCTCCTCCTCTCCTCCTCTCCTCCTCCTGTCGTCGTCCTCCTCTCGTTGTCCTCCTCCTCTCGTTGTCCTCCTCGTCTCGTTGTCCTCCTCGTCCTCCTGCTCAACTGCGACTCGCGATCCACAGTGTTCGCTGCCGGACCTCAACCAAGACCATCCACGCCCAGTGTTCCCTGCCGGACCTCAACCACGACCATCCACGCCCAGTGTTCCCTGCCGGACCTCAACCACGGCCATCACGCCCAGTGTTCTCTGCCGGACCCCAACCACGACCATCCACGCCCAGTGTTCCCTGCCGGACCTCAACCACTACCATCCACGCCCAGTGTTCCGTGCCGGACCTCAACCACGACCATCCCCGCCCAGTGTTCCCTGCCGGACCTCAACCACGACCATCCACGCCCAGTGTTCCCTGCCGAACCTCAACCGCGAGTATCCACGCCAAGTGTTCCCTGCCGGACCTCATGTAGGAAGATATGGGACAAAGAATGTGCAGAAGAAAGTTAGAAAGAATGTCAGAAAGAATGTCAGAAGATATGCCAGAAGATATGCTAGATAGAATGCCAGATAATATGCCATAAGATATGCCAGATAGAATGCCAGATAGAATGCCAGAAGATTTGCCAGATAGAATGCCAGAAAATATGCCAGAAGATATGCCAGAAAGATATGTCAGAAGATATGCCAGAAGATATGCCAGAAGATATGCCAGAAGATATGTCAGAATATATGCCAGAAGATATGTCAGATAGAATGCCAGAAGATATGTCAGAATATATGCCAGAAGATATGTCAAAATATATGCCAGAAGATATGCCAGATAGAATGCCAGATAATATGCCAAAGATATGCCAGATAGAATGCCAGAAGATTTGCCAGATAGAATGCCAGAAGATATGCCATATAGCTATGCCATATTGAATGCCAAAGATATGTCAGATATAATGCCAGAAAGATATGCCAGATAGAATGCCAGAGATTTGCCAGAATAGAATGCGAAGATATGCCAGAATATGCCAGATCATATGCCAGAAGATATGCCAGATAGAATGCCAAATAGAATGTCAGAAGATATGTCAGATAGAATGCCAGAAGATTTGCCAGTAAGAAAATGTATAAATTTCATGGTGGGGATCACACGAAGTAAAGTAATTTAGCACCAGGTTTTATCAGTTTATGGTTTATGCCGTTATGAAGACAGACCCGTGTCCTGACAGTTTCCCTTTCATATCGCATCTACACGGGGACATCCCCATTCTGCACGAAACTTCTCGGTTGTCGTTTTTGGTTGCAGTCCGGTCTGGGGCTTGATGATGTTTCGCTTGAAAAACCGATGATCTAAATTGAATCTGGCGGAAAAAGGTCAGTGTATGAAATCACTTAATGTTGGTAAAATAATGCCATAAACCATCCCCAATTTCACCGTATGTTTATAGGTGGTGTGGTTACCATTCAAATGGGTGGCTTATGACATTGTTTTAACCACATTAGTGGTGTTGGTTCCAGCTGTTCCCTAAGTTGCCAAACGCGTTGCCAAACGCGTTGCCTTCGCGGCTTCATCAACTTGGCTGTGTCATCACTGTCCCATGGCTTGACGTGACCATGGCTTGGAGCTAAAAAAACAATATTTTCAGACGCACCCATATCATCATTATTATTGGTTTGTCATATCATATCCAATTATATCCTTATTAGGCTTGGTTATGTATATATATAATATGTACCACCAGTGTCCTTGGTTATTCACATTACATTACCCAATGTCATGGCTAAATATTCCATGTTTTTGCATGGCTTTCAACACTGGACCTTCCAGGTCTTGCATTGTTTGGGAAAGTGGAGGATGGTGCAGAGACTCAGTGAGGCCATCATGGCATTCCGAGGGATCGAGTGGATTTTTCATGGGATACACCAATAAGTATTGGGAAACACGTGTATACATAGTCATATAGTATATAGTATGGAAACCAATAAGTATAAGTATATAGTATACTATAAACATAGCCAATAAGTATGGGATAAACCAATAAGTATAAGTATAATACGATATATATATATATACATATGATCATATATATATACTATATACTATGGAATTATAACAATGTTTACCAAATCCTCCCCACCTATACCATGGCTATGTTAAATACCCAGAGGGTATATACTTGGGGGGTATGATAGTGTGATATAAAAGCTCTGATATACCCAGCCAACTGGATAGGTAGGACATATGTAATCCCTTAGTTTTTTCCTCTACATGGAGAATAACCAGATTTTTTTTTTGTGGACTACCAAAGATTAGCCACAAACTTGGCAAAGTGGTTGATTGGTTAGCACACATCACAGTGAGTGCGGGCCTGCCTCTTTTGAGCAGTGCTCAGATTATGACCCTTTGGTCCTCCCGCTCCACTGGTGGATGAAGCACTATTGCAGTGTATTATGATGTATTCCTAGACCCTCCAAGTATACCCGTAAAAATTGTGTTTTACACCATTATTTTATTACTTTACAATTTTTTGATAGTTGGAGGGTCTAAGTATGGTGTATTTTCACCAGTTCCTTATTGTCTAACACCTCATTTTCCGCATGAACATGGCCATAACTTAAGTACCCAACTTTTCAACTGACCCTCTGGGAATTTAAGATAGCTATGAAAACGGGCCCCTTTACTTCGTTGGTTTTCCAATTCTTAAGAGTGATTTTCCATAGTTTACCCTCTGGTAAACTAACATAGCTATTGAAAATCACCTTTTTTAATGGGAAAACTCACTATAAATGGCCATTTTCAATAGCTATGTTAAATTACCAGAGGGTAATATTAGTTTACTAGGGGGTATACCCCATGTATGCCCAAGATTTGGCCATATTTGTCTGTCAGGACTACCACTCTCATGCTGCCAAGGCGATGGAATATGACTGGGGGGAAACACTGATCCATTCACCAGCTATGACTTAAGGATACTTAGGGCACCTATATATATATACCAGGGTTTAGATCCAGAATCATTTACTGTCAATGTATGACCATTTGAATGGAGAACATCATGATAAACCGGATGAATTTTGAGGTTCCCATTTTTTGAGACCACAGATCTGCTTTTCGGCGCTGGTCCCAAATTTCAGGGAACACCATGCGGCTGCATGCGGAAAAGTCACTTGAATATGTCTTGTGCCAGTGCCATGTCAGATATTTTAAGGGACTGTTATTATGAAATATTTTCTGAATTCTTGAGATTTATCCAGATGACCAGTTTTTTTTTTTGAGTCTGGCTGTGTCTCCACCGCAAGACCCTGGAGATCCATTTTAATATGTTTTTTTTTTTTCCGATGGTATCTTAAGGCTAGTACCATGGTGGCTTCGTTACTGGAACCCCGAAATCCATTTGATTGGTGCTTTGGAATTGGAACATGACTTTTATGACTTTCCTTATATTGGGAATGTCATCATCCCAACTGACTAATATTTTTCAGAGGGGTAGGTCACCCACCAACCTGCCATGTCATGATATGTCATGATATGTCATTGTCATTAATGTGTGTGAAATCCCCATACGTTGCGCCATTTCAAGTGAAACCCAGTGGAAGCAGTGACCCTCGGCAGGGTGCGGATGAAGCTGATGAGGCTCGAAGTATCTCGAAGTTCTGGGATCCATCATGGGATAGCCTTGGAAGCAGCCAGCAATCCAGCATTGACCACCCAATTTTAGGGTGCTGGGTCCCATGGCCCAAAGGTGGGACTCGGAAGAGTGAAGCCAATGTTTAGGACCTTAGATTAGGATACTTCAAATGAACTGGGACTACATAAGGATGTACAGTACATCCTTAGCATTGGAGTCGAAAATGGATCCAGAAGTAGTTGTAGATTTGTAGTACCTCTACGATTCAAACCCTCGAAATCGCCAACTGAGCCAACTGGATGATGGCGCTGTTACCCTCCGGTAAAGGCGACAATGGAAATCCCCCATTGATGTTCCCATTCTAAGCTCCATTTATCGGTGCTTTCCTAGTCATGTTTGATTACTGGAGGGTGCTGTCATGCATCAATGGCTCTGATGTAGTTTGTTATCGCATTTTGTTTTGCGTCGGCGATGTCCATGTTGGTTTTGTGATAATATTGCTGGGCTCTTCATGAATCCAGAAGAAGTGAGAGGAGGTAATGGACATCCAGTTATCAACAGACATCAATAGACATGATTCATGCATACTCCCATCTGCCAATATTAAATACCCCCCCTTGAACGTTTGGTTTCGTACGGGATCTGTTCCGTTGCATATGGGGCTCTTCAATAATCACAAAGGTGGAAGTATTAGTACATACTATATTTCGCTAACCACTGAACTAGAATTTAAATGGTTGGGTTCTCAGGTTGATTCGCTATTGCAGATTGCGGGATTTTAGAAACACACCAGTTTCTGTTCGGGTCTTTTTACATGTCATACAGTTCCGAACAACCACTGTGAACTGTGCTATTGAAAGCGAATTGAAAGCTCCAGCTATGTCAGTAGTTCCGACGCCTTTATTTTTCGGATTGGCTGATAGTCTCCACTGATCTCCACCCATCGCCAACCATGAATTTTGGATGCCATGCGTCTTGCCCAAAATTGCCCCATCAATTGCAATTCGGACACCCCAACCTATTGCTGCTTGGTGGTGACGGGAACCATGGAATTTTGACTGACTTTCCATTAATATGGAATGTCATCATCCCAACTTCCCAACTGACTAGTAACTAGTATTTTTCAGAGGGGTAGGCTCAACCACCAACCAGTTACGTGCCTTTCACTGTGTAACCCCCAGGAAGATGACGCCGATGACGCCGATGACGCCGACGCTGAGGCCAGCAGCAATGGGGGATCTGTCTGTGTAATCTACGTGTTCGTCATGTTACCCTCTGGTAATGACTAACATAGCTATTGAAAATCACCATTTATAGTGAGTTTTCCCATGACAAATTGTGATTTTCCATAGTTCTGTTAAATTACCAGAGGGTAAGTTGTCTAAAGCGAACTTCTTGGGGGCTTCCAGCTGGAAGATATACTGTGTCTTACTGTGTCTTATTCGAAGCAAGCATGACACTTTGATGTTGCAGATGGACAACAGCCAGTTGAACCAACTTACTCATTTGCAGTTTATGATGTATCATATGCCTATACCCTCCAAGTACCCTACGGCCCTGAGAGATGATGTTTTACCCCCATAATCTTAATACGGTTGCCATTTTTTGGGGGGTAGTTGTGGGGTCTAGGTAAGTACAACTACCTGCAAAAAGATAACAATATGGCTGGAGTATGTAATCGGAAATTAACGGCCATACCATATTTGAGTTAGTTCGGACTACACCATGCTAAAGTAGTAGTGACTTCAGTTCCATATTTTTTGCTTATTACGTCTGACCCTCTAAGTACCCTTAAAATTGTGTTTTACCGCATCATCATCATCATCATCATCATCATCATGATCATCATCATCATCATCATCATCATCGCCATCATAGTACTTTTAACAATATTGGGTTGGTAGTTGGAGGGTCTAGGTATGCACCATACCGTTCTTGTTACGAACGTTGCAAGAGCCCAGAGTCATCGCAAGATGCAGTGGCTTTGGGCGAACCCATGGCCCATCTTAGCATGATGTCTCTCATTTAAAGGAATGCCTAAAATGGTTCGTAAAAGGCCTATTTTAGAAAGCAACAACTAGATTCAGTACTCCTATTTAATTGCTTTTGTGATGTTTTGTTTGTCATGACCCTGGCTCATATCCTACCGGATGGTTGGGCTCGGCAATGATAAGTGCGGCTGCATAGTTCAGTGTTCAGCATGTCAATGTTCCTAGATTTGGGTTTAACCCATTCTATTTGCACATTTTCCGATTTCCCATGTTCCATTGAAGCCATAAGAAACCAACTGCAAGAAAACTATATGGAAAAGCACCATGTTTAATAGGTAAACCGGTAAACCATCATAAATCATCTACAAATGAGAAAACATCATCCATTTTCCATGGCAATGTTAGTTTACCAAAGGGTAATTACCATACCTTAACCACGAAGCACAGCCGAAGGCGGACGACGGGGATGACGACGAAGATGAAGACTGACACTGGTCACCTGAGTCTATCACCGGTCCTGCGGTGGCGACAGCATCCGGTGGCTATCTTTCATAGCAACGAATATCAACATTTACCCTCTGGTAACTAACGTAGCTATGGAAAATCACCTTTAAGAGGAAAATAAACTATTTCTATGGGCCATGTTCAGTAGCTGTGTTAAATTACCAGAGGGTAAATTATCAAAACTTGCGAAACTATGGAAACTGAGAAACGGTTGAGAAAGAAGTGCTTCTCCAATCTACAAATTGAAGATTCTACATGTTTGTTTGCCAACAACTGCGCAGAATTGGCTAGAAATCAATTAATTAGTGACATTCAATTTTGCGTGTTGAGAAAGGTTAAACTAAGCGCCATGAAAAGTGTGATGGCAAGTTTGAACCATGCCCCCCGGGAACCCATGATGCCAACTTACTGTTGCTTACTGTTGCTGGGGTTGTTGGCATCTGGCTTCCAGGATTCCAGGTACCCATTCAGCCGGCTGGCTAAGGACATGTCCCTGTGAGTTGTTTTGTTGAAAGGTAAGTGTTTGTATGAACCAAAAATACATTTGGTAGATACATGTAGATTCTGCTCTAGAGGTTTCCCTTGAACCAACCCCTAGTGATTCCTGGTTTTGACACCTGTTTGGACAGGAAACCATTGGACAAACGTTCGCCACCGTGCTCACCGGCTCACTCCACAGACGTTTCACCCGAAAAAAACGGGGCTTTACGCGGCCCAGTGCGTTTTTTGGCCAGGGACTTGAGTAGAGGTAGTCCTTGGGTGGATACAACTAGGAAAACATGCAGGATACAACTAGGAAACTGAATGAAACTACGCATGACATCGCATGATGATATGACCACACAAATGTTCAATTTACTGTAGATCAATTGAGCATAAATTAGCGAAGTTGGAACCCAAATTGGAGAGGTTACTGCCAAAAACGCATGGCACATGTCAATCCAGCCAACGCACTAGTAGGTTGCTGAACCTTGGTGTCGAAGATATCGATGATTGATCATCACTATCCCTATTGAAAAATATTGAAAAGGCTATCATCCCATTAAAAAAACCCACATAACCCTGGTGAATCAACATTTGTACCATCATGTTCCTTATGAAATGTCCATTGATTGACAGACCCCACGCAGGAACAGGGTGATGAGGAGGACGAAGCCAAGAACTCGGTGACCGATAAGTTGGTCTGCAGGTATTTCAATTGGGGTCTAGTGTATACACTGCGTGTACATATTATGTATATACACAGCACATACATAATTACTGTGTATATATATACATGTAATATATATATATGTATACAGTAATTATGTAAAAAAAGTACACTCTGTATATATATATATGTTGTATATAGATGTACTGTATAATACTATGTTCTCTGTCATCATTTTTGTTACTAATCATTGTATAGGTAGATGGATTAAGCAATAAACTTCCACAAACTTTATGTAGCCATAAACTGGTGGAATCTGAAGCCTGAAGCTCGGGTTTGCAACAACTCAAGGCGCCAGAGGAAGAATGAAAGATGATGAAAGATGTAAACCATCATCCATAAACCATCAACTTCGGGATACTATCAGCAAGAAATCGGGAACTTCAGGGTACTTCAGGGCACCGGGTACCCTCTGGTAATTTAACATAGCTATGGAAAATCACCATTTTTTATGGGAAAACTCACTATAAATGGTCATTTTCAATAGCTATGTTAAATTACCAGAGGGTAATACCACATTGAAATTTGGGCTCAATATTTTTTCGAGATGTTGGACTTTCACCTGAGGATGGTGGGGCGCACAACGGCGGCGGCGCATGGGGCGCTGAGTGGACAGCTCGAAAGGTGCCTGCCAGGGGAGAAATGTCTTTGTTGATTGGTCATTTTAGTTGGGATGAAATTAGGTGAATAATGGTGATACCTACTTGTGATTAATCAACTATGATGGGACAGGATCTAGTTTTTAATCGCTCATTTTACAGTCTCTTATTTCCGGTTGGGGAGATGCGAGTAACAACAATGTTGCAAGCCAATGATTATGATGATGATGGGATAGATCCCAGCAATCCCCAGTAACACCTTGTGAGTTCGCTTGCGACGGTCTACACTACATGTTGGATTGCCAGTCTGTGAGATATGATTTGGTTGGTCAGTCTGTGAGAAATGAATTGGTTGGTGTTCTTGATATAATGATGGGAATGTGAATATCACACTGCATTCCAAATCTACAAATCACCCGTCCACAACTCACTGTCAAGAAGAAGGGTGTCCCAGTTTGATTGTTGTAGAACCTACTAGAGTACAATCTTAGGGAGGCCTTGAGTCACCAGCCCCCCCCCAAAAAAATGAAGTCATGTGCGCCCGAAAGTGATACCCCAGCCATTGAAATTTGGGCACCCAGGCGGCGGCTTCTTCCTTGGACAATTTGTCCCACATGCCACTCAAGTTGTAGCAGGGGGTAGGGCAGGTGAAAAACGCCTCTTAGAGACGGGGCTGGAACCAGTTGGGGTTGGAAGACTAGAACTTTCATGAATTTTCTGGAACAAGCAGTAACCCATATGCGAACCATGGTGCTGGTATATTTCCCTACATGACTGGGTAATAAATTGTTCGGGTAAATGTTCGTGTGCATATTCCAGCACCACGGTTCGCATTTGGGTAATAATTCTTATAATCAAAATATTACTTAAGAGATACTAAGTAATAGCTCTCAGATATTTTTCCCGTTAAAACCTCCATTAATAGAATTTAATTTCCCAGCTAGCCAGCTTAAAAAACGTCCATTTATGGGTGATGTTCCAATGATTTCCAGAGTTTCCAATGATTTTCCAATATTTGCAACACGCATCTTTCGATAATTTAGTTGGTGGATTTGAAAAGTGAACCATGTTTTCCGACACCGACAAGGTGGTACCCAGGTGGTACCCCCCAGTGATGTTCGTTGGTTTATAATCCCCATGAACTATAGATATAACCCCCTAATCAACCCTAGTGAAATTGGACTTATTTGCACCAAGTTAGCTAACTATAACAATAGATCTGACCCCAGTTACTAACTAATAGGTGACAATAGGGGGTAACAAATCCCCAGTTACTAACCAGGAATCGTGTTTTCCCCATGGCCCATCTAAGTAGATCTGACCGGTCAGAAATGCCTCCGGTCACCAATCCATTTGATCGACCCATCGGATTCCAAAGAGGGGATGACCACAGCACCTCAAAACCGACCCGGCCTGGTCAACTAACAGTAAAACCTATAGAAAATGGCCATAGAAATAGTGAGTTTTCCCATGAAAAATTGTAATTTTCCATAGTTATGTAAACGTTTACCAGAGGGTATGTAACTTGACCATGTCGCATATGTCAAATCGCTTCAGACATCCGTGAAGCAGCTTTTATTCTTATGCTTCAATCTGAGTCCCATTTGTATGTTACCGTGCTTTAGTTGTGAATCAAACGGGGATTTGCTGATCAATATCCATTCAGTTGGTAAACCCTTCACATGAAATCATGTTATATATTTATATAATCTGGTTGGTGGTTTGGAACAACTTTTATTTTTCCATTTCATATACGGGATGTCATCCTTCCCATTGACGAACTCCATCATTTTTCAAGATGGTTATTGCACCACCAACCAGTTTATTATTCATTAACCATATAATAACCATGTGTTAACCATAAATAATCATGGATAATCCTTCCCATATATGAGTTTGAGTTCAAACCTGATGAACATGTACCCCGCAATTTGTACAACCAACACCCAAGGGGACACAGCCTGACACTGCTCCAAGTTCTGGTTTGTAAGAAATGGTGGCCACTCACCAGAGGGCCAATGGAACATCAGACCCTCTGAACATTCTAAAATATTGCTTTAGCCCATGTTTCTTTGGTGCTTTGATCTTTTTTGGGGGGGATTTGGATGGTCTAGTCTAGGTATATCAACTTGTTGAATCATCCATGTCAGAGATCAGCTGAGGTATAGGGAGGGAATTCTCGAGGCACTGAGACTGGATCCGAGTCGGGCAACTGACCAGGGTGCTGGATCCTCCAGCTATGGCCAAGTTGATAGGCAACGCGATGATCATCCCCAATGACGAACAGCATTTTCAGTTAAAAGATGTGAAAACCACCAGCCCCATGAAGAAACATTCATTGGGGCACCCTTTTCTCAGACAAACTTATATTTTTGCTGCGGTGTATACAGTTGTGGGGAGTCACTTCTAGAAATTGCTAGGTTCCCAAAAGGTAGAGAAAGTTTCTTGAGCATTGCGCTTGAGCATCATGTTTGCACTTCTACTTGCCCTCAGATTTGGCAATTTCGCATGACCACATATTATTTCATATGTATATACACACTTCCAATACCCATAGGATCCATGGTGCTGCTATATATGGTAACATTTACCATCAATATACCCCCAATGTTGGCATATATACCAGCACCATGGATCCTATGGGATATATCAAGAATCAGGTACGGAAAGCCAACCATTGATCATTTTCCTTGGGCTTTCCCTGGTGTGTCGTGTCAGGTGGTGTTGCCTCTGATCTCGAGGAAGCTCGAGCATGAGAGCTGGGAGGCGGAAACCAAGAAGACGGAGAGTTGTGGCTAAGCAGTTGTAAGCATACAAAAAACTATGGAACATCACCATGCTATTTATATTTTTTCATAGGTAACTAGCATGATTTTTCATGGTGATATTTCGTGGGATTTAGTGGTGATTTAATAGACTTCAATGGTAATTTAATGGAGATATACCCTCTGGTAAACTAACATAACTATTGAAAATCACCACTTTTAGTAGGTAAATCAACTATAACTGTGCCATTTTCCATTGCTATGTTAAATTACCAGAGGGTATTTTAGCTGAATGATGTTGAATATGTTTTTTTCTTCTCAATGGTTCTGCGGTAAATCCAGGGTAAAGTCGATAAAGTACCATCTCCGGATGTGTTTCTATCCGTTGACTTTGGAACGAGGAGGAAACACCGGGTATAGCTTGGTGAGATCATGACGTTCTGCCAGGCAATGGTGAGCAAAATAGCGAAACATGTTACTCTCTGGTTATTTAACGTATAGCTATGGAAAATGGCCCATTTATAGATGATTTATGATGATTTACCTCAAAAATGGTGATTTCCCTTCAGTAACCAGATGGTAGATCCTTTTGCAACAAACATTTTAAAATTTGCAAAAGCAGGTTTTTCTACAAGTCCTGGCGAGAAGTTTACGCCAGAAATCACTGTCCAATGTCATGGCGACGATGCACTCAACTTGACCTCACCCAAGTTGATGGTTAGTGCGTTACTATCCCGAAATGGCCAAACAAAAAAAAATCACGTTGGATGGTTTTTTGAAATCACCAGTTGATAGCTGGTAAACATCCCATTATTTTGTTTGGGTTCAACTGTTCAACCATCCTTTTGGTGGTGGATTTTGCAACCGCTTCATATGTCATTGGATCATCGCGGCAGCTGATTTTTTAGGATGCCACCAGCCATGTGTCTGTTGGTGGATGTGCATCCAGGCTAGTATGTGACTAACACGCATGGTTAGTTCACCAATCAATCAATCAATCAATCAATCAATCAATCCATCAATCAATCAATCAATCAATACATCCATCCATCCATACATACATGCATACATGCATAGATGCATACTTAGATACATAATTAGATAGATTAGATTAAATAGTTAGATAGATAGCTAGCTAGCTAGCTAAATAAATAGATAGATAGATAGACAGACAGACAGATAGATAGATAGACAGATAGATAGATAGATAGATAGAAATATAGATAGATAGGGAGAAGGATAGAGATAGGCTAGATATAGATATAGATAGATATAGATAGATATAGATAGATATAGATAGATATAGATAGATAGAGACAGATATAGATAGGTAGAGATAGATAGAGATAGATAGAGTTAGATAGATATAGATAGAGATGAGATATAAATAGATATAGATAGAGATGATATATATATATATATAGATAGATAGAGATAGGTATAGATAGAGATAGATAGAGATAGATAGGTAGGTAGGTAGATAGACAGACTACATACCTACATACATACATACAAACATACAAACATACATTCTTACATACATAGATACATCGACGGGTAGATAGGTAGATAGATAGATAAACATATAGTTTACCATCATGTACAGGCTGATTAACCAGTTATATACATTATGCCTGAGATGCGATGCACGTCAGATAACCCAAGTACATACCACTGACCTTGAATGAGTCGATTATCCGACGGGTATACATCACTTATGACTGTCACGGACCACTCATATGGATGCATAAGACACCTGGGATACCCCATGATACCCCATAATCATTGGTTCCCGCTGGAAAGTCACCAATGTTGGATGATTGTCAGGTCCACTCTTTTGCGAAACACACGGATTTGTTTGAACATAGATCCACTGGCTTATCATCAGTTTCTATATGTTTTCTCATTTTTAGACACACCTAGACCCTCCATTTAGGCCTCAAAACATGGTAAAGCTACTCAGATTACTGGGTCAGTTACACCATTTTTACGGCGTCCCCAAAGGTTCAGGAATCCGGCGTTTTGGCGCTCGGCGCAATCGCCTTTGGGTGTATGGTTTCTTGGATCTCAAGGGCGGATGGTTCTCAGCACTTCCCAGGAAGACTCTGAGTTTTTTTTGGGCATCATGGTAGTTTATAGCTGATGGCTAGAAGTGAAATGTTTACGGAGCTGGGAAGCAACCAGATAAACTGTTGGAATTTTCATACCCTCTGATTTATTCGTTGAGGTAAAGAACTGGAAAATCACAATTTTATAGCGTAAATCAACGAACTCAATGGTTATTTTCAATAGCAAACTGTTAGTTTGCCAGAGGGTAATACAACTCAGTGGATAATCCATTGTTATTTCTTTGGCTATACTAGCGGGTTATACTAGTGATAAATGATAGAGAAAAAACATAGTATGGCCCAGTGGATTAGTATAGTGGTATAGCCCAGTTATAACCAAGTTATATACTGTACATACCCTTTGGTAAACTAACAGTTTGCTATGGAAGCCATGGCCCATAGAAATAGATGGTTTACCTATAAATAGCATGTTGATTTTCTATAGCTATATGTTAAATTACCAGAGGGTAGTATAACTATAGTATAAGCTACTTATATGATACACACTTGACAATCATATCCCAGCAATAAATATAATATAAATATATGTATATATGTATGCGGCTCATAGGTCATATATAGTATCAGGCCCCAGGGATCCTAGGTGGGGCCCTTTTACATTTAGAGGATTCCTGATGCTTACTGTAAGCTTGGGGAAGCAACTCATGCAGGCAGGACCATCTCAAAACATTTCGGTGGATGTAATGGGTGAAGTTGGTGCTTTGATTATTCCACTTGTAAGACTGAAGTCATGTATATATATATACATACTGTATATATATATATATATATGTATGTATACTGTATATATATGTATATATACTGTATATATATATATATATGATTATACACATGTAGGATTATGACATACACATATTACACAACTATGCATTGCGTAGCAAAATACATACGTAGACATGCCTTGGGCATCCCCTTCCTGCGGAATCTGAAACACCAATGAGATTCGACCGTTGCTTTATCGGAATTCGATGGTTTTCCCTGGGCCAAAACCCAATCACCGAATATCATCCCTTCCCCGCAATATTGAACAAAAGGGGAAAACAAACATGGCTTTGCTTAGTAGGGGATCAAAACACTTAATTATTTGGGACCATAGTGTCTGGGGGTGTTTAAAATGAACGGGAAATGGTATACAGTAGTACTTTGGTCGTCTCCAGTTTACAAACTGTACTTTGCAAGTGTTGGATACATACCCAAGCACTTGATATAAATGTATAGATAATCAATGGAAACATCCGGCTGAGTCTGTTTGGGCCATGGCAAAAAGCGCCACTGAGGATGGCTTGACGCAGTACATGCCCAAGGACTCTCGGCAGCCATGGAAGATTGACGCGACAAAATCCGACAAAATATAGGGATTTGATTGGCTTTAAAATGATTTAATGTGATGTGGTATGATTATGACCATAGGAAACTATAGGAATTGTTCAAAATGATTAATATTTTTTTTTTGCTGCTCCCTTCAAGTCCAACTCCCACGGGTGGATTGGGCGACACAACGTGACACAACTAATCTGATGAAACTGGCATCCATGTAAAATGAGGGATACCCAAGCATCGCCTTCGTTTATTGTGTAACGCTGAAGATGATGAAGATGAAGCATGTGAATTTTTGGGCACCCTTTTTGAAACCATATCTTATGAACAGTAGATCCTCCGGTAACGTAGGCATCGAAATCCATGGACAAGGAAATAGGAACAGGATCCACAAATGACGGGTTTTCTATGGGTTTGTATATTTATGTCTGTCATTCTACTGAAGGTTGTAAATATATATATATATATGCATATTAATGTATGTATATTTTCTGTGTGTGTAAAAAAACTCTGTTTTCCAGGGACGACATCAGGTAATACATCATGTCATCTTATGGAAATCATCACAATCCAAGAAATATATGTATATATATACATATATATATATACATATATATATACATATTGAAGCAACACACACCCAGTAAATACTAGTAACCTCACCAGCAAATGAATGAATGTTTTTTTTTGTCACGAAGGAAGACGCATTTGGATCAAAATTTTCTGGGTATTGATCTGTATTGACCTACAGTATGGTTTCAGCATTGAGTAAAACCTGAAGACAACCACTGATGGTTTTGTACTTTCTTAAGGTTTCATTGAAACACAGAAAAATCATTGAATTTTGGAAGTAGCCTAATTTTGACTTTGACCCATTTTCCAAGAAGGATTCGATTCTACTCCAAAACCTATTTGAAAAGCTTGAGATTGCAAATATATTTGCTCAGTGTCCATGCACTTTTTCAATGATAGGATACCAAAAGATAGACCGATTCCCTCAGCTTCCTGTATCTACCATGAGGTCAATGGACCATTCCAAATTGAAGTTACCCTCTGGTTATTTAACTATGGAGGTTACCCATGTTTTTCAAGGTTCATTCCATGGTGAAACTAGTGAAACTAGCTTTCTGTTGGCTTCACCATGGTACTTGACGGTCGCCAACATGTTCGGACACATCAAAAAATCACTTCCGGAGAAAGACTGCATTCATTGAAACGAAACAAAAAAAACGAGTCTCCCCAAAAGACAATAAAGTATTCAAACAGAAGAAACGCACCTTTCAGAGAGTAATCATGCTAGAACACTAATGAATAAGAATAATAGATTTACCATTAGATGAGGTTATAGTGATAGATCATAATCATTAATACCATTTGGTATTATAATAATCTACCATGTTGTTTACTCATCATACTAATTAAACAATAGATAATATATAACATTTATAGATAATATAATGAGTAATGATGTTATTGGTTATGATTACAATAATGATAAAGCCGTTATCCCGAGGTCATGGAGCACTTGCTGAAGCCTGGAGAGCCCAGTAAAGGAGACACAAAACAAGTGGAGACCCAAGGTTTGAACATGGAAAAATGATATCATAATAGTTCATTGGATATATATATATATACACCCTCCAATAAATTAACTACAAGACCCTGGCAGTCATCGGGGTTGGAAGATTAGTTTCCACTCAACATGGGTTATTTTTTAGGGTCCATGTGAATGTACCAGAGGGTATATGGAGGTTTCCATAGTCATGGGGGTACCCCAACATTGATGGTTTTTTTTCTGGAAAATCCTATAAAAAATGGGATGATTTGGGGGCACCCCTATTTTAGGACACCTCCATGTGTATATATATATATATATAGATAGATAGATAGATACATATGTATATACATATATATATATATATACATCAAAGGTATTTTTTAAAGGTATATTTCCAGTTTGAAACATGACATAATCTCTTTTTTTCTCTCAAGAACTCTAAACTGGCAATGGACTACCTTTCACAACATGCTATTTACAGAGGTTTGTATGTGGAGATTTCCCAGTGCCATGTTACCAGAGGGTCGTCTTCCAAGCAGCTAAGCACTAAGTTGAGGGACCTGGCTACGCCAGACTTGATTCAAGTTTCGGCAAATGCAAGATCTTGAATTAGACACTATTCACTGTCATCAAAGGACTTATGTATCTCATAAATGTATATGCACATATAGAAATAGAACTATGTATTGGATCCCAATATGTTTTGTACATGAATACATGATAGCGACCTCATTGCGACGTCGCTGTAAAGTATGTTTAGTAGCAAAGTCATCCCACAATGTTTTGTTTTCCAAGTTTGTGAGTTATTGTAATTTGTCAGTACTGGTATATATTACAGTGTATGTTTTCCGAACAATAATATGCATCGAATAATTTTGAACCATTATATTTGATTGATTATCAAACGGTGAATCTCCAATACGTTGCATATCAATCTACATAGTTGCATGTTATATGCACATCACTGTATATCATTGATAGACATGATCACCATCGATTATATAATCATTTTTGGATTTACACATGTGACAGTGGAAACAGTATGATAAACCAATGGTTATACATTATATGAATTATGCATGTTCATCAATCATAGAGGAATCAGTATCGATAGACAGCAGTAATAATAGTAATATTACACGCTCACACACACAGTTCCCCACACAAAAAAGATGGGGGGTTCAAAGGGTATTGATTCAAGAGAATCTTAAAGATATCAGTGCTGATATCCAATGTTTGGTCGCTATTTGGTATATGATACCCATAGACAATTCAATTATACAATAGTCTATAGCTATATCAACGGTTATAATGAATCAAGTATAGTAGTACTTGATGATAGATCTGATGTTCATATAATGCTAATGTCTAGAAATATGAGTACACTGTTACATTCAATGGCTATTAATATCGAGTATGTTATTATACTATTTGATAAGCCATTACCATTGTCATACTATAACATGTATCATTACAATACAATAGTTTTGTCATCTATAATACTGATACTAATATGATAGAATGTAAGGTTTAATTACAGTATCCAGTTTGCATATATTATGATTCATCATAGTTGTCCAAATCAATCAACATTTTTAGAGGATTCAAACATACTAGAGATACTGTATAGTTTTAATTTTGTTGTTTTAATCATAGACCATTCAATGCATCAGCTATGGTTTGTCATTATCACTAAATATTTTATACATTGGCATTTTGATATTATTAAATCATGTACGTGCATTTATAAGATTCAACAATATTAATGTGACAAAAGGTACTGTAATCATATACTGATTATCTAATATATGATTGTCTCAATCATACCTGATCATGATTTTTAGATTATATTGGATGCTACTGATCTTCCTATGATAAAGGTGTAAATGCATTTTAAATAACATACTAGTACAATACTCATGAGGTCACTTAATGTCACTAGTATCTTTGTTATAGTCACTTAATGTCACTTCATGTCACTTCATGTCACTTCATGTCACTTAACAATATTGGTTATAAATGATGACTCCTATTATTGGTCCAATAATTAATTAGTATTATACATGATGATTAGTATTATAAATATACTATATTACAATTATCAATTATATTGCAAATGGGTCATATTAATATTAGTTAACCACTATGTGAATATTCTTATCAATGGCACTTAGTATCACTAGTAACTTATTACTGGTTGGTGGATTGGAACATTTTTTATTTTTCCCAATAGTTGGGATGATGATCCAATCTGACTAATATTTTTCAGAGGGGTATACCACCATCCAGTATGATTAATGGCACTTAATAATACTGACATGTGATTCTCCAATTAACCCATTGAATCCGTGGTTTTTTTACGCCGTCTCCGCTGAGTAAAATTGAGGCTTTGCCAAGCTCCCAAGCCTTTGCTGCGGAGCATCTCGTGCTGGACCCGGCCATTGGCCGCTGCTGCTTAAAATGGTGGGTTTTGGACTTTACGAAGTTCACCGGCCGATGCAAATCGATTCGACGGTCGAAAAAAACATATGTGTTTCAGCATGAAACAGAGGGATTAATCTTCCGCAAACATCTTGGTTTAACCATTCCGCGATCCTACTGGCAAAGAAATTGGTCATCACGAATGGGGATTCAACTAGCAAGATCTGTAGCAAAGGAATCAGGATTTAAGACACAACTAGTTTGGGTACGAGTAGATATGAATGTGCTCCGGTAATCTACTCTGGCAATCTAATAGAAACTTGCAGGAAACACCCAGCATGTATGGGTCATGCTCATTTGAGTGGATTTTTTGTTTCCTTTTCAAGACATTGTCCTCATGATGAACTGCGATCCAGCATGAAAAACCATATATAGATTTTATAAATGGTCATTGTCGTTGTCCCTTGAGTTCTCACCGCGGTTTACTAAAACTATACTAAATCTCATCCAGCACGGGCTTGTTGTGCACTGCAAGATGATACTGGCTGACATGTCTCTTTGGTCCACATTGGAGGTTCTATAAATGGCGGTTGGAAGATTAGTTTTCATTAAAATTGTGCTATTTTCATGGTCAACATGTTAATTTACCAGAGTAACTTATTAGTAAGCACCAGATTTCTATTGGGTTTCCCAATTTTCAGGACGTAGCCATCCAGGTTTTTCCAATTTTCATGGCCAGTTCCGGCGGTTTCTTTTGCCAGTTCCACGGCGTAGGACAGTGGCACGCTTTTCGAACTGGATCTGCAACGATCGGATGAATCGCATGTCGGAACAGGCTTCCATCCGCGGATGGCCCACCGTGGTAACCAGTGGTTTGTTGGGCTCCAGTTGGTCACATAGCTGGTGCTAGCAGTTGGCAAAATTTTGGCTTATGGATGTTTACTATGTTGAAGAAAAGTAGAAGCGGCTTGGAGGTTTGATTCCTGAAGGATTCTTTTGGCCAAAGCATTGTTTGTGAACCACCACCAAATGTTGAAAAAGGGAAAATCAACTGGTCTATCCGTAGGAATAAGCCAAGATTGCTTGTCCGGCCAGGATTTGTTATTGTTCTTTTGTGTGCGTGTGTGTGTGTACAGTATGTCATTTCTTCTAAAGAACAAGTTGAAGACATAAATCATAAATCATTGCAAAATACATGAGTTGAAATACATTAAAATCACTGGCACATCATCTCCAGTTGCTTTGTCAAAATGGATGTCAATTTCAGATACATTACATTACACCATATTACCCCCTCCAGCTGTTTTTATGAAAAGAACACGAAAATAATGCGCTATTTTGCCACTCGGCAGCCCAGCATCTCGAACATCGTTTGCAGCTATCTCTCAGGTGCTGAGAGCTGTTCTGCAGCAGTTGCTGTTGAGAGTTCTGGATAAGAACAAACGAGTCCAGGAGGCTCCCAATGGGGGTTTCTGAAAAGTGGGAAGATCTCCAGTCGCGACATTTATGCTGTTGTTTCAATACTACGACATGAGTGACAACTGGATGATTTGGAGCCCCGTGGATTGGAAGCCTCTAGTTCATCCCCCATACCCTCTGGTAAACAAACATAGCTATTGAACATGGCCATAGAAATAGTGGATTTTCCCATTAATAGCATGGTGATTTTCCATAGCTATGTTAGTTTACCAGAGGGTAGATGGTATCATATTGCTTTTTTGTGGAAGATTGGTTGACCTGCGTATTTGTGGCATTGATTTCAAAAGTCTTTTATGACGTTGGATGACCTGCGAAGAAAAAGAATTGGATTTAAATGATCCAATTTTAAGACCAATGTCAAACAGAAATCATGTTTTGATGCAATTTATAGCGAACAGGTTTTTGATGGATTTTGCTGGTTTCAACGTTGACTGTTTCCTGAGCAAACCTTCGTTTGTTCGGTTCATTGGTCACTTTTGATGTATCAATGCAGGAGTATAGTATGCAGAACATTTCTTCTCGAACTGAATGTTTATTTTTTTGTTTGCAGGACATTGGTAGAAATGCCCTATGTCATACCACAGTATGTCCAGATAAATTATATTAATATGTGTTGCTTTTTTCTCAAACAAGGTACTGCTGAAATTCTATGATTTATTGATTTATCATATTTGTTCTATTGAAATTATGTTTTTGGAGTATCTCCATCATCTGTCGACGTGGCGCCAACTGTTGTTCTTTCCCTCAACGATGCGGAACAAGGCAGCTGGTTCGGTTCCCCATGCCATCATTAATTCAGACTCGCATCTTACTATGGAAGATCACCACTTTTAAGAGGGAAATCAACTAAAAATGCGCCATTTTCAATAGATACGTTAGTTTACCAGAGGGTAGCTCATGAAACATCCCATCATATCACCATTTTGGTTGGTTGACTCCTCAATTCTTGTTGGTGAAACCGGCAATCATCGGGTCCATTCCGTTAAATCCAAATGTTTGTTGGGTAAATCCCATAAAATCCCCATGTGTTGATAGCTACACCAGCATTTCTGCCATCATTTCTGCCATTCATTCAAAGTTCTTTATTGATTAATTAAATCCCATCAAATCACCATTCCTTGATGCTTTACCAGCATTTACCAGCATTTTGCCCATGAAATCCCCATTTCTCTTGGTGAAATCCCCGTTGTTCTCCACGTTTTCTCCGGGTTCGTTTTCTCCACGTCAGGCAGCGTGTAGTGCCTTTGCCACCCTCGAAGAGACGGCCGGGGTCGAATCGGTGGGATGAAGCCAACGAGATGTATCCGGGTATCAGTATATTGATAATATGTATATTATAAATAATATTTAATATTTAATATGATCATTATAGTATATGTTATAATATACCATACATATTATATGCATTATGTATTATATATAATATATATTTTCTATATAATATAATATAATATCACATCATATCATTTATTATAACATAACATAATATACTATATATATAATACAATATATATATATGTTTATATTTGTATATTGATATATTTCGGCGTATATATATATATATAGAGATAGTCATCCTGCAGTAGATCTAATACATGTATGTGTTTTCCAAAAAGAGTTGCAATTATAAGTGATATTTGCTGTTTTTTATGAATTAATATAGAATGCAAATACAATAGGGGTATAGTTTATACCCTCTGGTAAACTAACATAACTATGGAAAATCATCATTTTTAATGGGAAAACTCACTATACATGGCCATTTTCAATAGCTATGTTTGTTTACCAGAGTGTATAATGGTGTATGTCTCTATTTGACGCAACTATGGTGGACACTCTAATGAGTTGATGAATCTGCTCTGAAGGCTGAAACATCCCCCCGGTTTGGAGTTCCAACACCACCAGAATTTATGGTCCCAGTCATATGTTTTTCTCCCCTACTTCACCAGTGTTTGTGATGAACGGGGGATGAAATTATTCCCGGCAAAAATTCAAAGCAGCTTGTTGGAATTGCAAAAACATCGAGGTAAAAGGAGACCTTGCGTTAGTTGAATGTGCATCCTAATAAGGACAACATAGATTGGTCCAAATTCTCAACAAATGTCAGTCTGAAGTTATCTCGACTTTCGACTTCAAAGGCAAGAAGCAGGAGGAGATCAAGCATTACATGTCTGAGTTGTTCTGCTTCAACGGAACGGACTTCAGGGGATCAATTTGCAATGCCAAACAGGCAAATGCCGCATTTGTGTCCTTTACAGCATTCAAGGAGAACTGCATGCGTTTGCCCCTGGTTGCCACTACTGGCGGGCGAGATTCTGTCCAAGAAACTTCTGAAGTATACAGCATAGATGTAGTCCAAACTGAAATGTCCGAGGCAACGCCTGAGAACACATGACAGTAAAGTCCATTCTGCACCATACCCAGCAGAGACCAAAGACGTCCTCCTCCTGTACATTGCTGTGCCGATTGCGGTAACGAATGAGGAGTACGATCAATACAGAGAAGTAGAGTATCTGAGGAAACCAATATATATCAACCCCCCCAAGATATATTTTTTTCGGGATTTCTATGACCGTCTATGACCCAGAACTAAGATCCAGAACTAACTGGATAATGGAACCCCTATTATTAGTATCCAGGTAGTTAGGGATTTCATTAACACTAAGCCATATAACCCAATATCCATATAACCCAATAATCTTCCTACTACCCTCTGGTAAACTAACATAGCAATGGACAATCACTATTTTTAATGGGAAAACTCACTATAAATGACCATTTTCCATAGCTATGGTAGTTTACCAGAGGGGAATTGGGATAGAATCCCATTAAATCACTATAAAATCCCATTAAATCACTATTTCTATGACCATTTTCTTAGGGATTCCATTAGTAAACACTTGCTGGCGCTGCCTCTCAGGGGATGACAATTTTTTTCTGAGGCGCGGCACCTGCTGGTTCCTTACCTGGAGGACATTGCCACCTGGCCGGTGGAACCGTTGCGTTGTTTTTTGGCTGGGATTCAACGGGGGATTCAACGAAGAAAACCTACAAGGTGGTGCCCCCGTTTACGATAGTTAAGTTGGTGAACATAACTCCCATGAAACCTATGGTTTATGGCAGATATAACGAACTAGTTTTCATGGGGTTTATAAACCAATTTATAACGTTTGGGGGCACCACATTGTAAGAAAATTGTGATTGAACTATTAAACCAACATAGAAATGGTGATTGATTATAGATTGATCCAAGAACTAAATGGTGATCCAAGAACTAAATGATTATAAATGATGATTGAACCAACAACTGAATGATTTTAAATGGTGATTGATCATGACTTCTCTGTTTACATGGTGATTTAAAAGGTGATTTAACCAACAAATTTAGGGGTGTAAAATCCAAAATACTTGGGATAGAATGGGATAGCGGGACAACCGGCACAGATGGCAATTTTATCTAAGACCATGGAGGAAACCTTGGATGGACAGTTTAGTACTCTAAAGTTTATGTCAGGTGCTACAAATGGGGTTATATGACTATACTTGCTAAGCCACAAAAAAACAAAACCAGAATTCAGGGGATCCAAGATTGGCCATGAAAGGTTAGGATCAAGCCTGCTGATGTCGAACATGGGGTTTGAGCAACAATTTGCTGCGAATCTAAACAATTTTTACATACAGAGTAGAGCCAGCATGTCGATTTGGTGACCCAGTCACTACGTTACCAATGGGTTCCCCAGAGTAAGTCAGAGACATAAGAAATACTGAGGACTGCGCCGATGCACATTGTTTTATTTCTATATAGTTGAGCATTTTTTTTGAGTGCACCATCCCCGGTCCGGCATGTGGACGAGTGCCGTGCCTCTGCCTCATGCTAGGGCGGATCAACAATCCATCGACAGGGGAAGCTGGGTCCTCTGCAAGAAGATAGCAATAGAAGCCTCCACCCTACAGCAGTTTTCAGGTCAGCTGGATGCGACAGAGCAGCATTTTTCTCAGCCAGATGCACGATGGGTTGATGCATTCGTCTCTGCCATCAAGGGACAAAGCCGTTTCCAGAGGCAAAGTCAAAGGGGAAGCAGTGCAAGGACTCTACCTGCAATCCAGGCGGAGGCCTCAGCGACCTCTCAAGATACCTTCCAATGGGTGTAGCCTCGCGTAGTCCTCGCGTAGGTACCTTCGGGGGAACTAACCTAGGCATAGGCAACCTTCCAGTCCACGTAGGCTCCGCGGCTCTGCGTAGGCTTGATTTAGAGTACATAGGCTATGCCAAAAAAACACTGCTCAGTTGGCGTCCTGTGGCAGTTATTTTGTTCTTTTTCCTCTGGTGACATGGCAATGGAAAATCTGCATGTTTTGCTGTACTCAACCGCAAATGGATGTGGCTCAGCGCGAGATCCTGCATTTCCAGCTTAGATTGCCGAAGGGTTTCCACGGGTGGTTTCACCACCAATTTGGTGATATCCTGAGATGCATTCTATACATGTTTAAAGAAACAAATGAATGGCGCAATAAGAGAAAACACATAACCATTACTGTCGTCCCTTCAGTTTTCTATTTTTAGCCACCGCGACTCACCTATCAGGTGACCAATAAAAAGCAAGAACTGGGGTTCCCTTTGGAAATCAAAGCCAGCACTAATAAAATCACCATGGGCAAAGGAATATTATCATTGAGGATTTGCCAGCCATGGATGTGTCAGGTCAGTTGAAAGGCTGAAGCCTTTACCACCTCAGTCACCTCTGGAGAAGTCTCATCATGCTCCCTGCAAAAACAGAGCACTGGCGTATGCCATCCCATTTTTTGCACAGGCCCATGTTGTTTGGGTTTCTCTGAAAATGGGCTATACCATGGCAGACCCCCCCAAAAAAATGGTCGAAAATTCCGGGGAAAATGATGAACCACTGGGTGTTCGAGTTTTCCCCCAGAAAATGTTCAGACCAAGTCGTTGCTGATCTTCCTGGAACCCCCACAGATTTCCAGATTTCTGAGGTGTCAACTTTATCCAAGGCCTTCCAGTACTACCAAGCCTGACGGCCAAGCTTTTTTGGGCCAAATTTGGTGGTGCCCCCCTTATTTTAAAGAACTAGTTCATGACTGGGGCACGGCACCAAGAATTTTTGCGTGTTTCCTTCATTCCATCGGTTTTTGTCAAGATTGATTGGCCTTTCTATGTTTTTTGACAGGCCACCTTGAAAGCCTGTCTCGACAATCGCAAGTTGGAACGAAACCACCATGCCCAGTGCGATCAGTTCGATCATGGCTGACCAGTGGATCGGATGAATTTCTGTGGACGTTCACCGCGTTTTTGGTGAACTTGTGAGGTGTTTTTTGTCATTTTTTTGATATCTAAGCTGCTGGTCGGTAGCCTCTGGTAAACGTTTACATAACTATGGAAAATCACCATGCTATTCGTGGGAAAATCCACGAACTTTCTATTGCCATTTTCAACAGATTTTACTGTTAGTTTACCAGGCCGGGTAACCTGCTGGTCGGTTCATCCCATTCCATTGGCAGGGCTGGACTGTCCAGCACTGCCAAGATCTGCACAAGCAAAACGAATCAAGTTGTCTGTTTTTTTTTTTTTTTTATGGGACAAAAGTCCAATAGTCCAAAGATATATTTTGATCGACTCAATATATTTAATATGTCCGACATGCTGTATACCAGTTCCATTTTGACAAACATGTCCATTTATTATACCATGCGCCCATGTCCCTTGGTAGGGCTACATGCCGCGCCGTCAAGGCTAAGAACTTGCTGATCCTTTACGATGCAGTGGGTACACTGGCGGATTCCGTAGGTGCGGTTTCTGCTGGTCGGCTGGTCCGCTCACGGCCATTGGGCCATGGTTGATATCCAGGTAGCCATAAGTTGTATACCTAGAGCCTCCAAGGACCCTTTCAAGTGGTGTTTTACCTCATTTAAGTATACTTTTACCATCTTGTTGGGGTAGTGGGAGGATCTATGCACAGTAAGAATGACAACGACTTAAGGCAGCATGTAGGTTTCTACCTACAATTCCCTACAATTCCTAGCTGCTCACGTGTCGCCCCCCTGTAGGACCTGAGCTGGATACCCCAAGGCGCGCGTTTGGATTCGCGAGGTCGAAGATCTGCAAACGATTTGGAAAGCAGAATTCCATAGACGTTGTGGGAATTGTACTAGAAATCCTGGAGTTATAATCTATAGAAATCCATAGAACTGTTGGAATTGTTCGAATTGTGATAGAAATCTACTGCAGTTATTTGCAGTTCCAATAGGTGTGTTTCCATTGGGAGAAATACAGATTATGTGCCAAACAACGTTTTTTTAAAATTTCAGATGTGGTTCCAGAATGAGAATGTGGTCAGACTGAGCTACGTCCCAAAGTAGGACATGTCTGGTTGGTGGTTTCAAACTTATTTTATTTTCCATTTCATATATGGGAATGTCATCATCCCAACTGACAAAGTCATATTTTTCAAGATAGTTATTGCACCACCAACCAGATGTTCTTTCATCGTTTCAGACTACGACTGGAGAAAACTCTCCGTAAGGCCTGGCCTCTCCGTGCCCCTCATTCTGATCTTTAGTCGACAAAATGGACATCACAAAAACATCACATTAATTACCCTAAACGTTAACAGTTTGCGAACTGGAAAAGCACCATTTGTTCATGGGAAATTCGGAAAATCAACTATTTCGACTGGGCCATTTTCAATAGCTAACTTTGTCTGTTTACCAGAGGGTAATAGTGGGAATTTCATCAACCAGCAAAGGTGAATCTGAAGCTTTCCCCAGCTGGCTATGTTTGGTCCCTTGGTCCCGATGTCTGGACACAGTGCTCCAGGTACAAGCAGCAGCTCCTGGAGCCTCTCTTCCAGATCCTTGGTGACGGCGCGATGGGAGATTTTTGCACCTAGTGGCAACTATTTTGGGTGCCAGAACATGCCAAAATATGCTAAACGGGTTTGGGTACTTTACTTTGGGCAGACCAAGAAGGGTTGGATGTCCAAGAAACATGTTTTTTTGCGTTTGTCGCATTTGTTTTTGTCCAACGGAAACGAGATAGATTTGCATTTGGTTGAGGGTTGGAAAGTACGTTTGTATAGAGGTATTATTTATCAAATAGTTGAAATATATTATATAATATTATATATATATACATTTTTTTTAAAAAATACAATTGTATGCATTTATTGTACATATATATATATATATTATATATATGTATAGAATTGTATAGATACTGAGATGCGTAGATGTGCATATATATATACATTCACATGTATAGACATATACATGTATAAACATAATCACATATACAATTATACAGTTTTGTGGATATGTATAATGTATATATACATATATATATATATTCATAATTATCCATATATATATATATATACATGCATATATATATATATATCAATATATGTATATATATATATCAATATGTATATATATATATATACATATATATATTTATATAAATACATATATATATATATATATAAATACATATATATATATGCATATATATATAACATATACATAGAGATATGGCTATAGATAAACAGTCGTGTATGTACATATATATATATATACACGTATGTGTGTGTAGTGTCAACGCGGCCTCAGGAAGTTCAACAATACCCCGGACAATGACAGATCAATCATTGCCCTCTTTGAGCAGCTTGGCACAGGGTTTTTCAGCGCGTTGACTGTAGGCCCTGTATTCTTTTTATGTGATTGCATGGATGGGGATGGCTGTCTTTTTTACCCTGATGGAATCATGATTTTGCAACACGGGATCAATTCGAAGAGTTATACAAGTTCTTACCAGTCGGAAAGGTGTGGGGATACCATAGTCCACCCTATGAAGTGAGGTTTGCAGAGCACAGCAACATGTTTATTTTGATGCCTGGAAGATTTCATGTTTTTCAAGTACCAGGTACAAGGTGCAGAATCTTTGCTGAACCCAGAATTTCAAGTGTTTGAACACCCTTTACTTGACGTAGCTGGATGCAGTGTCTCTTGTTTCATTATGAACCTATACAACATGCATAGTAGATACACTATACATATAGAGACATGTTACAGTACACATTGGTTACTTAGTGTTTTGCAAATATCAGAATCTGGGGATTGTCTCCTGAGCGTTTCTGAAATTCTTTCACCCCTGTTGGGTTGAAAAAATGGCGGACGTTGTTTTTTTTTGCTGCGCATTTGTTTCGCCACGCGGCGAGAAAACCGCGTGAGGTGTTTATCTTCTTTGGCCGCCAATTTGGGACCGTCTTTCGGTCCGCTTTGCAAACCGCTGGGAAACCTGGAGTTTCTTCAGGTCGTCAGGTCAGGACGCTTTCAACATTGAAATGACTGCACTCATCCGATCAGAATCCCAGTTGATCATCATTCTTAAAATGAACATCCACCAGTTGGTTAAGATATACCTCTGATTTTCAGACCGGAGTTAGTGATTGGATGCACATCCTTCCTGGAAGGCTCTTCGCTATTGTGGGATGCAATCAAGTATTGATGATACATTCCATTCAAACATATAGTACTTGAGACTTTGAGACCACCCTTTCAAAATCATTTGAATGGGAACATGTTGGTCTGGTTCGGTGGTTGATGTTCAATCATCAATGGAGGAATATCACTGCCCCAAAAAAGCTTGTGTGTAGCAAACATCGGTCAGTTGTATCTACAATATGATATATATATATATGATATATATATATATATATTATATCATATGTATATCCATGGACAAGTGTTTGTCTGGTTCAAACTAACGTGTTTGCTTCGTTTGCTTCTTCTATTTCACATTTCTGTAGCCTACAAACCCCCATGACTTGTTGGTGTCATGCCATCTTTCTGGTTGGGACCGGTTGCTCACTCTTGTATTATATATATAATACATATATATATATATACATACATATATATATATACATACATATACATATACATATACATATATATGTAGTATATATATATATATATATCCATATATATATATATATATATAGAGTACATATATATATATATATATTACACATACACGCACATGCATAGATACCGTTTGACTACGCCATATCCATTGCTTACTCACCTCATTCTAGAAGCTTTGCCATCCCGGGAGATCTGAATAGTTGAGTTGCTGATGCTGAAGATATGAAAAATCTTGAGAGCTCAAGTGGGAATTAGTGGGAATTAGTGAGGGTTTATTATCTGAACATATTTATTATCTTGTTCAGGGTCTTCTTTTGCATACTCCTAGTGAGTCCTTAAGTGCCATTTTCCATTTGCAACTGGGAAAAAAAACCATTGTTTTTAATAACTTTCACAACCTGGCCACCCCCCTAGATAGGAAAGTTGTTTTATAGCAAAGCTACTTGTAACTATGGTGTATAGTAGACATATCTATAGTTTGGAATAGTTTGGATATGTTTGGATCAACATACATATATATATATAACACTATATATATATGTATATTATACTCCAAGACCTCCCCAGTACCCTTGAAAATTGTGTTTTACGCAATCATTTTAGTGCAATAGCCATTTCGGAGGATAGTTGAAAGTCTGGGTATGTAAAAAGATAGATAGATAGATAGATAGATAGAGAGATAGAGAGATAGAGAGATAGAGATATAGATAGATTAATTAGATAGATAGATAGATTAATTATATAGATAGATAGATTAATTAGATAGATAGATAGATAGATAGATAGATATATAGATAGATAGATAGATAGAAAGATAGATAGATAGATAGTTAGATAGATAGATAGATAGGTAGGTAGATAGATAGGTATATAGGTAGGTAGATAGATAGATAGATAGTATGATAGTATCACTGACGAGCCTCACATAGTAAGACGGTCCAGTGCTCCAAGCTTCATCTGACGTTTAGGTTGGTAGAGAGATGCAGTCGTCTCATCATGAACGGAGCGCAAGCGGCGCAGATGTCGCGGGCCATTATTGGAAATTCACCGGGACAACGGTGGGAATACAGAAGGACATTTACCCTCTGGTAATGTAACATAGCTATAGAAAATCACCACTTTTAATAGGTAAACCATCTATAAATGGGCCATTTTCCATAGCTATGTTAGTCTACCAGAGGGTAAGATACCTATATGGGAGCCATGTCCCAGTGAGTTCGAGTATTTATCTCTTAACGGTGATTTTCCATAGTAATTATATTGAATTATATCTCTTAACGGTGATTTTCCATAGTAATTATATTGAATTACCGGCAATTACCGGGTATCTGAAAACGGAGAGTTTGACTGATCTCATCAGTCAACAAGCAGGTGTTTAACCGCGGGTGAGAGGGGATATATATCCCACTATGAAACATTGCCAACAGCATGGACTGGGCATTTGCATTCTCAGATTCTACTGTTGGTTCGACTAAATACTCTACTACTTCAAGCGCACAGCCATAATCATTCCCAGACAACTCCAAGACCACACTTTTCACAAAGTTACTATACGTCAAAACGTGTAGAGACAAACAATCCTTCATTGTGTTTGGAATTTGAAGCTAGATATTACTGGAACAGCACGGCAAGCCTGGAGTTTATGAACACAGTTGCCACCACAAACTCTTGCTCAAACTTGCACATCGTCATTGGTGGAGCTACACAGTTATGGCCATTTATCAGTTATAAGTCAGTTGTAAGCCCATTTATGCAATGATAACCCCATAAATATATATATATATATAACCATTCAAAACCATTTATATATTATATAACCATTTATAATTGGTAAAGGGCTTGAAATCTGCACCGATTTTCGCAGCCCTTTTTATCGAAGATGAGGTCGCCTGTGAAGGTCAAATCGATTTGGTCGCTGAGGTGGATGCAAAACCCAAACGAATTTGAGAAGCCCGACCGAGAGGCGCTGCGATAGCTGGGTGAAACGATGAGTGCTTGGTGAATTTGCTGCCTAGATAGTTAAGTTGGTGTATCTCCAATAACATCCAATAACTATGGTTTATGGTACGCAAATCATGGGGGTTATAAACCAATTTATAACGTTTGGGGGCACCACATTGTGGTGAATTTGCTGCTTGATGGACGAAGATCATGATGAATATTCGTGTATATATCATGGTATTTACCATGGTATTTACATCCGCTGATTATGTGTAGGTATAGTATATAAATGTATACATGTATAAGACTGACTTGTATGTAGCCACGGATTTTAATGGATAAATATGATTGATAATGATAATGATCATTTTTCAGTGAACATTAACCTATTAGAGGGTGTTGAAGGATACCCATTTTGACTTCTGTGCAATTTCCTTGGAGTTCCCTAAAGGAATTATACTTGACTTCAGTGTTGGTTTCTAAGACTGAACATTAATATAAATCGATCCCTTTTGCTTTTGCTCCAATATATATTTATATATTTACACATTGTGAATTCACTACCTGCAGAAACATCTGGTTTTGTACCTGGATCTATTCACTGTTGTCCTTGTTTTGGGGTATTCAATTTTGCGAGGTTGGGCGTGCAACAGTAAGAGATAACAACCCCCTAAAAAAATATCAATCTAGATGGGTATGTTGAGACTGAGGGATGCTCAGCCTAAGGACATTTTCATGATCCAGACTCGGATGGGATATGACATGTAATTTCTGTAGTTATAGCTTCTGGTAAACTAACGTAGCGAACCATCTTCAATAGCTGTGTTGAATTACCAGGGCCTCTGGGTAATAATGACAAACACATGCAAACAATGGATTTTTTGCCCCCCAAACATCGCTGATTTGTCCGGGATTCTTTGGTTCCCTTTGCCATAAATCAACTATACAAATCAAACCACGTAGGATTGCCACAATATGTACATCCAGTTTAGACACCGTTTATACCTTTTGGTAATTTAAGATAGCGAACTGGAACATCACCATGTTAGGTACTTCATCTATAAACGTGTCATGTTCCATTCCCAAATGCTCAATGGTGCTGGAATATTTACTAACATTTACCGTAAAAATATCCCAGTCATGTAGGTAAATATACCAGCACCATGGAGCATATAATATGGGAACGGTCATGTTCCATTGCTATGTTATCAACCGGAGGCTTTTTCGTTTGGACCAACGTATCATTGATGGTCAATCTCCCGATCGCGCCGGTGAACTCGCCCTACATAATTTTGGTGTTTAAGTATTAAAGCATTTGTCGGATGGCCAGCATATTTACATCATTTTACATCCACAATAGGTAAATACAGCCTTAAATACTCATATTCAATCATATTCACATGTTTTGCTGTCATCTTCATGTCATCTTCTATATCATTTTCTCTACGTTTTTGCTGGTTTTTATGGCATCTTCACCGCATTTTCTCATAGAAAAACCACTTTCTCCATGGTGCCCGTTGTAGCTCCCCACGTCGGAGGTCATGGCTGCGAGCATCGATCTGCTCAGCGGCATCGCGGCCGGGCTGCGGGAAAATGTCAGCGAGGCGCCGTGGATGGCTGAAAAAACACACATGATATCTGGTTGGTGGTTTGGAACCATGGATTTTTACTTTCCCGTTCAGCTGGGAATTTCATGATCCCAACTGACGAACTTTTATTTTTCAGAGGGGTGGCTCAACCACCAACCATATATATGTATATATATAATGTATATTATGTGTATGTATATATATATAGTAATATTGTCTCGTATGTTATATATATATATTTACACATAAAACTATATTTCTGATAGCTTAAGGATGGTTAAGGCATATAAATAGATGGGGGTTATCTCTCTTAAAGAGTTGCTGTTTGAGAAATCCCTTATTAATATATATATACATACATACATATCTATCAATGTAAATATATATATATATTGATTGGGGATGGTTTTTCACATGATATGAATACTCATTATAAGGCATTGATTATGGGTTCAGTCAGTTGTTTTAATTTATAAATGTGGTAAACTAAATGCCATACTCAACATCCCCAATGAGGTTTACGATTGGGAATGAACTCCATATGTTTATAGCCTATAGATTGGCTCATTATAAGGTATTTTTGTTCAGCCAAGGAAAGCTGGTTTATAAACCCCAGCAAATAAGTTATTTTTGTTTCTTCCATGTATAATATGGATGAAATATGATGACCTCAATGTAACGTCGCTGGAATGATGGTTTTGATTCGGGAAATCAACCCCAAATAGCATCATTTCAGCTATTTGTGATAAACCTTTTGATTTAATGATCCAATTTTTGAACTCCAGGCTTGGGTTGTTTCGTTCGGGTTGATTAGGAGTATATTTGGATCATCCCACTCAGTGTTTGTGGTTAAAATAACCTCGGTTAGTAAGTCACAAAAGTTGATTGTCCCATTTCCAAGTGGGTTATAAACCCAGTCACTAACCAGTTGCAAGCCACCATCCAAGCCCAGAAAGCTAAGAAACGTGTGGTGGGATTTGTCATCAGAAACGTTCACCGCTATCCAGCTCTGGGATGATCCTAAAATTTCGATGGCGAAACCATAGGTTTTTTTCGGGCGAAAACCCAGATTTCGAGACCCTGCCAGGTGGTACCCTCCAGTGATGGAACGTTGGTTTATAATCCCCATGAATACTAATCCCTTCCTCCTAATACTAAACGTCCCCCTAATACTAAAAACAGGCATCCATCTCCAATTTCCGAAAATTTCAGTTTGGCCAATTTGACTTTTAATTGATCCCCTTTAAAAAACAATTCAAAAATCAACCTACCATTTGTGGGTTCTCCCCCCTAATACTAAAAACTAATTCATCCCGGGGTGTTTAGTATTAGGGGGGCTAGTTTTTAGTATTAAGGGTTTTAATTTAGTATTAGGGGTAAGCTTCGAACTGCCATTTTTGGCAATATTTTAATTGCGTTATATAAGGAAATTTAATTGATTTTGAGATCGGAAAAAATAGTTTTTAGTATTAAGGGTTTTAATTTAGTATTAGGGGTAAGCTTCGAACTGCCATTTTTGGCAATATTTTAATTGCGTTATATAAGGAAATTTAATTGATTTTGAGATCGGAAAAAATAGTTTTTAGTATTAAGGGTTTTAATTTAGTATTAGGGGTAAGCTTCGAACTGCCATTTTTGGCAATATTTTAATTGCGTTATATAAGGAAATTTAATTGATTTTGAGATCGGAAAAAATAGTTTTTAGTATTAAGGGTTTTAATTTAGTATTAGGGGTAAGCTTCGAACTGCCATTTTTGGCAATATTTTAATTGCGTTATATAAGGAAATTTAATTAATTAATTAACATGACTTCGATTTGGTTCCCTAATAATAAATACCCCCCTAATACTAAAAACTACCTGCCGTGTTTTGTATTGGGGGGGGGGAGGTTTAGTATTAGGAGGAAGGGATTATAGATATAACCCCCTAATCAACCCTAGTGAAATTGGACTTATTTGCACCAAGTTAGCTAACGAACTGGGGCACCACTTTGTGGAACTCAAAGCAAGCCAAAAGTTGCCCATGGCAAGTCCCCTCGCTTCGATGCCGCTTCCCCCAACTGCTGCTGTCGCTGAGCTCATGGTGGCCAATGAGTTCCACCCATGTCATCGGTTTACCATCCCGGCTGAATGCCAACATATTACCATACTGTTACCACATGTTTTTGCCATACGTATATTCTCACAATGTGGTGCCCGTCCCAGTGACGTTTTTTTTGGTGGTTTATAAACACATGACATCTAACTAGTTCTATATATCATTAATACTAGTGGAGTTAGATCTTCAATATATCTAGAATCCAATTAGGTATTTACCATATAACATTGCCAAACTGTCAATACCATCTAATGTTATATGGTATATATATATATATACATGTGTTATATGGTAAACATGGTAAATATACCATTTAATATATGTCAATACCATTCAACATATTTCAACATCATATAATTTTGGGGAAAAATATTGCCAGACGTGAGCTGATGAATAAAATTGATGATTTACCATATATTACCCTCTGGTAAACTAACAGTTTGCTATTGAAAATGACCCATTTAGTTCGTTGATTTACCCATTAAAAAATGGTGATTTTCCATAGTTATGTTAACGTTTACCAGAGGGTAGATATATCCATCAACATCTAGACTGTCAAAATATAGTACTGACAAATAATGACATTAGATATTATATTAGATAATGATTATTAGAATATATCTTCTAGTCTAAATATAGTAAATATGGTAAATATAAATAATATACATATATATATATATATGTTTTATGGATTTTCATGGTAAACATGATAAATACCATTTGATATATGTCAATACCATTTAACATAGATTTACCATATATTAGATAATCCCAGACTGTCAAAATCTTACCATCCTGAGATCTCCTCCAGGTCTTGCAGCAACAGAACTTCCTCTCTGTGGTGCCGGAGGTCCTGAAAGACACGGCCCTACAGGCGGCGACGTGGTCGTCACCAATGGCGATCTCGAAATGGGACGAGAAATGCTGGTCGAACCAAAATTGTTGATTTAGTGCTTTAGTGGGACATGGCATGCCATATGGAGGTATGTTTGTTTTCTTGGCTATGCCGAAAAGGGAAACCAAGTCAAAAAAATGGTGATTTAACAAACAAAAATGTTGGTTTAACCATGGTTTAGGCAACAAACATTGGTGATTCTGTGTGATTCAACATTGAACCAACATTGAACCAACATTGATTTCTAGTCAATTCAGCAAAAAAAATGGATTGGGCTTGGTACTGTACCTCCTATATCTAAAATGGATGATTGGGGGTACCCCCATGGATTGGAAACCTCCATATATCAAACTACTGGGATAGAAATTATAAACTAACCTATCACTGGGGGGTGCAACTGAAAAAAAGTAGCAATCAGGGGACACACACACACACATAGATGATTCGAAATTGTGTTTTGTGTGTTCACGGTTCACGCAATGAATTGCTGGGAAAGTTGCAAGATGTTGGCCCGGTTCTATATGTTTGACCGCTTGCCAAATGTCAGACCCGCTGTTGTTACAAGATTTGGCTGGATGTCCGTAATTCAAGACAGATATCCCTGTTTTTGTTGGTTCTCTTCTTGTGATTCTTAACAATACTTGGATGTTCAGAAACCTTCATTTAACATCTGTTGTATAATTTAACATAGCCATGGGAAATTACCCAAATATGCAGACAATTTACCTATTATCCTCTTAAACATGGCCAGTTTCTAGCGGTATGTTGGATTTCCAGAGGGTTTGCAACACTTTCGCAACTGGGATGGGATATATCATCCAATGATACGAGGTTGGGACCCCATGATTACTATAGTTGTACCCCTCATAAACCATAGAACTCACCGAGTTTTCAAGCCGCTTAGCTATGGCATTTATGGAGGCCCAACATGGGCCCGGAGGGGGCCCCATCACCTTTCAGCTGATCATCGGAGGTAAAGCAGAGCGCTTTTGCGCTGGTGGGAGATTCAGCGAAGCATTGCATTCAGCAACTGAGCTGCGAAAAAAAAAACGTGGGTCCCCAGCGGTTGCCCTCTTTTCGTTGCGTTGGCTTGTAAAAACCATCTCACTACGAGAATATCACTAGAGAAGCCCTCGTTATTCTGTAATCCAACTAGAGGCCAACTTTGGTTGATCACCTTCCGGGCGGGACTGGAGCTGTACATCTGGACTGGTTGCGTCTTCAGGGCAGAACGGCAGAACTCCAAAATTCATGCATTAAGTTCTTCCTAATATTCTATCATTAAACATCTTGAGAAAATAATTTTGGGATATATTCGCTATACCTCGAAAAAACCTATTTTCAGACACTCGACTGGAGAACATCGATTCTATGTAACTTGGTGTGATGCACAAGACAAGGCCCTGGGATGAATTCCATGCGGTCAAGATTGACCTGCATGAAGTCATCATGGGATCATGGGTGGTAAATGTTGCCGACACCGACGAAGATTACGTCTTTTTGACGGAACATGTGGGGAGTTTCCTAAAATGGGGATATCGCCTTATCAACAATTTAAAATATGTAAATATGTTTTTCCATAAACCATCCAGCTATTGGGGTAGCGCCATTCAATGGAAACCCCCATGTGGGAGTTGGTTGTTTATGCCAAGGTTTCAGCTACAAAGAGTGCTGTAAGCGATTGAATCAACGAAAATCGGAGCTTATGAAGCTAATAGGCTAGGAGCAACCTTGGTGCACTGACAAAGACCGAGCACCAACGACCTCAACACCAATGTTTTTTAGTTATTTATTTATGGGGATACCCCAAAATGGATGGTTTATAAATGTTGTTAATGGAAAATCTAATTAACATATGCATGGATGATTTGTGGGTACCCCCATGACTTAGGAAACCTCCAAATGATTGCTACCAAAGGCATCATCGCAATATGGCTAACCTCAGTTTGGTGAATGATTCTGATTTGCCCAGAGGTGTAGCCTTTATGGGGTTGTTTGGCCTCTAGAAGTTGTTTGGCCATTTATGCCATAAGCGGACTTCAGATGTTTCACCAAGCATTACAGACTTTACCAAGACTAGTGACTAGGAGCTCAAGCCTCATCTTGTTAAGTTGCAAGGAGGTCACCACAATATCACTAGAAATGATGGTTTGTAAGGGCAACTATCCCGAAATGATCCCAAATGTCACCTTATTTCAGGTTGACGAATGAACAACATTTATCCATGATCCATCGTCAACTTGAAAAATACCCAGTAAAGGAACTGGCTCATTACCCCGGCAAAACAACTTATAGATGAGTATGATTTTCGAACCCAGGGTTGTTCGATCGCTTACTGGGATGCGCATCCTCATGGTTGAGCGGAATCAAAAAACATCAGCGCTGTCAATAAAGTACAGTGTTTCTATTTCCGTATTTGCCTTTGTTGGATAAGAAGTCTCCTTCACCACAGTAGAGGTGTCACAGTCCATATCCTGCATGTCTCTATATTGTCTTTGTCTGGACATGTGGCTTCTTTGATGAGGAACAGGTGGCTCGGGATATTATGTTTTTGGGCAAGCTCGCTGCACACTAATTTTGAGTTGAACGGCCAATTCTCCCAGGTATTTGGCACCGTTTTTGCCACAGTTATTGCCCCAATGTTTGGCACTCAGTTGGGAAGTACAAAGACCTCACTGGGGGGTACTGTGCATTCCAGTTGCTACTTGGAAGATATCCCCTATGATCAAACCACCCCGTCTGCAGTTTTCAGTTGGGTATAGATCTACCATCAACCATATGTAGATATAATCCAGCAGATTCGAACTTGGGGCATCAACCGTAGATGTAATCCAGCATATTCGAACTTGGGGGCCACACAGACACATCGGAAGAAATGCTTAGTAGCCATCGTTGTAACTTGTGCATGGTATAGCCGTTAGTAATCCTCGGTGGGTAAACTGGATTTTGCTGGGAGGATAGCCCTGCAGTCCATTCATATTCCCGCAAAAAAGCGTAGAATTGGATGATGGGAAAATTTGCAGGAAACCCCTATATTTGACATTATTTGATGGTAAAAACATGTAAAAACCATGGTTTCCTGTAGATTTTCCCAACAACACCAATCTGCCAATCCGAAAAAAAACGGTCAATGCCACCGATTTCCCAGGTGCAAAGGCTCTTCGGGAGAATAGCTCCGCGACGGTCCGGACGCCAGGAGATACCGAGGGATGTGAAACGGGTCTGGCAGGAAACCCATGGAGGTTTCCTGCAAAATCTACAGGAAATATCAGGAAAGATATGGACATTATATACACCCTATATAAATATAACTATCCACTGATGATTTGAGTTTACGACAGTATCTTGGTTGTTCATCTTGATATCCACGGATTGAATATGCACAGATGCTTCGAGTTTGCTTCTGTTTCGGTATGGTTCACCACAGCTGGAAAAACCTCTCTCAGTTGCCGCAAAAGAATGTCTACAAGGTGGTGCCCCAGTTCGTTAGCTAACTTGGTTTATAAGTCCAATAACTAGGGTTTATGGGGGCTATATCTATAGTTAATGGGGATTATAAACCAACAAACATAACTGGGGGTACCATGGACACAAAAACCAGCAAAAAGTATATTCAAAACCCAATCGAAATGCCGGCTGTATGGCCTCCTTAGGGCCCGAGTCATCATTGGCAGCCGAGGTCAGCAATAATGCGTCTTGGGCCGTCGGTGAGATTTGCATCAAGGCGCAGGGCCAAAACCAGGGTGTTCTTCGTTTGTTCGAGGGGCTCTCAGAATAGGTACGGTAAGTTGGTAATAGGCTAAGTAGGGTTTAGGTGGTCAGGATATATGATGATATATGATGATATATGATGATATATGATGATATATGATGATATATGATGATATATAATGATATATGTATCGTTTTGGAAACCACAACTCCAAGGGCTAGTAGATGCACATTGACTACCTGTAGTCCTACAATGTGTTGCCTAAACAACATGTTGAACCATGTAAATCCACTTGTAGATTTGATGTCCAAAGTGACCCGTGACACGGGTCGTGGACGAGTACTTGGGATCCCACAACTACCAATCCCACAATTGGTTCATCGGATGACAGGAACCCTGCAATATCTGGCAGGTAAATCAGCCATATGATTTCCTGTAGATTCTTCTGTTTTGTTTACCAAATGATCCCGGCCAGGTTGTTTCTTTTCCATTCTTTTCCCACACTGCACGCCTGTAACTTGGCGTTCAGGTGGGTAGTGACTTTATGTCCAAGTATTTGGATGAGATCGTCGATGCGTTGGTGTCGACCTTGAGGTCATGGGCCATGGCACAGCATGGCACACGGTCAACCCTTTTCGAAGCCGTTGAAGTTGATTCACCCTGGTTGATGAATTGGTTGGTTTCCCTTCAACAGTGATATCTTTATATTTTTATATCTATTTATCTATCTACCTACCTATCTATCTATCTAGCTATCTATCTAATCTATTATATATTATATTATATTATATTATATTATATTATATTGTGTTATTTTAGATTACATTATATTATATTATATTATATTATATTATATTCTATTCTATTCTATTATATTATATTGTATTATTTTAGATTACATTATATTATATTATATTACATTATATTATATTATATGCTATTTTATTACTTATTTTATATTATGATTTTATATATTATATTATATATAGATATGGATTATATATATATATTGTATTATAGTTTTAGATATACACATATAACTCATATAATTTACTGTGCCCCCCCCTGTAATACAGCCCAAGGGGTTCTTAGTCGAGGGTCGACTTTAATCAACTAGTGGGCAAGCTCAATTGATCTACCACAGATGAGCCAATTTACAAACAAACCAAGACCCTTCCTCAACCATGGATTTGGATTTGGACATTTTTTGCATATTGGAAATAGCAAGTGTGGCTTTCAATGCAACATTGAAGACCCTAATTTGCTCAGCCAGGAGCCATAGAAAAACAAACATCATCAACATCAGAATCCATAGTTTCCATGCTTTTAATGTTTGCAGGTGCCGTAGGCCTTTGAAATCGTTGGCACCATTATTTTAGCCACCAACATTCGTGGTGTTTGGCTGGATGTTCACCGAACAAATCCCTGAGAAGCCATACTAGTTCAAAGTTGGTTTATAAAGCCCCCTAACTTTGCTAGTTTGATATATCCACCATAAACTCACTCAAATATGAGTGAAACAAGGTGCCCCCCGAGTTTTAGACCCAATGAATGAACATAACTACCTCCATATATCATGATGTATCTAGCATAAACCCAGGATAAAGCCATGATATTCCCATTAAATATCCCATTGATAATGTAGGTAAATCAGCAAAGTCAAGGGGCCGACTTGGAGGATCATCCCAATTAGTTACCCTTTAAAAAGACCGTGGTGAACGTAAGTAAGTCTTCATTCAGTGGACTATCCAATATAGATATGTCATATATATATATATATTACCCTCTGGTTAGAACTAACAGTTTGCCATGGAAAGATCCACCCATTTTTAAGTTCGGTAAGCCCTCTATTTCTATGGGCCATGGCTTCCATGGCTATGTTAGTCATAACCAGAGGGTATATTATTCTTAATAATTGTTATTACTATTATTCGTATTTTCTTATTCTTATTATTGTTCATTACTTGTTATTATTAGTATTATTAAATGGGTATGGGTCAATACCTATTAATACCATTTTTAGTGGGATGAACATCCATTTACCAGCTATTTTGATGTCCACCAGGGGTATAGGGTTTTGACACACTGCCATATATATAAATGTGTTTCAACCCCACATGCTAACTAACACATTTGCTACTGGTTTAGTGAGATGATCCTCGACATAATTTCCAGGTAGCAACGGTAGCGCCAGGTCGGCACAACCGAGTCACAGACAGGCGCTGCTGATGTCCCTTGGCGGAGAAATCATCCCCGCTTAGCTCCAACCGTACTTTCTGGGAACAAAGGGAAGATAGTTATTTCACCAAGAAAATGTGGATTTAATGATTTATATATAATATATAATGTATGATATATAATATGTATTATTTAGTGTATATATATTATTATATATAATATAATTATTTAATATTTAATATATATGAGATATAATATAATATAATTAATATATATATATTATATACATAATATATATATATATATATATAAATTTAGTTATTTATCGATAGATAGATAGATAGATAGATAGATAGCTAGCTAGATAGATAGATATATGCAGCTGATTTATGCTAGCTAAGTGGTTAGAAACTGGGCTTAGTTCACCCATTTATGAGACAATCCACCAATCGGGGCCTAGTTTTGATCTGTGGGATGGTCCTCCGCTTATGTCCTCAAATCCCACTGGTTGATTCCCACTGGTTGATGAAACAAGAGGGTCGGCCCCCCGAGAAAAAAAAAAAAACAGTGATAAGATAGCTGGATGATAAAGAAATACACCAATAGCTAGGTAAATGATCTATCTGGATGGTTGCCTGGAATTTCCTCCAATGTGTAGGCCAATAGCTAGATGAAGAAATACAGCGTGATGGCCTGGAATGTTGTTCCTAGGGTCGATCCCCTTTGTACCTCGGGTGTTGGGAGCATCCCAAAAGAAGTTTTACTGGAATTTATGGATTCAAAGTTGGTTTATGTCTAATCTAACTTCTAGGCTATAGAATCCACCATTAAATCCATTCAGTGACGTAGTTATCAAATTTGGGCCCCGGAAACACATCAGTGCACTGAGGCAGAACGTTTGCATCACGTTGGGACGTCTGGGTGTTGTCGGCCCCTCAGCGATTTCGTGTTGCCAAAGAATTCATGAATTCGGAGACCGCCTAGACGACAATTTTCAATGCACTTTCTGTTCGCATGCGAACCTGGTACACCGCGGTCAGAGTAGACTGAGTAGATTGTACCAGTGCATGTATGTGCCGCTGAATTTCGGATATGTACCTACTGTATCATCTTTGAAGGGTGTTTGAGATCACCGTATATATATGTATACAGTACTCGTTTCTGGATCTAACTGGATCGTGAGAAGCCAAAATGCCAGGTGTTTCAGGGGCTTCCAACCATCATCTCCAACCGGTGAACGATTGCTACTGTGGGGAAAAATGTATGGTTTTACCACAAAAAAAATAGGGAATTGTCAACGTATCTGGGCTTAGCTGGAGCCACCAGCTGTGTTTTACCCTCTGGTAAACGGACTTACATAACTGTGGAAAGATCCACCATGCTATGTAGCTGGGTAAATCCACTATAAATGGCAATTTTCAATAGCTATTTTGACATAACCAGAGGGTATAATTATTCCATTAAGTGGATTATAATCCCATTAAATCCACTATTTCGACTGGGCCATGGCTTCAATCGCAAACTGTGAATGTCATTGCCGGAGGGTACCGTTTGGGGATCGGGGGGATCCTACTGACATCCCAAGGCCGGGAGATGTTAGGAGGACCGTGATGTCTGTTACGCCCAACATTCATAGATGAAGCAAAATGGTGAAGTAGTACTTGAATGGACCATAATTTGATTTGTACATGATTCATTTTTTTTGTTTGGGGGTTTATGTTGTTTTCTTGTTCATGTGCTATGAGTATCCATGAGGACATCCGGCTGTTCCAGCTGTCCTGAGGTGTGTGGACAGCAGATGGGCAAGAAATTTGGGGACTTTGCCCAAGTTTGGTGCATCATCATGAAGGACGTGTAGTATCCATTGGTCCTGTGTCTCTTATCCGGTGCGAGGAAGGTTTTCCATGAACAGAGGTTAGTGAAGACTGAATGTAACAAGCCTTGGACGAAGATGAACATGTTTACATCAAGAGCAAGTGTTGAAGATTCGGCATGAAAGCATGCTGACATGTTATTCATTTATCTTTATTTATGTTATTTGCTTTTGGTTGATGGCAATATAATCTATCTTTATATATAGGGTGTACTACTAGGCAGCATGGGATTGTTGTGATTTATTCTTGAGTCCATCTTATCCAAAAGGTATAGAAAGGGTTAGGACGTGTGTCAGTGCGTTGAATTGTCCAGCCTTTGTGGCAAGCAGATAGCCTTCTCAGGTTAGCTCCATACTGGCAAGAACCTCCTGTTCTTGTTTATAGTCTAATTAAATCCAATTGATATATTGGTGATTAGTGGTGATCAATGGTGATCAATGGTGATCAATGGTGATTAGTGGTGATCAATGGTGATCAATGGTGATTAATGATTAATGGTGATCAATGGTGATCAATGGTGATCAATGGTGATTAATGGTGATTAATGGTGATTAATGGTGATTAATGGGACAATATAGTAGCATGATGGGTATATTAATATGATTCTTCTTCTTCTTATTATTTTTTTATATACATACATGATGTAATGGATGATCTGGGTAAAGATAACAACTTCACTGTGACCGTTCACCTTATTTCAGGTCAGTGCCAGAAACCATTCCCAAGTCATCACCTTTGTGATAAGTGCTATAAGCCATCCCCAAATGCTACGAGAGTAGCTGGCTATTTTCTTTGCGGAAACCCCACATTGAGCTAGAAAAAGACCTGGTGAAAAAACATCCCCATCTCTGTTATCGAACATACTTACCACTGTGAATACCACTATTTCTAACTTGTGAAAAACATCTCCATCAACACTATATTTACCACATTCTACAACTGACTTGGATCGAGTCATAGTCCCACCAAGCCCCATCGCGGTTTCCCGTCACTGCCGGCCCGTTCGGCTCAGCGTGGAACACGCAGAGCCAAGCCAGCCGAGCACTGCACAGCGAAAGCAATGAGTTCATGTTGACGGTGACTGCATATTTAATCCTCTACACATGGTGTCACTTGTTGATTAGATGGTCAGTGGCCTATGGGCCCATTTTGTAGATACTTTGTGGCACATAGACGAATTATATCACATATTTCGTAACAACAAAGTGTTTTCTTGAAGTGTTTGGGTTGGGTTCATTTTTGACCTGCGACCGTCGGGTCAACACAGCAGCGATTAGCGAGTCATGTCGTACGAATGGAGCTATGCCCCCACAAATCGCGCGAAGTGCAAGGTTGGTTTTGGCTCGTTTCAGGATTTCCAAAGAGTGCTCATTTCACATCCCAAAACGGTGGTGTGCCAGTTCCTTTGCACTCTATGTCATGCATGCTGTAACAGTTACACTATGACATGTTCTGGTCAGTGGTTTCTGGTCGATGTTTTATGTTTTACATCATGTTTTTGGGTGATGATGCCCAATGACTAAAAAAATAAGAGGGTGTTCTCAGATGGGTGGAAAAATGTGGAAACCATCAGATGAAGTGTTTGGAAATGTTGATGAAGGAAAGAGGGTCACTCATCCCAATTCCCTAGGAAAGAAATACCGGGACTGGAGCTGGTCGGAGCAATCAACCATCTAAGTATATCTATGATATATCTATGATTGGTATTGCAACCTTTATTTGGGCTGGTGACATGGGGTATTTTTGCGATGACCTGTGGGCCACTTATTGGAAGAATGTAACCGAAGACCGGTGGGATGCAGTGGGATCTGGGTTCAGATTCACCCTGCATGGGGCTACCCCTGGTATGCTCAGATTGGTGCTACATGGAGGTTTCCCAAGTCTTGGGGGCACCCCATTATTTTCCAGTTTATTTCGGATTTTCCATGAAATAATCCATCCAGGTAATCATTGGGTACCCCCATTCATGGCAACCCCCATATTTCATAGTTTGGACATGAAATGCTTGGTGAACGACCTGTGGCTGGAAGATTTTCCTGGCTTTGGATGCCAAAAAAAAGATTACCCACACTTTGCAGAGGCTATTCATCCCAACTTCTCACATATGACTGAGATATTTGTTTGCAAGATCCGTAATGATCTCCGGAGGTTTTCAATGATTTAGGGTCAATAAGTCTTTGAGTCGTGGGGAAGGATCATCATAGGATTGTTAACATACACATCATACGACAAGAGGTGATTGCGAAGATGTCCTCAATGTCTATGATAATGTCACCCTGCGTTTACTGTATACATGTTGGGATTTCATGTGTTTGTTACACGATGTTAAATCCCAACTTGTTGTGCTATATTAATAGTTGTATCAATTCTTGTTGGTCAATCTGACCAGCTAACTAACTAGAGTGTATTAATTTGGACCAAATTAACGTTACCATACATTAGCAATCGTACTCCTGAAAACTACAGAGTTCATGATTTCATGCCTCACTTTTCAGGCTGCCCTGCCCAAGAATCTGATGCCTCAACCAGATCCATTTGGAATATCTTAGACCTTTAGGCCTACTTGACATGAACGGGCATTTGAATCATATGGAAGTTTCCGAAAATGGTGGGACCCCAAAATCATCCGGCATTGGTTCTTATCAATATATTCAATATCAAGAACTAATGTTTTGAGGTGCTCATGTTTAAGGAAACCTCCGTATGAATCGTATGAATATGCCAATATGCTCAACATGAACAGACATTTAAGTCATTTTTCTATCCGTCCAGTTGGATAGCTTTGGACTTTTCGTTTCGTTTGTTCGAAAACGGTGTCGGAATCTCGAGCGCCGCCAGGGGAAGTGTGGCGAGAAGATCGAGAAAGGCGCCATTCGCCTTGCGACCAGCGCTGAAGTGGCGGACTATTCCATTGTTCGGAGACTCGTGAAGCGGTCGCGGGGCTACACCAAAAAAATTGGTGTAGCCGCTTGGGGACTTCCATGGATGTAGGTGATGTAAAATTATATAGAATTATATATTATATATAATATATATGTCATTGTTGGATCTTCTTGGGTCATTAGAGAAGTAATATATATATATATATATATATGTATGATGTTTTCTGTTGAGCAGATACTAAAATGCCATGGTGTTTAACCAGTCTTTTGCTACAGATTGTTACCCAGGAATCGGGGACTTGACTTCCACCCCATCAAAACACGGTGGGACTTCCATCGTCATGATGAGTCAATTTTATCATACGGGCTGGTGAAAAAAGATTGGGTGGTTCGGTGTGTGTATATCATGTATATGTGATAATTGTAAATATCCAAATGTATAAGTGATATGTATATTTTATATGTGATATATGCATATGTATATGTATATGTATATGTATATGTATATAATCAAGTTACAATCCAAAAAAATAATGTTGACATGTTTTTTAGATGATAATATATTACAATGTAATTGCAACAGTAAATGTTACATCCTGTAATCATATGACATGATAAATGTATTGTATGTGTACATGTGTATATATATACCATCACACATGTTTTGGACGTGTATATGCATACAAGATACATATGTACTACACACACAAGTATACATATATTCTACATATACATACCTATATATATATACATCTATATAATATACATATATATAATATACACGTATATATATATAATATACACACATATATATATATAATACATATATATATATATATATTCCCCACCTGCCAGGTGAGGGTTGTTAGATTTTATCAGAGTTGTTCTCCTCCTCGGCTAGCTATCCTCCTGCTCCTCCTCCGCCAGCATCTCCTCCACCACCTCTGCCTCCACTTCCACGTCCACTGTTGCCTTGCCAACTCTTCGCCAAGCTCTTCGCCAACGTCCGAGCTCAGTGTGCACCGCTGGACCTCAACCTGGGACCTTCCCAGCTCAGTGGGCACCGCTGGACCTCAACCTGGGACCTGCCCAGCTCAGTGTGCACCGCTGGACCTCAACCTGGGACCTGCCCAGCTCAGTGTGCACCGCTGGACCTCAACCCAGTGTGCACCGCTGGACCTCAACCTGGGACCTGCCCAGCTCAGTGTGCACCGCTGGACCTCAACCTGGGACCTTCCCAGCTCAGTGGGCACCGCTGGACCTCAACCTGGGACCTTCCCAGCTCAGTGAGCACCGCTGGACCTCAACCTGGGACCTGCCCAGCTCAGTGTGCACCGCTGGACCTCAACCCAGTGTGCACCGCTGGACCTCAACCTGGGACCTGCCCAGCTCAGTGTGCACCGCTGGACCTCAACGGCCAGATAGAATGCCAGAAGATATGCCAGATAGAATGTCAGATAGAATGCCAGAAGATAAGCCAGATAAAATGCCAGAAGATATGCCAGATAGAATGCCATGAGATATGTCAGATAGAATGCCAGAAGATATGCCAGATAAAGTGCCAGAATGTTTGCCAGATAGAATGCCAGAAGATTTGCCAGATAATATGCCAGAAGATGTGCCAGATAGAATGCCAGATGGAATGCCAGAAGATATGCCAGAACATATGCCAGAATGTTTGCCAGAACATATGCCAGAAGATATGCCAGATAGAATGCCAGATGGAATGCCAGAAGATATGCCAGGTAGAATGCCAGAAGCTATGCCAGATAGAATGCCAGATAGAATGCCAGAAGATATGTCAGATATAATGCCAGAAGATTTGCCAGTAACAAAATGTATAAATGCCATGTTGGGGATAACACGAAGTAAAGTAATTTTTATATCTGACACACATGGAAACACAAGTAGTGACTCTGTATTCATCATCTCGGCCAGAGTGATGCGGTGCAAGGTCGGCACCCCGCTAGGTGCAGGCCAGGGATGAACAAAATGGGACCATGGTGGCAACCTCCATAAGTTACTCATGGGCTAGAGATAGAACCCATGTATAGAACCCATGTATATATATATGAGTTAATACATACTGATTATATCATGTTATATCCACTTAGAACCCCAACTGCACCCCCACTGGATCTTCTTCCACTTCTCAATTCCCTTTGATCCTTTGTACGATGACGCCGTTGCTTTCTGAGGCAAGTTACCGATGCTTGAAGTGCGTGACGGACAAGCAGTTTCACAACATGGTCACCAAGGCTGCGTCCAGTGGGGATGTCAGAACCAAGGTTTACCTTCAGGTGTGTCTACAGGTGTGTCGACATGCAGTGCAAATAGGTGGAAAACATGCATTGACTGCATTTGTCGCGTGGCCGAAAAACTCACCAAACAAAACCGATTTGCGCAAGGTTTCAACCACTTGCTTTTCACTTTTACCATTTTCCGTTGATACGTTGAATATATTATATCAAAACAATTCAAAACAAGGTTTGTGCAGCACCACGTGAGAGCTGCGATTAAGTGTGGTGATACTTCCAGGGCCATCTTGAAGGGCTGAATGATTTGTGAATATGTTCTTGCTCACCATATCAATACTAGACATATATCCTGATGTATAGGTCACGCACATGCATGACGATATGTACCAGGTCGGCTCCCTCGAATCCGTTGCCGGGGGCCTTGATTCGGCCCTGGGATTTGCCGGGCTGCATATCTCTAGACCCCCAAGTAGCACCAAAAATGGTAAAAGTACGCTATGGGCTACAAGAAACAAATAAGGCTACTTGGAGGGAGGTTGTTTCAAATTTGTGAAACGAAACATCGTTTCTCGGAAGTTCGAAGCCTTGGAAAGTGATGTTTGCAAACTTAAGGCAGCTGGGGAGGCAGCTGCTGAAGCAGGAGCTGAGGCAGCAGCTCCAGCTAAGCAGCTGAAGGCGAAGAAGACTGAGCTGAACAGATGGCAGAGAACACGCCTCCTCCTTCAACAAATCCCAACAGAGGCTGATGACAAGATTCGGAGCAGCTCAAAACCGCGATCGAGCAGGGCCCTGAGAGAAAAACACCCAGCTACGAGAAGGATGAGAATGGAAAAACCAACGGGTATGGTTACAGGCCTCCAATGACAGGGAACCCAAAACCTGTGGGAGGGTTCAGGAAAAAACCTGACTCCAAAAGGCGCACCATGTGGCAATTGTCCTTTTTAATCGCGATGTCTACAAATGGCGGGTTTAAGCCAGATAGGGTAGGGCTCGAATAGAGACTTCCCGCCATGAATTTGATTTGTTGGGGCTGCTCATAGGGATATGCGGGATTATTCTTTACTAAATTTGATTGTAAAAGCATGATCGGGGATGATTGGGGTTCTGGCAAATATCTCAACCATCCCATTGACATCAAATAATATTAAGAGAAATCCATATAATTGGATCCCAAAAAAAAAATACTTAGCAATATGTGGGCTGTTTGCACTCCAATACATCTGCGTGAAGCAAAACGGCCTCACCACAACGTCACTGTAAATGTCAACAGGAAGCAGCAATCGTCACCAACCTAACATATCCTCCTTTCGGATGGGTGAATTATTGGAATCATATCCCCTTAAGAATTGAATATTTAGCTAGTGTCCATGTTTTATTGGAATGCCACCATTTGGATTCTCAATCCCCATAATTATATATAATTATGATATCCTTAGCATTGATGATTAATGATTAACCTATATAATGCTAAGGATAAGGGGTTAACTAAAACATTGCCAATTGTAAGTTATAACATGTTATAACCTCTCAAGTATCATATCCTTATCAGTCCCCTTAGTATAATCCCCTTAATTAATGACATGCCACATTCCAATAATTATCAAGCCCCATCAAATGGATCATATCCCCTTTAATTGTTTTTTTTTAATGATATCCTACGCATTAACCATGTTTTAGTACTGAATCTCTTCATCTTTGGGTCCCAGCCGTGGGGGGCTCGACCCTTTTGTTTCGGCTGAGACTGGATGGGATACACTCAGCGCCAAAGATCAAGCTGCGGTACGAAAGCAGGCCAGGCCAGTGATCACTTCGGAGTCGCTAAGAATCACCCGATTGATGGATTAAGAACTAGGGACTTAAACATGAATCATAATTCGGGGCTTATGAAGGTTCTAACTATCAAAGATATGGGGATCTAATTGATAGATACCACTGGTTTATTGGGTATTGTAACGAATTATGCTACCTGGCTAATGGGACTTATTGGGACTTAATTTAACCAACCTATCAGCCAACTAGTCTAATGAGATGCGATAGCGGTAGTTACCGGATTTTTTTTATGGTTCACTTGGAGATGGTGACCAGTTACTACTTCAGGGCGTCTTGAGATACCCGGCAACAGTTGGATGGGCTTTGCAAATCAACAATAGCTGCATCAGCTTGTAGCCGTATATTTATAGTTCAAGTGATCTTCAAATCATACATTGCCCACATAGTGGTTACCCTAGTTACAAGTTGCTTTATACAATATAACTCTGTCCAACTATATTAATCCTTTTTGGTTATTGTAGTTATAAACCAACCTGAGCACTGATCAGTCAGTGACCATAACTATCACTTGGTTAACTGTTGGGTTTATGAAGGATGCGGCGGTTTCCATAAAAGGAGGATCCCCAAACTGAATGGTTTATTTCATGGAAAATCCCAATCTAAAATAGATGATAACTTTTCGGGGTACCCCCATGACTTAGGAAACCCTCACCCTAGTTCCTGCGGTTTATCAACTTAGCTATCCTTTGGGCCCAAAAATTGCCCATCGTTCCCCATCCTTACCTTGCGAGGCGGGCATCAAACCCGCGGCCAAAGGGGCGGCCAAAGCTGCTGCCTCACCGGCGCGGAAGGTGCCGCGGGGGCACGGGGACCCCTGGGGCGTGGTAAGTGCATTGCCAGTTGGTAAGTGGTTAATAACCCATGTTGAGGGTTACAACCGACCTGTTGATGTAAGTTACATATATATATATATATACAGACATGAGTTTTTTTAAACAAAAAAACGCCGAAACATTTTAATCATCCCCCATTTTCTTCAGTCCCATTATAAGTCAGTGATATTACGTGAGTGTGAAAGAGAATTGGGGCGTAGACTCCGAAGTAGCAATTGTGCTGGGGATAACGATGATTCACCTTGGGATATCCCAAGGTACATTCTATTTCAGACACACCTGTATGAGCTGTATTCAAAGTTTCTGTTGGTTGATTTGTTGTGCATTCTCAACCAGCCCTTAGATGTACAGTATATTGGGATTTTTCTAATGACAAACGCTAATATTACCCAATTCAATTATATTTGATCAGTATCATTGTTTTGATTTATTAACACTAGCTTTAAGCTCAAATGCAAGGAACCTTAGATTGGATTAGGTATTAACCTTTGATTAGATTATTATTGACTTTAGATTATTAACCCTGCAGATATACCATTGGATTAGATAGCCATTAACCCAACTCATGGCGCATTGCTACCGCGAAACGCGTCAAGGCCAAAGCCAAACCAGAGCCCAAACCAAAGCCCAAAGCTGCCACTGGCAGGTGCGGTGCCGTCATTCAGGATCTAAAATGCAAGTGGATGCAATCTAGAAACAGCATACCCTCCGGTACTCAAACGTGGTTTGCTGGAAAATCCTTGGCTGAAAGATGATTTTCCCATTGCTATCTGAATTATATGCAAGATTTTCCAGCAGCCACGTTTGATTACCGACGGTAGCTAAAATTTATTTAAATAGTCATTGTTTTTGTTTATATATGATGGTGGAACCATAGTCATTGATAGAGAAACTGATTCGTGGAAATTGGACGTTAAGTTGGCTGAAAAACGGAAATACAATCCTTAGCACATGTGTTTGCAGTGAGTATCTAAGATCAGCCGTGATGCCACAAAGATTCACAGAATGTGCATGACTCAGTCAGATGCATGCAGATACTATACAACTATCAAACATTGGTATCATCTTGCCAAACAAAACTGAAACTTACATTTGTAAGAATGCATGTGTTTCCTCGTACATGTTGCTTTCGTCAGGGCTGCGAAAGCTAAACCTGCGCTGAAACGCAAGGCGAGTTGACCATCTCCATCCCTTGAAGCTTCGGAACGTTTACTCTGCATATGGGTTTGTCTGAGATAGGACCCTAAAATTTGATTGTGAATCATGTATTTTCCCATGTTTTCCCATTTGATTTTTGTGCACTGTTGGGGTAAACCCCCATTTTCAGACACTGATACTTAAAATTGTCTGAAGTTGTCTTAATTAAGTAGTGCGCCATGATGATTGTTGGTGCCTTTGTGTTGTTTGATGTGCATTAGCATCAGCCAGCAGAGAACAAAGATATTCGAAAAATGTTCAAGTAGCCAAACGATTGAAACTTGAAGGAAACTCAATAAACAGGCCTATTCATTGAAATTGAACAAGATGCTAAACTAGATAGAATGTCACTTCAGATTCCAGCATGCCCCCAAGTATTAATGAGAAGATCAGGGTCCCCCATTTTTGTTGTGAGAGGTAACTGGATGCTTTGGGTCCCAAAAGCTTTGGCCAACGTTCTGAGGTTTCACCACCCCTTGGGTGTTTGAAACCATCATTCCTGTTTCAGATCAATCAGATTTTCCTGTTCCATCTAATTGCTCAGTAAGCAGTTCTAGTTGGGCCATCCTTCAGATCAAGGTAAATAGCAAATTGCACTTTTGTTCCAAAAGAACATCATTGAGCCCACCGATGTTCCACTGAACCCCAAAAATAGGTTGGGTTGGAAGTGTTTTTTGTTCAACCAGTTGGGGCACACCAACATCCCATGATTTCTCAACGCTTTCCCTACCAGAAATTCCGATAAATCGGGGTATTTGCCATTTCTGCAGAAATCCATACCGCTCCATGGGATCTTATTGGCCCACCAGTATGACAGCATGACGTTGCGTTTTTTGTTTTACCATTACTTGCTTGTTGTCGGAAGAGCATTTATGCTAGTAAAGCAATAATGAACCACCAATAGTGTGATGGTTTTTACACCTCGCGGCGTTTCAAACGATGCACGGCGATGCACTGTTCAACGGTTTCAGGCAGTACCAGCCGCACCGCCGGTGGCCAAACAACATGAGTTCTTGAACAAGGCCACGACACTCCACCGCGGACACTCAGGGACTCCACCCCTTCAGGTTGGTCAAATAATGTACCCGACCTGGTTGTTCAACATAGCGAACTGGAAAATTACCATGGTTTAATAGGCAAATATAGGTAACATATAGGTAACATAGGATTATATAGGTAAAATCATCCATGAAATGAATGAACGGACCATTTTCCATAGCCATGTTAACTAACCAGATGGTACTCATAGATCATTTAGGTGTTTTTCATCTCAAATGATATACCAAGAACTTGAGAGTCCTCGTCCTGGCACCATCTCAAATGGCATCCAGCAGGAAGCCAAGTTATAAACCAACTTGGACACAATGTTATTCGAACATATTGGAAGGCAAAACAACATGGGAACATAAGTCAACAGGAAATGCGTAATGTGTGCATCTTCGCTGAGGATTGTAGAATAGCTACACATTCCGGACCTCAAAAAGTGGCAGATTTCCAGGTTTGAGCCTCAAAAAAGGCACAAAATAAAAATTACTTTACTTCGTGTGATCCCCACCATGACATTTATACATTTTCTTACTGGCAAATCTTCTGGCATTCTATCTGACATATCTTCTGACATTCTATTTGACATTCTATCTGGCATATCTTCTGGCATATGATCTGGCATATCTTCTGGTATATCTTCTGGCATTCTATCTGGCAAATCTTCTGGCATTCTATCTGGCATATCTTCTGGCACTCTATCTGACATATCTTCTGGCATTCAATCTGGCATTCTATCTGGCATATCTTCTGGCATATATTCTGACATATCTTCTGGCATTCTATCTGACATATCTTCTGGCATATATTCTGACATATCTTCTGGCATATCTTCTGGCATATCTTCTGGCATATCTTCTGGCATATCTTTCTGGCAATCTTCTGGCATATTTTCTGGCATTCTATCTGGCAAATCTTCTGGCATTCTATCTGGCATATCTTCTGGCATATCTTCTGGCATATCTTCTGACATTCTTTCTGACATTCTTTCTAACTTTCTTCTGCACATTCTTTGTCCCATATCTTCCTACATGAGGTCCGGCAGGGAACACTTGGCGTGGATACTCGCGGTTGAGGTCCGGCAGGGAACACTGGGCGTGGATGGTCGTGGTTGAGGTCCGGCAGGGAACACTGGGCGAGGATGGTCGTGGTTGAGGTCCGGCAGGGAACATTGGGCGTGGATGGTCGTGGTTGAGGTCCGGCAGGGAACACTGGGCGTGGATGGTCGTGGTTGAGGTCCGGCAGAGAACACTGTGGATCGCGGGTCGCAGTTGAGCAAGGACGACGAGGACGACGAGGAGGACGACGAGGAGGAGGAGAGGAGGACGAGGCAGGAGGAGGCGGAGGAGGAGGAGGAGAAGGAGGAGGAGAAGGAGGAGGAGGAGGAGGCAACTGACATAAAATCTAACAACCCTCACCTGGCAGGTGGGGAACATTTCATAGGAAGTTATCCCATCCCGCTAATTAAAAAAAACAACATGGTTTCAAAGGGAGACATTTAATATTGCTTTGGGCTATGCTTCATCTCAGTCCACTTTGAAACAACATGTCTAGGTCAGGAAACATCGGTGTCCCTTTACGATACTTGCATCGGGTTCAACGCGAAGTGCTGGCTTGGTGGTATGAAACATTTTTCATCAACTTGGGGAGAAATGTTCCCAACTTCACGAGGAAAAGGATGGTGAATCCGACCCGCTAGAGATGTTGCATCTTGGCCCTGACTTTCCTACTTGCCGTCAGTTGATTTGATAATCGCAATGGGACATTCACAATCTGAGCACTCGGCTGATGGATATTTCTTTAGCCAGTAGGATTGTATCGAAAAAGATATTATAGCAGATAGGCGTGATTTATTTCACTGGATGCATCCTAGCAGCCATACACTTACAGTAGAATATGTTTAATTATAAATATATAGTTATATTTAGTTTGTGTTGGGATTTGGTGGTTTTACCATATCTCTTACTGAAAGTCAAACCCATCAATGCAGCGCATCTTCAAAGAATTGGTTGGTGGTTTCGAGAAAAGTTCTATTCAAACATATTTGCGATGATGACTCCGATGATGACTCCACTTGACGAGAACACCAGTCAGACGAGCAACTTCTGGTTAGCGAACGAATTGGATTACCCTCTGGTAAACTAACATAACTATGGAAAATCACCATTTTCAATGGGTAAATCCACTATTAATGGCAATTTTCAATAGCTATATTAAATTACCAGAGGGTATAGACCCTCCAATAATCAAACAAGGCTCGCTGGGCAATTCCCCATGTTCGATCAATGTCCCCATCAAACCTCCCTGACTAGTTCGGGGATGTTGCAGCCTGCCACGTTTGATGACACCAGAGGGGTAAGATCATCTTAATATTCCCATTGTAGTACCTTAAATACACCATTAGATATCATTATACAATAGTACATCGTAATTTCCAATTAGTATATTCCCATAGTATACTTAGTATACACCATTAAAACAAAACATCGCCAGATTCAGTTCCGGGCAAAACATCTCTGGATCCCTGGAGGCAAAGGAATATGACTTGGATGGGGTGAAGGCACGTCCGGACAGGTGGTGGTGGACCACTTCGCCGGTCTGTTCGACCCGACTTTTCCAACGGTAAAGCCATGACAAAAATGCTTTGCCAAACAAATGGTATTTAAAAAACTCGATTGTTCTATGATTGTTCCATGATTTTCCCATGATTTCGGATTTCCCATTCTTCTCCCAAAATTTCCTAGGATTTCCATGATTTTCCAACACATTTCCCATTCTTCTCCCAGAATTTCCTAAGATTTCCATGATTTTCCAGCACATTTCCCATTCCTCTCCCAGAATTTCCTAGGATTTCCATGATTTTCCAGCACATTTCCCATCCTTCTCCCAGAATTTCCTAGGATTTCCATGATTTTCCACCACATTTCCCATTCTTCTCCGAGAATTTCCTAGGATTTCCATGAATTCCTACTTGGATGACCGGCGTGGTTGTTATGTAGATAGTGTTGCATAGTGTACATAGTAAGTCCTTCGTAACTTGCATTAACTTAGTTTGTAAGTTGTTGTAAGTCATGTAAGTCAGCCTGGTTTACATACTAAGTAGCCAGCGCTAGGATAACTACTTACTTTGCGCGCCATCTAGTTAGTACCTACTTATGCTCTTAAGCTATAAGTTCAATATGTATGGCTGGCAAAGAAAGGTAGTAGTTAATATCTTCTGTAAGTGTACTATAAGTATACGTATGGCTTACTTATAAAACTGTTTTGGCGTACTTAGTAAGTGTGCCTTTGGCCTACTTAGTAAGCTCGCCCCGGCCTACTTAGTAAGCTCGCCCCGGCCTACTTAGTAAGTCCGCCACAGCCTACTTAGTAAGTCCACCAAGCCTGGGAAAAATTATGATCTTGACTCAGCCGTACCGAATATCTTAAAAAAAAGACTGGCCAAAATAAAAAAAATGGCTGATGAAATTGATGGTTAGCGTTTTTTTGGTGAAGGGACGTTTCTGTTTAGGCAGAGTGAAAAAAAAAACACAACACATTTTTTTTGATATGGTTTGCATTTTATTCAGCAAGAGGCGCTGAAACCATTTTTTTCCCAACAAATGCGTCGGCATCCTCTGTGTTTTGGGGATGTGGTTGCACTACAGTTCTTTTTTTTGGGGGTTTTGAAGCAATGATTCCACTGCTGGTCCGTAGGGCGGCAAGGATTGAAAAGAATGCGCTGTACCAGCATCAACACGGCAATCTGCAGGTCAAAAACCCTGCATCTCCAAAATTTTGTGCATTTTTTTTGGTGTTCGAGTTGCAAAACAGTCAAGTCGTGCAAAGCCGCCCCCAGTGCCAAAACTTCTAACATGTTCTTGGCGCATTTTTTCAGCAAACAAGAGAACAAGATCAACAACCACAGAGTCACACAAGTGTTTGAAAATGCACTTTTGAAAACACTTGCAGCTATACAGGCACTGCCGAGCAGTTCACTCACAAATAGTTGATTCAGGTAGACTTAATGGTACATATTGAACTTTGAAAATGAATTTCACATTCACTGGAAGTGTAGATCGATGTTTCAGCTGCCTAGGATTTCGGTTTTGAAGAAAAAATCAAGTGTGACGCAGGGCCACCGAATTTTTGCTGTCCACTGATCGTGTAATGTCAGTTTACATGTTGTGTTTATGGCCACGTGAGTAATCTTACAATGCCAACATGGTTAAAGGCTGCGACTGAAACTTATGCATTGGATTTATTGGATTGATAGAGAGCTCTGATCATCGACGAATCTGGTTTATACCTTGATTGTAGAGTTTCACAGCGCCGCTCCGCCATGTGGAAGCTGAACATCAAGTCCATCAAGGCACATAGTAACTATTTTTTTTGTGGTGTCTCATTGGATACATCTGCGAGTGTCATGAAAGAGGCCATCAAAAGGAAGTGATCAAACATGAATGTGAGGCCATATGCCACCAGAATAAATTGACATACCTTTGAAATGCGGCTATCAACCATGTCAATGCATATACAAAGGCAACACTGTTCATGAAACATTATAGGGTTCAGTGTTCAACGGTTAACTGCAAAACTATATTGTTGGCTTCCAGGTGATGGAAACGCTTCTGTCGGAAGACGACGCCAAGTTGGAGCAGGCAAGGACCCGACGTGCAAGAACGATATGTTGGGCGACTGCTCGCATGTACAGATTAAGTTCTGGTTGAGAGTGGCAAATTTGTTTCTTACATGCATGTGGTTTCCGAATCATGGCAAACACATTGACCACGCATGTCTGCAGATGTCCTGTTGAGAGTCAACATTGAGCAAAAGGGCCACAGACTTCAAATTTCTGAGTAAGGATCCGTTTTGCAGCTTTAAGTTCGCTGGGTTCTAAAAGAGCTCGCATGGCAGAAGTCACAAAGTCCCTGGCGTTGAAGTTGCTTGGATGAAGTTATACATGCATGACACTTCACACGTGCAGCAGTGAATCAAGTTCTTTCGGCATTAGCTCTTTCATGAGGCACGTGTTGTACTGTCTCCTGGCATTCGTGCAACTTCATTTGAATCACTGGCTGCTGACTCACCCTAATGTCCGTGGATTGGAATTTCCCTTCAACCACATGTTTGGGAAGCAGGACCATAGTCTTCCAGAAGGGCGTGCTGGGTCATTGTGCTCGCACGTATATATACATACATACATACTTTTCTATTTACATACATGACATGTATATATATATATGTAAATATACATATATATATATATACAAATATAAATAAGATAACTTTATAAACACATATATGTCTATATACATACATATATATATATATATATATATACATATGTCTATATACATGTATCTATATACACACATTTATGTGTATATACACATTTATCTTTAGACATATGTTTATATATGTGTATATATATATATGTATGTATATATCTATATACATACATTACATGTAGATATAGATGTATACATACATAAATATCTATGTACATACATAAATTACATTACATTACATGACATGACATGACATGACATGACAATACATTACATTACACTATACTACACTACACTTCACTTCACTTCACTACACTGCACTACACTACACTACACTACACTGCATACATACATATGTATATATATATATATATATATATGTGTGTGTTTCTATTTATGTATACATACATATTTTTTTTTTATATGTGTGTAGATCATGTGCATTGTTGATCTCCAGGACGGATGGCAATTTGGGGCGGCTTCCTTGTACAAGGGTGAGGTCCACTTTGCGATGCTGACCCACCCAGAGGTTGGGATGGTCAAACTTCGCGTGAATGGGCTCCTGATACTCAAAGAGACCATTGCTGGGGGTTTGTGGCAGCATGTGCCGCAATACCATGCCGAATCTTTAGATGGCTGGTTTCCCTATTGATTTTGACGCCGACGCCCGGAATCTTGAAACTAGAAAAACAGTTGTTTTCTGCTAAGTTGCAGTTGGCATCCTTTTGTCCTCGAGATCAACTCACTGCTGTAAGAATTTTTGCAACCACTCTCAGTGTGCTATCAGGCTAAAACTTCAGGATTTGACAGTTCTTCATCGTGCGCACTGGGCTGGTGGTGGTGTATGGGCGTGGCTGTGTGGAGTTTGCAGGTTTCCAATTTGTGCTCCATATCCAACAGGCCCAAATTTCTCCTTGACAAAGCTATAGATATTTCTAGCTCCATGCCACCAACACGCACATGGTAATTAATATGCTACCAGAATGAATTGAGTTTCCTTATTGATCAATCCCCGTGCAGTTGAAACATGTTTGAGAACGCAATCTATTCAGAAAAAGGAACTGGTTTTTTAGGTCAATACTTTTTTGTGTCGAAAAAACATGAAAATCGTCGCAACGGTGGGTTCTTTTCTAACCTAGAAGATTCCGTGAAATCAAGCCAAGCGACATAAAAAAAAATTAAGGCCAAATCCTAAACCCAAAAAAAAAAATGCGAGGGCTACCGCGTGGCCTTTTTTTCCAGTCCAAATGCATGAGCGCTGTGATTTCTCAATCTTTTGCATTTTTGTGGATCCACAAAATTTTGATGTGAAATTTTGTGGATCCACAATTTTTCGGTTTCCAGGATTGTGGATCCACAAAATTTTCAAAAAGCTTTCCACACATTTTGTGGAAACACAAGTGCGTGATTCAAAATTTTGTGGATCCACAATTTTTTGAATGCAACATTGTGGATCCACAAAAAGGCGTTGAGGGTTGTTTGAAGTGTTTTTGGGTTTGATGACAAATTTCTCATCTGTAACACGTGGAATTGTGGGAATAAACTTAATTTAATTGATCATTCCGAAGAACTTTTAGCGGTTGAGCCGCGCAAGGTACAGGCACTCTTCTGCAGCATGGATGAGACCAATTAGAGGCCGGGTTTCCGGGCGGGTCATAGATCTATGCACAGCTTTGCACTTTCATGGAAGCTGTAGTGTGAGTGGACCCACCTCTACATTAGAGCGTTCAATGGTGACATGTATATACCAGCTGCATTGCCCCATGTGCCCCCATTGTGCTCACTCTTTGTGCAGGTCTTCGATGCGGCTGCAGGCGCCAAACATGGTTGCGGGTTGATTGAAGTTTATTTGGATAAATCCTGGGGATGAAATATGTTTCTAGTGCTCAATTTTGATTTGAATCTCATTTGGATCTGATGAGGTGGAGTTAGGCTAGTCAGTGTCAAGTGTCATATATCCTCCATGCGCATTGCTCCGCAGACGGATGGCTTAGAGATTTTCCATAACTCATGCCACACCACATTCACAGCAGCAATTGTCACACTTTTTTTTGTGTTGTGCCCCTGTGGGGCCCCAAACGCATTTAGTTTATTTGTGTATGTTTCTAAGTCATGCAAACATATCCAATTCCCAACAGCATTGCCTCGACATTCGGGTTGACCACCTGTGGACTTGTATTCATCCCGAACATTCCCGTTTGTATTCCATTTTATGTTCTTCCCTGTATACACTCACACCCAATCAAACCCCTTGTATTCCTCGCCAAGTCATCCCTGAATGTTGCTGCAGGTGCAGGCAGTGTATACATCCCTGCATATACATATATAAATATTTACATATAAATAAATAAATATATATATATATATATTATTTTTTCATTCCTGCCTGGTCAGCTACGACCATCCCTTGCTCGGCTACGACCATCCCTTCCCTATATATATACATATATATATATATGTGTGTGTGTATAATATATCTATATATATATATATATGTATATAATCTATATTTAATATATATATATATATATATAGTTAGTTCACTTATATATATATATATATACATATATCACATATATATATATATATTCCTGCTTGGTCAGCTACGACCATCCCTTCATATATATATATATACACCTATCTATACATATATTTTCATTCCCGCCTGGTCAGCGACGGCCAAGTTCCCATGGGGGGGATTCCAGCACGTAAGCAGGGCATCATACTAGCCTAGAAGCAGGGCATCATACTAGCCCATAGCAGTAGGGCAGTATAGGGCATCACATCAAAGGCACAAGTGGCCATGAGCTGCCGCAGGAAGGGCTGCCGCATGATGATGCGGATGGCGAGGACTCGGAGGGGTGGTGGTGGGGCAAATGGCGCCCTTGGGGCCAGGGGAATCTGGGCCAGCAAAATCAGTGAGCACATGGGTTTGAATTTGAAACATGTTTCCATGTAGCTTCGTGCAACATGCAGGTCTTTGGCATTATAGAACGTTTGCACGTTGGCATGCCACATTCCTTAAGGATCGTCCTGTGCACCATGAGCAGGGTTGGCACGAGGATGATGAGGACTCAGGTGCCATCAGGGTTGACTGATTGGATGTCATGCAGTGGAGGTTCATCCATCCTATGTATTAATATATATTTAAATTTACATATGTATGTAAATATATATATATATATTTACATGTCTATATGTCTGTGTATTTATATCTATATATATATATACACATACACATGTATATCAATGTCATCTTGTGGCTGGCCTCCTTGTGGCAAAGCTCCAGGAAATCGGAAAATTCATCTGGCCGCAAGCTATCAGAAGCCGCGGTGTCACAGGACAAAAAATCTTTGCAAAGGGAGATCAGAATGAAGACATCAAGTGCTCGGCGAGTGAGTGCCTGTCAGTTTACAGTGTGTTCAGATTTTTTCTCCTTGAAGCACTGCAAACACAGAATTTGCGCACCATCCGTGCTGAGTGCGAATCATATTTTCGACTGTGTCATGTCTTGGATTTGCTTCAACAGGTCAAACTGGGCAAGACAACCCCGAGAGCATTGGAGGTTGCAGTTGTGGCACATTTGTCAGCCTTCAAGGATGCATATCAAGATACACGGTTCTTGCCAAAGCATCATTACAGCCTCCATCTCTGCAGAATGTTGCATCGGCATGGGACACTTGTGTCGTGTTGGTGCCACGAACGGAAGCACAAAGAGATCAAGCGACATGCTCAGTTGATCTGCAACACTTGGAGCGCCTGGGAGAGATCTGTGATGGTGGATGCCGCGTGCGACATGCTTGACTCCCTGATGGAGGACCAAGATCAATCCTTCTACGGCGGCATATGCCAGCCCCAAGAAGCTCCGATGGCGACCAAGCAATTGCTGTATCGAACTTTGGGCGTGTTCCATGTCGCAAAGGTGGCTCGTTCTGCCTACTATGCACCAGGAGCCCGTGTCTTCAAGGATGATGTGGTGATTTGTCATGTGGAAGATCTCAATGACCCTCGGGCTGGAGTGCATTCGAGACACTTGCATCTTTAAACCAATGCCTGAAAATCAGGCTGCAGTTGCCGCATGCTCTACTCGGGCGGGCTGGTAGCGCAAATTGGCTGATGACGGCGTGAGTGAAATGTTTGAAATTAAGAGGTCACGTGGTGACAATGACTGTAGAAAGAATCTTGCAGGCTGTTTGTGAGAACCTGCCCTCGGTCAGCCAAGTTTCTTATGCTGAAAACTTTTGGTGTCGTTGTAATGTCTCAACAAGGTTCTCCCAGAGTTGGATTTCCATTGTTGGCTTTTTATATGTCACCTCGAGAGTACAAGCGAGCCATTGCCCAGCCTGCTTTGTGATAGATGCATCTCAATCGCCTATAATTAAAGATCCATTCCAAAACCTTGCGCGCCAGGAACATCCGGAGACATCAACATCACTGCAAGTGTCACGAAGGTGCAACAAACATGCTGGGCTATATATAGGCTCGCATGCAGTTGCACCCCATCAGCCACCTATCATTGGTTGATTTCAATTTGTTGCCATCCTGGAGGCTCTGCATGCAGACTCCTCTTGGGCAATGCGCATTGTTGGCAAACGCTCTCTTGAAAAAACAATGCAGCTGAGTTTCATCTTTGTTCAATGTCTTCATCTGCAACCCTAAGTATAGCTTCGAAGACTCAGCAGGTCAACATAGCTCAGTTTCTTGTTTCTTTAGGTCCGGCCGTCCCAAGTTCATGTTTAGAGGTTTCAAGTTTCCGATTTGAAGTTTGAGGTGAAATATTATTCAAAGTTGACAGCCCAGAAGAAGTCAATGTTTTTTCTCTATATTATCCACTTCGGCCTCCTCTATCTGTACTTATAGATCCGCCATTACCTACTATAAGAATCTTCAATGGCCTAGTTAGTAAGTCCGCCGAAACCTGGTTAGTAAGTCCGCCATGGCCTACATAGTAAGTGCGCCAGCGCCACTTAAATTACTTACATAAGCAGTCTTGGTATACTTAGTATGTGTGCCCTTAGCCATTTAATATACTTAGTAAGTATGCCATGGCATACATAGCAAGCTTCTGTATCCCACCCTATGTATACCTCATAAGTCGCCGCTAAGTAGCCCTCTATGCAAGCCATATGTGTGCCTTTATAAGTTTGCCAAGTCACTTCTGTATCTGTGCTAACAGGCAACAACTACTTAGCAACCATGCCGGTCATCCAAGTAGGATTTCCTAGGATTTCCATGATTTTCCAGCACATTTCCCATTCTTCTCCGTAGGATTTCCATGATTTTCCAGCACATTTCCCATTCTTCTCCCAGGAATTTCTTAGGATTTCCATGATTTTCCAGCACATTTCCCATTCTTCTCCCAGAATTTGCTAGGATTTCCATGATTTTCCAGCACATTTCCCATTCTTCTCCCCAGAATTTCCTAGGATTTCCATGATTTTCCAGCACATTTCCCATTCTTCTCCCCAGAATTTCCTAGGATTTCCATGATTTTCCAGCACATTTCCCATTCTTCTCCCCAGAATTTCCTAGGATTTCCATGATTTTCCAGCACATTTCCCATTCTTCTCCCCAGAATTTCCTAGGATTTCCATGATTTTCCAGCACATTTCCCATTCTTCTCCCAGAATTTCCTAGGATTTCCATGATTTTCCAGCACATTTCCCATTCTTCTTCCAGAATTTCTTAGGATTTCCATGATTTTCCAGCACATTTCCCATTCCCAAGATTTCCATGATTTTCCAGCACATTTCCCATTCTTCTCCCCAGAATTTCCTAGGATTTCCATGATTTTCCAGCACATTTCCCATTCTTCTCCAAGAATTTCCTAGGATTTCCATGATTTTCCAGCACATTTCCCATTCCTCTCCCAGAATTTGCTAGGATTTCCATGATTTTCCAACACATTTCCCATCCTTCTCCCAGAATTTCCTAGGATTTCCATGATTTTCCAGCACATTTCCCATTCTTCTCCGTAGGATTTCCATGATTTTCCAGCACATTTCCCATTCTTCTCCCAGGAATTTCTTAGGATTTCCATGATTTTCAAGCACATTTTCATGATTTTCCAGCACATTTCCCATTCTTCTCCTATTTCCATGATTTTCCAGCACATTGCCCATTCTTCTCCCATCCTTCTTTCCCATTAGAATTTCCTAGGATTTCCATGATTTTCCAGCACATTTCCCATTCTTCTCCCAGAATTTCCTAGGATTTCCATGATTTTCCAGCACATTTCCCATTCTTCTCCCAGAATTTCCTAGGATTTCCATGATTTTCCAGCACATTTCCCATTCTTCTCCCAGAATTTGCTAGGATTTCCATGATTTTCCAGCACATTTCCCATTCCTCTCCCAGAATTTGCTAGGATTTCCATGATTTTCCAACACATTTCCCATCCTTCTCCCAGAATTTCCTAGGATTTCCATGATTTTCCAGCACATTTCCCATTCTTCTCCGTAGGATTTCCATGATTTTCCAGCACATTTCCCATTCTTCTCCCAGAATTTCCTAGGATTTCCATGATTTCCCAGCACATTTCCCATTCTTCTCCCAGAATTTCCTAGGATTTCCATGATTTTCTAGCACATTTCCCATCATGTCCCATTCTTCTCCCAGAATTTCCTGGGATTTCCCATGATTTTCTCAGATTTCGTGGCCATCGACCAGGCCATGTTGGAGGAGCTGCCGGGCTTGGTGAACGTGCAGCCGGCGGGACGATGGCCGCTGGGCCGGGGTCAGGACGAATGTGATGTTTTCATAGAAGTTTCCTAAATATATATGGTGTATTATATATATATAATTTGATACAATATAATAATATAGTTTAATTTAATATAATATAATTTAATTTAATATAATGTAATATAATATAATATAATATAATATATTTTAATATAATATTATATAATATAATATAATATAATTTAATAATATGATTTAATATAATATAATAATATGATATAGTATAGTATAATATATATATGTGGCAAGTAGATTAGAAGCCTTTATTACTGGGATGTGGAAAGGGATATGACCCCAGTGATCACATGGAAGTTTCCGAAGTCATGGGGGAGTACCCCCAAACCATCCAAGTCAATAGACTATGACTTAGTATTGAAACCTGTGGTTTGGGGGGTACCCCATTTTAGGAAACCCCTATATATATATATATATATATATATATTGGGATTATGGTGATGAATGGAAGGTTAATAAAGGTTAATCATGGCCCTTCTTGATAATAGTGGCTAGTATTGGTAAGTAATATGATGATTAAGGTTCAATAATCATAGGAATATCATGGTTGATATTGGTTGAGAATTGCAAAAAATACCACGAGGATTCAACCACCAGTAGTGTTTTTTTTTTTTTTCTGATCAATGATTGCTGGCTAATAATAACGGTTAACCATACGTATGACATTTGATTAATGATGCAATCTATAGACTCACAATATGTTTAGCCATGAAAATAGTGACCCTCAATGTGTTTGTTACATTACCCATATTCCCTGGTGTCTTGCCAGACCCGCCCGGTTGTTGTTGCGTATCTTTTAGCAAAATCCAACGATAATCCCAAGAGATGTTTTCCAAATGGAAGTCCTGTTTGGAGATATCCAGATGTTTCCCCAGTCATTGTGTATGCACCAGTTGTCGTCTTTGGATCACAAGACAAATCAGCGTTGTTGTTGCGTAAATTCTGATGTTTCTTGTTTAAAAAATAGGTAAGTACATTTGTCAATCTCTAAGCGTGTGTGTTTTGTTGAAGTTCCTTTGTTTCAATCATGGTTTGTTAAAACATTGTGTGTATATAACCCTCAAAATTGTATTTTACCAGGGAAAATGGTGATTAAGAAATGGATCTGGGTATTTTTATTTTCAAACAAACCCAATTCTGTTATTAATAATATAGACATACAGTATATCAATCAATCATGGTTTATTGATTCTTGTATCAATCTTGCGAATCATGGTTAATCAGATTGATATAGATTGATAACTAATTTGAGAACCATGGACCATTGCTAAATTAAATCGTTGATTGTCTCATCAAGATCATTTGTTGTTGGACTACGCAGGTTTTCATCAATAGCATTTGGTAATTTGACATAGCCATGGTATAGGTGGTCAATTTTAAATAGGTAAACCATCTATTTCTATGGGCCATCTATACCATGGCTATGTAAAAAAATAACCAGATGGTTCGACGAAGTGGATCTGGTGTATCCATGCCACCCAGGTCGGCCCTCCATCAGTTCGCCGAGAAGGGCGACGAAGATGCCGTGAGGTGAGTTGGTCACGACATCTGGGGCTTTCCATAATTTTTTCGGGTGCCCCCAAATGGATGGTTTATTTAGTTTATTTCATGGAAAATCCCAATCTAAAGTGGATGATTTGGAGGTACCCCCATGACTTTGGTATATATATGGGTCAGCCCAGCCCAGCCAGCGCGGCGCCGTGTTTCTGGGGATTCGTGCCGAAGTCATGACAGGGTGTGCCGCTCACTTCGAGGGTACATTGGTAAGACATACAATGGTATCCTATATAGTACTTCATGAAGTATTAAGATTATACTATTATCAATCACATAAGTATAGTACATTATACTATATATAGTACTTCATGAAGTATAATCATAAGTATAGTACATTATAATCACTTCATGATTTGGTGGTATGAACAAAATAGTATGTTGGTGGGGGGGCTTGGATTTACTGTGGACTTTCCAATGGGCTACACTTTTTTCAGTTCAATCCCCCAAAAATCACAGGTTGTCCAATATGTCTTATATATTTTTATATAACATAGACCCAGATATGGCCACTTTCTGAATCTACTTCAGGTATTTGCTGGAGATGGGTGCAGACCGCAATGCCAAGAATAAGGACTTGAGCCGAGGGATTATTTGCCATACCCAGGTGATACTGTGGATGAACAAACTATCCTGCAGCAGTTCAGTTGGAAACTATTGGCAAATATAAACCATCTGGGAAAGGCAAAGAATCAGGATAATCAACTATATCCATCTGGTATCCTGCACCAGTTGATATAAACCACTGCAAATTTCATGGGATCAGTGGATAAGCCATCTACCAACTGGTGCGTATGATTCATCGATCGGATTTTCCCTGGGGAAAGCCAGGAAATCCCTTGCTTTCTGGGGGAATCACCGAGACATTTTGGTACATCTGGCAGATCATTTACCCTCTGGTAAACGTTTACATCATCATGGAAAACCACCATGCTATTCATGGGAAAATTCACTATTTCTATGGTGATTTTCCAGCAAGCCATGTTTGATGACACCAGAGGCTACGGTAGTTTAGGGTTTAATAGTTTAATTTGAGGATCCGACCCGCAAAGGGAACTCCCATGGCTGAATAGTGTACTTGATACGACTAGGTGTGTCATGGTATGTTTAAGCGGTACGTGCGTTTGAGACTGAATTGGTGATTTGCCAGTCAACTGAAGATGTTTTGCGAAAGGATGAAAGGTTTATTGTACTTCAACACCTGTTCAATATTGGAACTGCATTGGTATATTGGTGAACTTGAATGCCGAGCATTTGAAAAGACGGCCTGCCAGCAAGTGGTAAGTTTTGCAGTACGGGGATACCACAGCTGGTCAAGATACTACCTCTGTTTCTCAACCGCTCGTCACGTGTTCGCAATGTTGCTTGATACTCAGTTTCGACAACGGATATCCTGCTCTTTGTCGCCTTTATCCCATGTTTACAATTCCATTGTGTTTGGTGGTGCAATTTCCATTATGTTGCTCTTTAAAAACACAGAGTACAATCATACATTATTTACTCATATAGACATATGTATATATATATGTATATACAGATACACGTTATACATATGTATATATATAATCATATATATATAATCACATATATATATATAATCATATATATATAATCATAAACATAAATATACACATACATATGCATGTATATACACAATGCGACACATTGGTTGTAACATTTCAATGTGTATGTTTGAAAACACAGGGGCTGTCCTGGTTCCAGGACGGACAGACGCCTACAGAGGTGGCGCAGGGTTCGGCCAAAGATGCCTTAGAGGCTGGGCCAAGGTGGATCGGTTTTTTTCTGCTGGACCCAGGTTTTAACCTCTGGTTATGTCAAAATAGCTATTGAAAATGGCCATAGAAATACAGCCCGAGCGCTGGTGAAGAATCCGAAAGCATGAGGTCCAGGGTCCCTCAAATTCTTATTTTTAAATACAGGCAAATTTACACTACAACAGGCCGAGGGTCCCTCAAATTCTTCAGGCATTCTTAGTACTGTATTGCAGGCATCTTCACAATTTGGAGCGAGATTAAACAAGGTAACGAGGTGGACTTGGCAGATTTGACTACGTAGGTAGGTCCGTTTTGATTACCCATTGGACCCACTGGAGTGTTGGTTGATGCATCCATGGTATCACATTGGAAAATGCATATACACTGTGTGTGTAACCCCATGATAACCCCATGGTCCAAACAAAGGGAGCGCACGCACAATAAGCACAGCCAGGGGACACAGGCGGGATCCTCTACTCTTCATACTTAAAGTTAAGATGCCGATGCTTTATTCCACTAGACTATTGGCCCCCCTTCTAATCGGGGCAGCGCCGGGCTCTTAATTGCTAACCGTAGCCCCCCGGGGAAGAGTGCGAGTCGAGGGTGCTGGCCGGCTGCTCCTCCTGCTGCGGCTGTTGGTGCTGAGCTTCTCCTGGGGCGCTGCTGGGTGCTCTGCTGGCTGCTTGGCTCTCTGCTGGTTCCTGGGTTGCTGGTTGCTTTGGTGGGTGGGTTGCTGCTCGTGCGGGTATACACTCGAGCACCGGATGACGCTTGAGTATTGTACAAGAATGCACTGTATAAGAAATCCCCGTCTGGTGGTCCTGGCTGAAAAGGGGGGAGCTCTACCTCAAAAAATTAGCCAGCTGCAACTGTTACCTGACACTTGTACCCATGGTTTTCAGCCAAGCCCCAGATAGCATCATTTCTGAGAAATAGAGTTTCAGGATGCAGTTGAGCATGTGTTCATGTTATGTTGGTTCCACAGTTTTCAGCCACAGCTCTACTCGATTCCTTATATTTCTATGCTGACCTCAGATCCATAGTTTTCATCCAACAACATTGGGAAAACAGACACATCAACCAAGAGGTGAATCCCAAGTTTCCAGCCATTGCGCAATAAATCCTAGGGCCTAGGGTTTGAGACTTTGCAGTGTTCAGGTCATTGGATTCCTGAAAAGTCAGCGTGGGAGAAAATAATTGTTTTACAATGACCTTGTTGAGACAAACCATCAACAAGACAAATCGTTTCACAATGGACTTGTTGAGTGGAATCCTGGAAATATGCTTCGCGCCACAACGGCGTACACTTTTTCGACCTCTCAACTCCCAAAAGTGGTCCCCACCTGGTGCGTTTTGTGCATTTTGACTTGCAAATGTGCTTCGCGCCACAACGGCGTGCACTTTTTCGACATCTCAACTTCCAAAAGTGCTCCGAGACCCAGGTGTTTTGTACATTTTCGCTTGGAAATGTGCTTGGCGCCACAACGGCGTGCAATTTGTCATCTCTCAACTGGCCAGCTGGCTCCGCAACCGCCGCTTTAGCGAGCCTACTTTTCGACCCTCCGGAGCCGCAAATCACTGGAAAGGTTTTGTCACGTAACTTGCGAGTGAACTTGCTGCCAACAATGAAATTGTTGAGATGAAATCCTGGGGTCTGAGGTTTTGACATGTAACCTGTAAGTGAACTTGCTGCCCACAGTTAAAAACTTGTTGAGACAAACCATCAAGAAAGCAAACCGTTGCACCATGAACTTGTTGAGACAAACCACTCCAGAGGTGAATCCGAGGTTTCCAGCCATCGCGCGCTTTTCAAGCATCAGATGCGTTTTTTTTTCGAAAAAAAAAGTTGAAAGCTTCAGATGCAAGGTTTTTTTCGAAAAACAGTTGAAAGCTTCAGATGCAAGGTTTTTTTCCGAAAAAACAGTTGAAAGCTTCAGATGCAAGGTTTTTTTTGAAAAAACAGTTGAAAGCTTCAGATGCAAGGTTTTTTCGAAAAACCAGTTGAAAGCTTCAGATGCAAGGTTTTTTTCGAAAAAACAGTTGAAAGCTTCAGATGCAAGGTTTTTTCGAAAAAACAGTTGAAAGCTTCAGATGCAAGGTTTTTTTCGAAAAAAAAGTTGAAAGCTTCAGATGCAAGGTTTTTGTCGAAAAACCAGTTGAAAGCTTCAGATGCAAGGTTTTTTTCGAAAAAACAGTTGAAAGCTTCAGATGCAAGGTTTTTTCGAAAACAGTTGAAAGCTTCAGATGCAAGGTTTTTTTTAGTTAAAAGCTTCAGATGCAAGGTTTTCTCGAAAAAAACAGTTGAAAGCTTCAGATGCAGGGATTTTTTCGAAAAAGCAGTTGAAAGCTTCAGATGCAAGGTTTTTTTCGAAAAAAAAAATTGAAAGCTTCAGATGCAAGGTTTTTGTCGAAAAACCAGTTGAAAGCTTCAGATGCAAGGTTTTTTTCGAAAAAAACAGTTGAAAGCTTCAGATGCAAGGTTTTTTCGAAAAAACAGTTGAAAGCTTCAGATGCAAGGTTTTTTCGAAAAAAAAAGTTGAACGCTTCAATGGCAAGTTTTTGTTCGAAAAACCAGTTGAAAGCTTCAGATGCAAGGTTTTTTTTCGAAAAAACAGTTGAAAGCTTCAGATGCAAGGTTTTTTTTCGAAAAAACAGTTGAAAGCTTCAGATGCAAGGTTTTTTTCGAAAAAACAGTTGAAAGCTTCAGATGCAAGGTTTTTTTTCCGAAAAAACAGTTGAAAGCTTCAGATGCAAGGTTTTTTTTTCGAAAAAACAGTTGAAAGCTTCAGATGCAAGGTTTTTTTTCGAAAAAACAGTTGAAAGCTTCAGATGCAAGGTTTTTTCGAAAAAACAGTTGAAAGCTTCAGATGCAAGTTTTTTTTCGAAAAACCAGTTGAAAGCTTCAGATGCAAGGTTTTTTTTCGAAAAAACAGTTGAAAGCTTCAGATGCAAGGTTTTTTCGAAAAAACAGTTGAAAGCTTCAGATGCAAGGTTTTTTTAGTTAAAAGCTTCAGATGCAAGGTTTTTTTTCGAAAACACAGTTGAAAGCTTCAGATGCAAGGTTTTTTTAGTTAAAAGCTTCAGATGCAAGGTTTTTTTTCGAAAAAACAGTTGAAAGCTTCAGATGCAGGGTTTTTTTCGAAAAAGCAGTTGAAAGCTTCAGATGCAAGGTTTTTTTCGAAAAAACAGTTGAAAGCTTCAGATGCAAGGTTTTTGTCGAAAAACCAGTTGAAAGCTTCAGATGCAAGGTTTTTTTCGAAAAAAACAGTTGAAAGCTTCAGATGCAAGGTTTTTTCGAAAAAACAGTTGAAAGCTTCAGATGCAAGATTTTTTTCGAAAAAAAAAGTTGAACGCTTCAGAAACAGGATGTGAAAGATTCAACAGGATGTGCGTGTGTTGGCCTGCAGCTCAGGTGCCTATGATTTCAGCCACTTGAAACATGTAAGTTGTAAGATGCAAGGTAACCTCACATCCCCTAGTTTTCAGCCACGGGAACATATTAGTACTTTGCCTACTTTGGCTAAATTTTGGGGGTTGGGGTCATGTTTCCAGCCCATGGCTTTCAGTCTTGGTACCTACCCTTTCAGCCAGCATATTGGCTGGAATGGGGGCTGTAGACCCTAAGAATTCCATCCATCGGGGATATAAGAATTTGAGGGGCTCGGTTCCAAGATGGGCTATATATTTTCAGCTATACCAAACACATAGCACGTTAAGAATTTGAGGGACCCTGGAATCGGACTGCCAAATTCTTAAATTACTGCTTATACGTGAGCCCTTGTACTGGAGACTTCGAAATTAGGCGGGATCCGTAGTCCTCCTAGTCCTGGTTCTTTTCACTTGTGGATTTTCCCATGAATAGCATGGTGATTTTCCAGTTCGCTATGTTAAATTACCAGGTTTTAACCAACCTCACGGGATATGGGATAAATATGGAATATCCATATAAAATCATATATGAATATTTCTTGGTTTTTCTCATGGGATATGATGATATGGATATCCATATGATTGATATGTATGGAATTTTATGGGATACATGTAAAAGAGATCAAAATGTGGAATCTCCACATATGATGGATATTTATGGGCAGGTTGTTATCATGGGATATGAAGAAGAACATGGGATACATGCTAATCGACCCATCGGAAAATGATACCCAAGATTAGCCAAGATTCTATGAAAAATAGTAGCAGATTCTGAACAGGGAAAGTGACTGGTATAGGTATAGTATAGGGTTTTGTATTAAAGAAGATGGGAATGGCATGGAATGGTGTGTTTTAAAAAATCAGGATTTAATCCGCAACGTTTCGATTGTTTGTTTCAGCAATAGCATGTAGATTCAACCAACGAACAAGCATTCAGCCAAGAAGGACGGAAATGAGTAGCACACATGGGAGAGCAACAAGCGACAACGGGGAATTCATTAAGAGCGATTTAGATTCGAGCAAGATTACCCTCTGGTAAACATACAAAAAACTATGGAAAATCATTATTTTTAATGGGAAAATCCACTATTTCAATGGCCATTTTCAATAGTTATTTTGACATAACCAGAGGGTAACACAGGAACTGCGGATTCTGCAGCAACGCTTGTGCTAACCTCGGACGCCATTGGAGATGCGATCTTCATGATCTTCAAAGACAGTTAGATCCGTTGAGTGTCAGATCCATATGTTCCTTATGGGATCTTAATGTATCTTAATTGTATGTCACCATTTTAAGTGTTGGTGCGATTGCTGGCTGAACATTATGGCAAACCATGGGTCCATGTTTCGGATTTTTGTTCGAATGCGGAAATGTCATGAATCTAAAGCACAGATTCAATTGCCATGTTTTGAGTTAAACATGGATCCAGCTCAGAATTATGTTTGACTCATCCCCAAACCATCACCAGTCTTGGAAGGAAGAGGAAGAGGAAGAGGAGGCAGAAGCGGAAGAAGAGGTTGCGCCATCAAAAACTGGTTTGTTTTCAATTCCAAAAAGTGTGTACCGTAGCTAGATGTTTTCCCGGAACAACTCACATGCACCTTGCTCAGAAAGGAATTTTGAGTCTCTGTTGTCTTGAATGTACATGTTTTTTTGGGGGGCTGTCGCTGTTCAACTCTAGGTGCTTCTTGTATAATCGAAGCCCTCTTCCAGGGTCCAGGGTCCCACTAACCTGGGGCCGCAGGCTGAAGAGGAGGCAGAGGAGGCGGAACCCCCACCCGCGGAAGAAGAGAAGAAGGCTGGAAGCTGAGAGCCAGGTAACACTTGATTCATGGGTAAGTGGATCTTGGTTTGTCCCAAATTTTCGGACATAGACAGGATGGTTTGATACTAACACTTGCCAAGTTTTACTGGCCGATAATGACACCCTAAGTTTTATCCACACCCAAATGACTACGAACATATGGCGACTGAAAGCAACAAGTGCACAATGAACCAACAAAAATCTGCATCTAATGGAGCTAGGTGAACCAACAGAAATAAGGATCGTACCTGATATCATTTTTATGCAACGTTTCAAGGGCACAGGGGTGTTCACTCAGTCTTCAGCCAAAACATTGGCACATTGTTCAGCCAAAACCGGGGATGTCAAAGTCAGCAGATTTGATGGCTGCATGAGCTTGGCGTACCTGGTTCAGCAGTGATTACAATCCATTGCCAGGGCACAAAGAGAAAGGCTCCAGAGGCTGCGATCTGGGGGTCTTGGACGGAAACCTTCCTCGGACAGGAGATCTGAGTAGTTTGGTTCATTGGATCATTTCTTCCCATTGGTTCATTGAGTTGAAAGTGGAATTGGTGGTAGATCATTCTGGTCGAGTTCGAAATAATTCAACCATGTTCAACCCATATCTTATCTGTAAAGAGAGTTGAAACACATGGCCATCAAAGTTCGACTGATAGATACCTGTTTTGTGCGTTTAGAACCCACAACCTCCTGGTGGGGTTCCATTGCAGAACCAGGCCATTACTTCGCCTGCACCGGCGGCGGCATCTTCGTCCATGGTGACACCACCAGCCAAAAAGGCAGTGGCCGGCAGTGGCGCAGCAAAACATGCCACATTCCATGCATGCTAGGCACTGCTACTCCTAACTCGTACCTGAGTACAAGCCAAGATGCCATCCTGCTGATGGCGGGTTTCAATATCATGTGTACCGAATAAGTGGAATATGATCACAACTAGTTTGAAGCCGACTCTCATCCATCTTGTGTGATTTGGAGATAGGTCAAAGCTGCTCCAGGGACCCATACAGTACATCGTGATTGCTGTATAGGTGTACCCAATTTGCACGAATACTCAATTACTTCGCGACTTGCACCTTTCAATACTCCATATGAGCTTCAATACGCCATGTATTTATATATTTATATATACATATATCTACATATTTTTAATTCACCTTTAAAATTGTATATACATAATATGATCCACATTTGTTTGTTTTCCCCATTTTTTGTCACTGCCAAATGACCTCTGCCATGTCTGCTAGGGCAAGATGGAGCGTCCCGTGGATTCAGAGGTGCCAAATCGCGACAAGTACAGCGTGGTGGATGACTGGCCACTCGGATGCCGACGTGGCAGGCCTGAATTTCTTATGTATGTGTCTTTATTCACATATATATATATATATGTTGTATATATATATATATATTGTAATTGTATATATGTATGAAATACATACAAACACATATATATATATATGCATATGTATGTATATATATATACATATGTATCTTTATATATGATTATTTATATATATTCCGTATTTGATAGGCATGATGACACATTGTACTGTATATATTTTGCACATGTACATTACATTCATATACATATGGGCACTGTTGTTTCAAACATGGTCCCTGAGGTCGGCTTTTTCCTGCGTGGCAAAACATGCTGATAAACATAAATGTGCTACCATTCCAAACGAGCCTTTGGTACTTACCCTCTGGTAATTTAACACTATTTAACATAGCCATTGAAAATGGCATGTTTATATGTTGTTTAACCACCTGTTAGAAATGGTTGTTTTCCATAGTTATGTTCATTTACTAAAGGGTAGACAATCCATCATTTAATTGCCACCAGGGTATCTACATGATGAGCCCTGCCCGCTTTGCATCAGGTTGTAAATGCATCAGCAGCTACGCCAACCGTTTTGGTGGTATTGTTTTATTGGTGCTTAATGCATAATCACTGTTGCTTTCTTGATATTTTAAGTATGATTATTGAGAAATCTCTGGTCTAAATCTCATATATTCTCAACAGCAAACCAAAAAGCATCCTATGAATACATCTCTCAAGCATGTACTCGTTTTCAATTATGCAATTTTTTCGGCAACACTAAATGTCCGGGATCCCCAGAAGCATGCATTTGTGGCCAATTATGTTTGAGGGGGGTCGTCAATACGATATCAACATTAACGTTTTTCTTTTGCTCCACGTATGCAATTCTTACTATTCACCTGCATCATATCATCATGCCATTGTTTGGGTTACTCTCTGGTAAATTAATATAGACCCTGAACATCACCAATTCTTAGTGGAAACTAATCTTTCAAGCCCATTTTTAGCAGGGTCTATGTTAATTTACCAGAGGGTACCTTAGGGAACACTCCAAGACATCTGTTTGCCATCGGGAAGAAACGGGCCCAGGGGATGGGCCAAATTGGGCGGCCCCAAGGTCTGTCCTGCTGAATCAGACGAACGTGGGAGCCAACAACAACAAGTTCTACAGGTGCAACGGTTAAATGTCCCATGGACATGGATGGGGTACATAGGGCTACAGTATGCCATCCAAATTTTACCAGTTCGAATCAGTTTGATTCAGAGAATATGATGAAACAGTGGACATGGATGGGGTACCCTGTTTTCAAAGAATCTGACAATATCCCATATCCGAAGAGTTAATGTTTAAAGGATCAATTGGGGTTTCTATGATCTATTAGTATCTAAGATAGTCATGAATTACTTTTCTCTCTTTCTGGTGTTACCATAGATCATTTTAAAACATGTTAAGCCGCTGTGTTTTCAAGGTTCACCACGCATTCTCACGCTGCAGGATACAACTTCTGAAAGATGATGCAGAGAAGGCGAGCCCTCGAACCACGACCCAGTCAGAATTGATCAGAATGGTTCCTTACTTCCCAAAATGCTGATTTTCATTGGCACAAAAATAACAGAAAATGAGGGCCCAGAAGTATTCAGTGAAGTTGGATTCAGTTGGTTATATATATATATATACATAGGATAGATTGAAGTCGGTGAAGATCTTCAAAAGTCGCTGGCGACCACCAACCTGGACGCCAGGTGTTTCTTTGGACGCGTTGGGGTCGTGTGGGTGTGGCGGGACAGTCCAACCTGAGCCTTTGTGGGAGCCAGGTGGGCGAGTGGAATGGTGACTCACGTGTGGCCCTGTCCGGCTGTCTGCAAACATGAACCATTATGGATATATACATATATATATATAATTATAATATATATATAATTATAATATATATATAATTATAATATATATATAATTATAATATATATATAATTATAATATATATATATATATGTATTTAATATATTTAATATATTTAATATAATATAATATAATCAAAATTTTATATTATATATATATTATATGGATATCTTAAGGGTTGTTAAACGTGCTTCTTTGGTGCTTGAAATCTTTGTGGATTTAGATCTGGTTCTGGTGCCGGAGTTGACCAGCTGACCTGGGGGAAGAAGTTGACACAGCGCGATTCTTGGGGATGTTGCTGTTTAAGGTGCTTAAATGGTGATTTTGGGGATGATTCATAGTATTCTGTTTAAGCTTCATGTTTGAAACTTCTTTGGGGATTCTTACAAATATATATATATATATATATATATTTATATATACATGTATACACATATAATCAATCCATATATATATATATATATTACAGGGTGGTCCCGGTTCGTTTTTGGCGATTTCGATTCGATTTTTTATAGAAGGAATTGACTTCGAGAGAATTGGTTTTCGATTCCGCCTAGCGCGATTCGATTCCGATTCGATTCGGAACGATTCGAGGTCTGCGGGGAGTATGGTCGTTAGTAAGGGATTCTTGATTAATATCAATTCGTTAGCTTGCGATTCAATCTTTGATTTGGATTCGTCGTTGAATTGCGATTCGATAGCTTGCGTTTCCATTTGTGGTTCGATTCGATAGCTTGCGGTTCTTTTTCAATATATATATATATATTTATTTATTTATTTATCTATATATACATACAAATATATACATAAGGAGACATACATACATATATTAATAAATATATGTAGATATTAATTTATATATGAATATATATTTATATGTTTGAATATACATAAATATATAAATATATATATTCATATATAAATATATTTTTTACATTTTATTCATATATAAATATACGTGTTTACATTTCTGAAACAAAAGCAGCTTCTCGCAGCCTTTTCGGGCGGCGGGCCGCGGCGATCCCTAGGAACGTTGGATGTTTGACAGGCGTGGGAACATTTGCGCGCTGTCAAACTTGTGTGGAATTCTTTCCTATGATGCACACAATATTTTTTGTATGACCCTCGGATATCCAGGGCAAAATTCACAGTTTCAGACCTCCAGAAGGGTCAGATTATGCTATGTAGGCATGTAGGTACTTAGGTACGTAGCTATGTATATATGCATGTATGGATCTATGTGTTTGTGTATATGGATGCATAGGGTTCAAGGCTTGGTACGTAGGCATGTGGAATGCGACAGACATGGAGCCGTAATTCTACAAATTTAATTATGATGCCAATAATATCGAATTCACATCCCGTGTGCCCCCGAATACAATGGACGGCGATGGAAAAGTGAGTTTATGTCAAACAAACAGTCTTCTGTATGGTTGGCTCTCCTCTTCCCATTGGACACAATTGAAGCCTCGGATGTGGTTTCAGACCAGTTTCAGACCCCCAGAAGGGACATGTTTGGAATGCAAGTATGTAGGTTAGTTTGTTTTCCGGACTCAATCCGGACTCCACAACCAGAATGCAGGATTCATCTCCTTTTCGTTACCATTCCTCCTCTGATCTCTCTTGTCCTAGATGCGGATGGCTGAGGCTGCTCGTGATGCTGGACCATACAGTCACTGCGTCAGGAAAGCTCTCTGATTGGAGCCTGGGCCCACACTGGAAGGAAGTCCTTGCACAAGTCTCCTTCAGGTTCATTTCAGTCACATTTCAGACACATTTCAGATTCATTTCAGAGCTATCTACAGGCAGTACTTTGGGTGTCAATGTCCCATCTCTAGCTGAAACCCCACAAGTGCTCTGACAATTCCGGAAGGAATCCGGACTTTACTGCCAGAATGCAGGATTTGTTTCTTTTTTGGTAACCATCCTCATATAGCGGCATTGTGTTTTGCAGATTGTGAATCTTGAGCAGAAAACGGGCAGCAATGTAGGCGATGTCAAGCAGAAAGTAGGTAGAAAGTAAGTTCGGACATGAATCTCTTGCAGCGGATCCGGACCGAATCCGGGCCCGACAAGCAGAATCCATTGATTTGTTTCTAGCCGGTGAACATCTCAAATAGCAGCCATGTGACCTCCACATAGTGAGCGTGGTTAAGCACCCTTCCTCCTCTGATCTCTCTTGTCCTAGATGCGGATGTCTGAGGCTGCTCGTGATGCTGGACCATACAATCACTGCGTCAGGAAAGCTCTCTGATTGGAGCCTGGGCCCACACGGGAAGGAAGTCCTTGCACAAGTCTCCTTCAGATTGATTTCAGTCACATTTCAGACACATTTCAGATTCATTTCAGAGCTATCTACAGGCAGTAGTTTGGGTGTCAATGTCCCATCTCTAGCTGAAACCCCACAAGTGCTCTGACAATTCCGGAAGGAATCCGGACTTTTTTGCCAGAATGCAGGATTTGTTTCTTTTTTGGCATATATTACTGCAAATATAGATACATACATAAGCACCTACATACCTACATATGAGCCACGAGATACTTCGGAGCTCTAGCTTCCTAGGGTTTCCAAGTGGTTTCAAAGCAGTTTCAATGTTTTGTTTCCTCTTTGGTTCGAATTAAAAAATCTGGTAGATGCAGGTTTGAGTTTAAAAAACCTACATACCAAAGCTACACAGATACATACGTACATACCTACATACGTACATGAGTGCAGCCGCAATTCGGTAGTATTGGAATCGTAATTGGATCTGCCGAATTACAATTCCAATTTAACCGAATTAAAAACGCCTACATACAAAAGCTACATTGATACACACATACACACCCAAATACAAATCAAGTTTTAGGCTGCATTTTGGAAAAATAGCATGCATGATTGGCTCACCCTTCCCTCCCTCTCTCTGTATGTGTGTATGTAAGTATGTAATGTATGTGTGTGTGTATGTATGTAGGTAGGTAGGTAGGTAGGTATGTACGTACGTATGTATGTCTGTATGTACGTACGTACGTATGTATGTATGTATGTATGTATGTAAGTCTGTATGCGTGCATGTATCTAACTATTCTATGTAAGTATGTATGCATGTAGGTCCGTCTTTCTGGGAAAAGTTTCTGTATGATTGGCTCTGCCTTTCCCTTTCCCTTTCGATGGGGTTTCAGACAAGTTTCAAACCTGTTTCAGACCCTCAGAAGGGACATCTTTGGAATGCAGGTATGTAGCTATGTAGTAGGTATGAAGGTATCTCCGTAGGTATATATCCATGTGCGTGTGCGTGTATCAAGCGAGTTTTGTCCCGTAGGTTTCACATATGTTTCCGTTGCACCCGCGAAAAGCTTATAGAGCAGAGAAGGTAGTTGAAATCTACCTGAACTCAGCATGTCTGCTGTATACGGCTAGTATACGGCTCATCTTGGTCAAGCCCTAGTTTGACTTGAACTCAGCATGTCTGCTGTATACGGCCAGTATACGGCTCATCTACAGGGCTTGACCAAAATGAGCCGTAGAATAGCCGTATACAGCAGAAATGCTGAGTTCAAAGGAGTTCCAGAGCTTGACCAAGATGAGCAGTATACCGTATACCAAATTCGATTCTACATTCATGATGTAGTTGAAAACTACCTGAAACCAATTACATGCGTACCTGGAGCCGCGTTTGTGGCCAAATGGTAACTTTGGGGTCAAGGCAGCAACCAGCAAAGCAGCCTAGCAGGTACCTGGATCGCCTCCTTCCTTCTGACTCTCCACCAACACTTGGTGCACAGTGCGGGTGCGCTCGCTAGCTTAGCTTGCGTTTGGTTGAGGATGCATACCAAAGATCCGAAGCGGACAATAACAACTATGTCCGTTGGTATGTGCCATTGCCTACCAGATATATAGATCATATGGGTTGCAATTTTACCAATGGTACCTTTTGGCCCTTGGCGTTCCAGGGCAGGTGTTGGCCATAATGGTGATGCAATCGCCCGCTTGGGACTGACGGACGTGAATCATAACCTGCAGGCATCGGAGGCATCACGGGGATATGTCATGTCCACTGATGGTATATAATGTATGCCTCTTTCAACATCACGGGGATATGTCACGGGCATAATGTATGATAATGTATATTAAGTTTCTTCCAGTTTTGCTTCAGTTGCATTCCCGGACGAAATTCGATAGTAGGATTGGTTATATACACACATGCATACATACCAACCTACGTACCTACCTAGCTACCCAGCTACATATCTACACACCAAACCTGTCCCTTCTAGGGGTCTGAAACTACTTTGAAACTAGTCTGAAACCTGTTAAAATCTTCAAATGTGACTTGGTGGGGGCAAGATACATACAGAGATGGAAATCATGTTTGCCCTTGGAGTTCCAGGGTTCATAGCCAATCGTCCGTACCCTCATAGTTATATAGTTCAATTAGCCTGGTGGACTTTGTTGTTCAAATTCCACCTTCTTGTTGTAGCAGGATAGTTTTCATGGTTATGGGTCGAATTTGCGTGATTTCCCAATAGATTGAATTCCTCATCGTTCGTATTTTAGATTTGTCTTCACATCCCTGGCCATGTAATTTAACCGTTACCATGTCTTGGCCGCGCCAGGAGCAAGATCCAGGCTATAACGTGGTCCGCTGATGTAGAGACGGAAAAGGGCCGTGATGGATACTGGCGGCTGGCTGGTGCGTTTTTGAGAAATATCGTCGATCAAACTCTGAATTCAATCACTCAGGATAAACTAGAAGAATATGAAGTCCCTCCAATTTTGGTTTCCCTTATTGTATTCATGCACCCAAATTCACACATAGATCCAAGAAATTTATATAAAAATTTGATAAGAAAATAATATTTAATTTATTGAATCATATTTGACCGTTTATCCACTACTTGGTCACGGCGCTTGTATAAAACTGAGTTCGTATTTTATTAAAGCTTGCATAGTAAGATAGTATGCAATAATTATCTCAAGCACTTGCGTGGTTCAAGACAATACAAACATACAAGAACTATATATATGATCCCGGGTATGCATGGCCCCGATTCCCGTCGATTCGGTTCCCGTTGAAAATCGATTCGTGGCGATTCGGTTCAAACAACCGACCGATTCATGTTTGATTCGATTGTTAATTATTGCCGTGTTCAGGTTCCTTAAAATCTTGGTCGATTCAATCCGATTCGATTCCAAACGATTCTATTTTTTCCGATTCCGGACCGGTTCGGTTCCTTATGTGCAGCGGTTTAGGTTCCTGAACCGTTTTGGAACCATCCTGATATTATATTATTATATTTATGTATCCATAAATCCTCAGCTAGGCTATCAGTGTTTCCTCAGCATCCTTTTTCAGGGCGCCAACAAAGTGAGATCTGCCAGAGTCAACGCCAACAAAGTCCTGCGACCCACATTCGGTCAATGCCCGTCACATATCGCCGAGTACTTTGAAAGATGTGTAAATCTTGGTTCTATTGGTTGATGGGTTAGTTGTATTTATTCATATTTATTCATTCAAGCTCTTGCAGGAACGCAGAAAAAATATCACAGTTATGGCCATTTACCAGTTATAACTGGTTATAAATGGGATTATATATTCTTTAAATGTGGTTACAAGTACTTATAACTGGTAAAGGGCCATAATTGCACTGTCGCCAAGTATTTGATTCTTTTGGTCGCTCGGGTTCGCCATTGGTTCTGTGAAGACTTGACTGCAGGCCAATGCTGAAAGCCAGTTCAAGGCGAGGGGTGAATATTTTGGAACAGCCTTCTCCATAGGATCCATGTATGGTATATGTGCTAACATTGGGGGTATATTGATGGTAAATGTTACCATATATAGCATACATGGATCCTATGGGTTCTCCAAACTTGGTGTAGAGAGAGGAAGTTATCTTTAAAACATGAATGTAATGGTTAAATTTATTTTTGTCGAATATTATGATTAATTTAGAACTGCTTAAACCGGTGATGCTTGGCGATCATTTGCAGCAGTACCCTTTCCAAATCCTACCTGGCAGATTAGCATGTTTCATGGGAAAATCAGTGACCAATGGGACATGTCTGGTTGCTGCGGTTGCTGCCAGGTTGAATTTCACAGCTCATATGCTCCATGTATGGTATATTTACCTACATTTGGGTGATTTTTAGGGTACATGTTGGTAAATATTCCAGCACCATGGATCAGTTGGGCAGGGTACCTGTATTTCTCACAGAATTGAGATGAATTGAGTATGCATGATGCAACTTGGAGCCAGGATACAAGATGCTACAAGTAAGTAGGGGCACACAAGGACAGCTGAGGTATCCCCAGCTATGTCTTTCGCCTCAGAATCAACCTTGGCCTCGGGCGAATAGCGGCCCGTGCCAGGCAAAGTTTAAAGACAAGTCTGGTGTGCACTATGCAGCTTGATGAAAAATGCTGATGCTGGTGCTTTCGGGCGCAACAGGAAAATCATAGTATAGACATGTATATACCATCTCGGTCCCTGATTTCTTGTACATGCATTCTATGTTCGAAGAGGAGAACTTCTGTTCATCAATGACGTGATAGCATGTATGTATACATGATATCCTTTTCAGTTCTTAATATGCGGCAGATGTGAGATACGCTGCTGGTTGGTGGTTTCGAACATGTGTTATTTTCCATTTCATATATGGGATGTCATCCTTCCCATTGACAAACTCATATTTTTCAAGGTGGTTATATAAAACCACCAACCAGTTTATTATTAACCATCATTAACCATATAATAACCATGTACTAACCATAAATAATCATGGGATAATGGTTATTGCACCACCAACAAGCCTGGTATTGCTTTCAGATCTATACAGTTATGGTCCTTTACCAGTTATAAGTACTTATAACCACATTTATAGAATGTATAATCCCATAGAAATAACCAGTTATAACTGGTAAATGGCCATAACTGTACCCATCAGAAAACAGGATACTCCTGGATGGATCGTAGCGCCGAGGATCTGCGTGAGTCGCACGATTGGACGCCCACGAAAGGAAAGTACACCATCGTGAAGACCGAAGAACAGGACCGGGCTGAGCAGTGGCTGAAACAAATCACCTGTTGATTAGTTGTTTACAAGGTGGTGCCCCAGTTCGGAATCGCTAACTTGGTGCAAATAAGTCCAATTTCACTAGGGTTGATGAATGGGGGTTATATCTATAGTATTCATGGGGATTATAAACCAACAAACATCACTGGGGTGTACCACCTTGTAATCCTGATTCAACCTTCATGTTTTGAAATGGTTTTAACCATAGTTTCATGATTTTATTAGGCAGCTTAGTCATTTCTTTAATGGCACTCAACAGATTTTAATCGTTTTATTGGGTTGTTTAGTGGTGGGAAAAAGATCTGGACCTCGGGTCCACGGACCTTCACGCCAGGAGGGTGGTGGTGGTGATTCAGCTCCCTTAGGAAAGCTCACTGAAGAGCAGATCGAGAAGGGACAGGTGCGGTGCTGCTTGCTGGATGGAACGGATGAGTTGTTTGTGGCTGATTTTTTCCACTAGGTTAGTCACTAGGTTTCCATAGTTTTGGATTGTTTTTGGCAAAATTTGCCATAGGTTGAAGGATGTTGAAGGTTGAAACCTATTTTTCATGATGTTTGCCATTTTTGTTGGTAAGAACCCTGGGGCGCGTCCCTTGCGTCTTTCCCCTTGAAACACTTTTTTTTCCAATTCTGGCAGCCATGCCAATGGGACCAGAGGAGGGATGAAGATCCACTAGGTATATTGGCGTAGCATGTGCAATGGAAGTACAAGGCGGTACCCCATAAGTTGGATAAGCTGATCTTTACTGCAACAGGATCAATGGTAGATATATATGTAGAATTATGTAGATATATTGTATAGATGATTTGAGATGGGTTTAACAGCCAACAAAAAAACTGAGGGGTACCACCTTGTAGTCTTCTTAGGCAATGCTTGTTTTGTCCAGTACAATTTTGTCCAGTACAATGCTGTTCACGTCCCACACGTTGCAAGATGGGGGTACCTGGAGGGTCTTTGGCTATATCCGGTCGAGCAGTAGACACTTTGGCAGATTGGTGCAGTCACAGCATGTTCAACTCAGAGGTCTGAACAATCTTGGGATATGTTTGGATATTGATTTGAAATAATGCTAGCAATTCAATAATCAACCACCTATGTTAAATTATATTGATATATGTTGATGGTTTATTCCATTTATGAATATTGGACATGATTAGATATGTTTGGGTCAAAGTTAATATATAAATGGAACCATGTATTGAACAAAACCATTGTACACTGGGACCAACGAGTTCACTAGGACTCAGCATATCTAACTTGTGTCATAGGAAATTGTCGCTTTGGAAAGATAAGGGATTCTCAAAGCAAGTGCCGGACCTCAATATACCGTACTCCTGTGTTCTCCTTATATATATATATACCCTCCGGTAATCAAGCGTAGCTATGAAAAATCTCGAACTAAATGTAGGTTTAAATGGGAAAATCAATAAATAGGCCTTTCCCTATTGCCACGTTTAATTACCGAAGGGTATAAGGAATTCCCAATATTGGGTAGGATGCTAACCATGCCTGCCATGTCTTGACCATGGCTGCATTCTGATTGTCTCAAGGTTTGATTGGAAAAATAAACGGAAGCAGACATGCTAGAGCCAGGCTTGACAAAAACAAGTCTAGATTTATATTGGACTGCAATGCCCCTGTGTGACGTATTCAATGTCTTTTGCAACACTGGCTAATTTGAATCAGAACATATCAGAACCATCTGAAGATGTAACTCCTTGGATTTTCAAGGCAACCCAGGTTTTTGTTTAAGGAACTCCATTTTATATATTCCATCCCATGGTCTAGGACGTCCTGTAGGACATAGTATCTCACCATTATGTCATTTTCTGAATTGCGCATTCCATTTGGAACCCCCACATCCGATTCTTTATCATAATTTGTATTGTATATACAATTATTTACACAACATCCCCCTCTTTGAAAAAGACAACTTCATAGCTGCTATAAAGGCCAAGCCTTTCCCGGTAGTTTACCGCGGTACATCGGTGCAGGAGGTGCTTCAGCGCATGGAAACAGCACTGACGAAGAAGAACGACAAACAACTCGTGGACCGCCCAGGGTGACGGGGGTGGGGGGTTCGAATGGGATCCGCAAGTCATCATGTGTTTCAATTTAAGTCATGGTCTATTGACTTGGACCACCATTTTAGGAAACCTCCGTATAGCAACTCCCCCAACAAAAATAGAAAAGTGAGAAGCCCCTATAACCTTGGAAACACTGCATTTGGGGGTTACACAATACATAGTTCCAAAGGTGCACGCAGTATACATATGACTCTAAAGACTTTACCCATACCAGTTGGTATTTTCCAAATTCTTTACCTCATGATAGTGTTCCTTTATATGTTTTTCCATTTCCTGATTCAACGTGGGTACTTCCAAGGTCAAAATCTGTCCCAAAGGATGAGCAAAGCGATCATGAGATCGTGACAGATTTGTCGCGAGTCCTGAATTGTGCATACCATCCGCTAGTCCAACATATCAATGGAACATCATGGAAAATCCACCGTTTAGGTCGATGATGTTCGATGATTTTTCCAACTAATCTTCTACAAAACCTCCATGGCAAGTTCTGGGATTTCCCCAGCCATGTTTAAAACGGAAGGGCAAATCCACAATAACCGATCCGCAAAGGGGTGCGGAATGGATTTTGTTCACCAAATCTTGGGAGCAAAAAACAAAAAACGACCACAACTCGAGGTGACCGGTTACCGGTTACCAAAAGAGTCACCAATTGAAGAGGGATGAGACTGGAAAAAAATCTACCCTCTGGTTATGACTCACACAGCCATGGTATAGATGGCCCATAGAAATAGATGGTTTACCTGGGTTTACCGTTCTTAAAAATGGTGATTTTCCATGGCGAACTGTTAGTCATAAGCAGATGGTAAGTTTTCTGGAAAAAAAACTCAGGCACTGGAAAAAAAAAATTGAAGATCATGAGGTACTGTGGATGGAAGAAATCAGCTGGTGCAGGATTTCGCCACCATCCACCGTATGTTGTCTTAATTGGGCTCTCATGTTTTGAGAACGATTTAACCAACCATGACTCCATAACACTGATATGATGGGAATGTAATGAGAATATAATCAGAATGTAATTGACATTTATAATTTTTAACCTATGTAATAGGAACGTAGTCGGGATATGTATGTTTCGAGAATATTTTCAGGATCTACCCAGAATCCAAAAAAAACAAATGTGAGGAACATATATGTAAGAAACCACCTAATATTTGATGGGGAAACAAAACACTAAGTGGGTCTGTCCATCGAGACAATCATCCCCCGCAATGTGAATGCACCAATGGGTTTGTGGTACCCCACATTGTTGGGAACACCAAGTTGTGTGGTGCCTCAGTCAGTTATAGTTTAGTTTCTTATTACATCTTATTGCCATAAGCCCTGGTTCAACTAGTTCTACAGCCTTAGCGCAGCGAAGTTTTCTATGGCGCTGCAGGACTTGTCTTCAGAGTATTACACCCTGATCCCCCACGATTTCGGCTTCAAGGCGGATCTAAGAGTCTGAGGGGACTGACAAACAATAGGGCAACGTTGGTTTTGAAGGCGAAGTAGAGAAGTGATGGTGGATTTATAGATCATGATTTATCTGAGACGGGTTGAGAAAAAGCAAGCTACAACTGAAAGGTCCGTCCCTGTAGCTCAGAACAGTCCAGTAAAGAATAGCATAAGGTGCAAAAGGATGGTTCATTGTTGATCACAAATGCAGGCGGTGCCATGCAGGTCAAGTTTGTTCGTAATTATTCATATTCTCGATCGTCACATCAGCAAAATCAACATCATAAATTGAAATACCTTTCCTTCGGCATGTTTGTCTACCTATCTTTATTCTTTGGTGCATAGCAAAAAATGGCCCATGTTTGACACATGTTGAAACAATGAATCCTTCCTGATCAAAGCTCGTTTCAGAACGCCAGTTTGGATGTCAAACATTCCCATATGCGAACTATGGTGTTGGTATATGCAAACCTACACTGGGTGTTAAATTGTGGTAAATGTGTATGTTTACCTGCATGACTGGGTGATAAATTGTGATAAATGTGTATGTTTACCTGCATGACTGGGTGATAAATTGTGGTAAATGTTGGTGTGCATATTACACCATGGTTCGCATTTGGGATTGTTTAACCATATTCTAAGCGTGGCGACCCAATTCTGTACCCACTCCAAGCGCTGACAGGTGCCTCCTGTGATTAAGACACGCGAGATGCTTGAGGTGCATGGGAAGTCACAATAATTCATCAAGTGAAGATTTTCGGGTACCCTACTTGATCTACTTTCAGAATCTTTCAGACATTTTGCCACTTTTGGGTTACCCTCCAAGAATCTAAGCCGGATGGATTTTGGAATAAACACAGTTTAAGAGCTGGGAAATGCATCCTTGCATGATTTTGGAACCAAGCATCTGTAGATTAGGGAACGATGGATATTGATCAAACAACAGAGAAAACAGAGCTTACATCGTATTACACTTGGCCAGGAATTTGATTGAACACACATATGTATATATATATATATATCTGGGTAAATTATAACGACCTCACTGTTCTCCCTCACTGGAAATCATGGCTAGTATAGGGAAATCATCCCCAATAGGAGAAGCAAAACATCCGGGGCCCACACTTCCGGCCCAATGCACATGCACCCAAAAACCTTTGGGGAACCCACTAGTTTTGCCGTTGGAATCATGCCATTGTACATTTTGGACCAGTTCTGATTTTGCCAGGTTGCATTTTGACATGCCTCAAAAAGCTAATTGTCATTGCTTACCTAAGGTGCCAGAGGAACATAAGTACATGCATAGATCCTTTGATCAGTTAAGACAGCCTGACAAGCGAAGACTTGCAGTACCGAACATCATTTTGCCTTTTCGTCTGCATCCGTGCCATGGCATTCGAATAGGAGAAGCAAAACACCCGGGGCCCACACTTCCGGCCCAATGCACATGCACCCAAAAACCTTTGGGGAACCCTCTAGTTTTGCCGTTGAAATCATGCCATTGTACATTTTGGACCAGTTCTGACTTTGCCAGGTCGCATCTTGACATGCCTCAAAAAGCTACTTGCCATTGCCTACCTAAGGTACCAGAGGAACTTAAGTACATGCATAGATCATTTGGCCAATTAAGACAGCCTGACAAGCGAAGACTTGCAGTACCGATCATTTTGCCTTTTCGACTGCATCCGTGCCATGGCATTCGAATAGGAGAAGCAAAACATCCGGGGCCCACACTTCCGGCCCAATGCACATGCACCCAAAAACCTTTGGGGAACCCACTAGTTTTGCCGTTGGAATCACGCCATTGTACTTTTTGGACCAGTTCTGTTTTTGCCAGATCGCATACTGACATGCCTCAAAAAGCTAATTGTCATTGCTTACCTAAGGTACCAGAGGAACATAAGTACATGCATAGATCCTTTGATCAGTTAAGACAGCCTGACAAGCGAAGACTTGCAGTACCGATCATTTTGCCTTTTCGACTGCATCCGTGCCATGGCATTCGAATAGGAGAAGCAAAACACCCGGGGCCCACACTTCCGGCCCAATGCACATGCACCCAAAAACCTTTGGGGAACCCTCTAGTTTTGCCGTTGGAATCATGCCATTGTACGTTTTGGACCAGTTCTGATTTTGCCAGGTCGCATTTTGACATGCCTCAAAACGCTAATTGTCATTGCTTACCTAAGGTGCCAGAGGAACATAAGTACATGCATAGATCCTTTGATCAGTTAAGACAGCCTGACAAGCGAAGACTTGCAGTACCGATCATTTTGCCTTTTCGTCTGCATCCGTGCCATGGCATTCGAATAGGAGAAGCAAAACGCCCGGGGCCCACACTTCCGGCCCAATGCACATGCACCCAAAAACCTTTGGGGAACCCACTAGTTTTGCCGTTGGAATCATGCCATTGTACATTTTGGACCAGTTCTGATTTTGCCAGGTTGCATTTTGACATGCCTCAAAAAGCTAATTGTCATTGCTTACCTAAGGTGCCAGAGGAACATAAGTACATGCATAGATCCTTTGATCAGTTAAGACAGCCTGACAAGCGAAGACTTGCAGTACCGATCATTTTGCCTTTTCGACTGCATCCGTGCCATGGCATTCGAATAGGAGAAGCAAAACACCCGGGGCCCACACTTCCGGCCCAATGCACATGCACCCAAAAACCTTTGGGGAACCCTCTAGTTTTGCCGTTGGAATCATGCCATTGTACGTTTTGGACCAGTTCTGATTTTGCCAGGTCGCATTTTGACATGCTTCAAAAAGCTAATTGTCATTGCTTACCTAAGGTGCCAGAGGAACATAAGTACATGCATAGATCCTTTGATCAGTTAAGACAGCCTGACAAGCGAAGACTTGCAGTACCGATCATTTTGCCTTTTCGTCTGCATCCGTGCCATGGCATTCGAATAGGAGAAGGAAAACGCCCGGGGCCCTCAATACCCGAAAATGGTCACATCACCTGTGTGGTGACAAATCCTACTAGCATTTATCAAAAATCATGTGACCTCCATGAAATGGCGGCGGACATTCTGATGATGAGTGAAACATCAGCAACCCAAGCGGTCCAAGCCATTGAAACACCAAAGCTACGCGCATTGTGCTACCACAGCGTATGGGGACATCCAGTACCCCCACAACTTCATTCCGGCCCAGATGAATCTTTGCGAGATGCAGCAGCTGGAGTTTCCACACACAGTAGGTTCCCTTGCCGTAGCTCCGCGCAGAAAGATGACACTGACTGGTTTTACTCCGGTCGATGTCAGCAAGTTTTTGTCCAGTTTCCCAATCTCGAAATACAGATATGCAATATGTATGGTTTTCCTGCTTCCACCGCACAGGCTAGGGGAAAAACCAACACCCTGTTTGAACATGTCATTTGCCAAAGCAGACACAGCACGCATGCCACCATGATATGTGGAGACTTCAATCACCATCCAGATCAATTAGACGCTATGACCATGCTGAGAAACCTTGGATTTAAAACTATTGAAGAACTTCACTTTGAACTAAAGGGAACACAGCTCCCCGCCACTTATGGCAATTCCACCAGGAATGATGTCGCTATTCTATCTCCTAGCCTGTCAAACTTGGTAACCGATGTTTGGGTAGATGATTCCAAAAAAATTGCAGGCCATAATCCTTTGTGTTTCCAGCTACAGATTCCTGCCACTGAATTATACACCCAGCATTGGAAAATACCCACTCCATGGATATCGCTTGAACCAGAGACCAGTTGGATTGAGAAATTCTATAACCCACTCTATAATCAGGAAGAAATTTATCAAGTAGACCACGGAGACTTGGAACCAATCCAAGTTTGGGCAGCTAGGGTAGAGCAAGCAGTGCACGCCGCACTGCGGAAACAGCATGACATTGATCCAGCCAAATCCCCATGGGACGGTCTTCCCAAAAAGTTTCGTGGCCGATGTCAGCCGAGAAAGCTCACCAAGCAACCCTTACCGAAAGCTATCAAGCCAGCCTGGACATCCCATTATACTCCCCAAAATGACCAACCAAATATGCAGCTGACGCATTGGACCAGGCAGATACGCCGGATTCAATCGCTGAAACAACGTCTCAATAAACTAGACGACGGATGGCCCGAGAGCGTAGAGGAGCAGGTCTTCTCTTGTTAGTATGGAGACACCATATTAGAAACAATATATTAAAGATGTGTTATAGGCAGTCGAGAAGAGGAGTATTAAGACAAAATAGCAGAAGTGCAACACAATAGTTTGCATCGCAAACACGCACAGACCCTTTTACGCACAGACGCTTGTACACACAAAAGCTTCCACACACAGAAGCTTTTACAGACAGACACTTTCACACACAGACCCTTTTACGCACAGACGCTTGTACACACAAAAGCTTTTACACACAGAAGCTTTTACACAAAGACGCATTTACACAGACACTTTTACACACAAAGCTTTTACACACACAGACGCTTTTACAGACAGAAGTTTTTACACACATACGTTTTTACACAGATGCTTTTACACACAGACACTTTTACACACAGACGCTTTTACACACAGACGCTTTTACTTTACACGCAGACGCTTTTACACACAGACGCTTTTACACACAGACGCTTTTACACACAGAGGCTTTTACACACAAACACTTTTACACACAAACACTTTTACACACAGACGCTTTTACACACAGACGCTTTTACACACAGACGCTTTGACACACAGACGCTTTTACACACAGACGCTTGTGCACACAGTCTTTTACACACAGACGCTTTTACACACAGAAGCTTTTACACACAGAAGCTTTTACACACTAACACTTTTACACACAAACACTTTTACACACAAACACTTTTACACACAGAGACTCTTACACACAGACGCTTTTACACACAGACGCTTTGACACACAAACGCTTTTACACACAGACGCTTTTTTACACACAGACCTTTTACACAAAGAGGCTTTTACACACAAACACTTTTACACACAAACACTTTTACACACAGACGCTTTTACACACAGACGCTTTGACACACAGACGCTTTTACACACAGAGGCTTGTGCACACAGTCTTTTACACACAGACGCTTTTACACACAGAAGCTTTTACACACAGAAGCTTTTACACACTAACACTTTTACACACAAACACTTTTACACACAAAACACTTTTACACACAGAGACTCTTACACACAGACGCTTTTACACACAGACAAGTCCAGCACAAGTAAAATCGCATTTTTTCCACAGTTTTTGCCGATCGACCCTCATTTCGTGCAAAAGGGTTGCTCCGGCACAAGTAAAATCGCAATTTTTCCTCAGAATAGCAGAAGTGCAACACAATAGTTTGCATCGCAAACACGCACAGACCCTTTTACGCACAGACGCTTGTACACACAAAAGCTTTCACACACAGAAGCTTTTACAGACAGACACTTTCACACACAGACCCTTTTACGCACAGACGCTTGTACACACAAAAGCTTTTACACACAGAAGCTTTTACACACAGAAGCTTTTACACACTAACACTTTTACACACAAAGCTTTTACACACACAGACGCTTTTACAGACAGAAGTTTTTACACATGACATACGTTTTTGCACACAGAGGCTTTTACACACAGAGGCTTTTACACGCAAACACTTTTACACACAAACACTTTTACACACAGACGCTTTTACACACAGACGCTTTTACACACAGACGCTTTTACACACAGAGGCTTTTACACACAAACACTTTTACACACAGACGCTTTTACACACAGACGCTTTTACACACAGACGCTTTTACACACAGACGCTTTTACACACAGACGCTTTTACACACAGAGGCTTTTACACACAAACACTTTTACACACAAACACTTTTGCACACAGACGCTTTTACACACAGACGCTTTTACACACAGACGCTTTGACACACAGACGCTTTTGCACACAGACGCTTGTGCACACAGTCTTTTAAACACAGACGCTTTTACACACAGACGCTTTTACTTTACACACAGACGCTTTTACACACAGACGCTTTTACACACAGACGCTTTTACACACAGACGCTTTTACACACAGAGGCTTTTACACGCAAACACTTTTACACACAGAACCGCTTTTACACACAGGACGCTTTTTAACACACAGAACGCTTTTACACACAGAGGCTTTTTACACACACACTTTTACACACAAACACTTTTACACACAGAGAAACACAGACGCTTTTTTTACAACACAGAAGCTTTTACACACACAGAAGCTTTTTACACACTAACACTTTTACACACAAACAACTTGTGACACACAACACTTTTACACACAGGACTCTTACACACCAGACGCTTTTTACACACATACAAGTCCGGCAACAAGTACAATCGCAATTTTTCCGCTTTCGCACAGTTTTTTTGGCCGATCGAACCCTCATTTCGTGCACAAGGTTGCTCCGGCACAAGTAAAATCGCAATTTTACCTCAGTTTTTGACGATCGCCCCTCATTTCGTGCGAAAGGGTTGCTCCAGCACAAGTAAAATCGCAATTTTACCTCAGTTTTTGACGATCGACCCTCATTTCGTGCGAAAGGGTTGCTCCGGCACAAGTAAAATCGCAATTTTTCCTCAGTTTTTGACGATCGACCCTCATTTCGTGCGAAAGGGTTGCTCCGGCCCAAGTAAAATCGCAATTTTTCCTCAGTTTTTGACGATCGACCCTCATTTCGTGCGAAACGGTTGCTCGGGGGCAAGTAAAATCGCAATTTTTTCCTCAGTTTTTGACGATCGACCCTCATTTCGTGCGAAAGGGTTGCTCCGGGACAAGTAAAATCGCAATTTTTCCTCAGTTTTTGAC
>CAMXCT020006728.1:15000-120318 GCA_947184155.2 Cladocopium goreaui | reverse complement strand
CCTCATTTCGTGCGAAGGGGTTGACGTTTCGTGACCCCCCGCCGGTACCACCCTCGGCCTAAAGAGAGAAAGATAAAGAAGGCGAGAGAGAGAAAAGGGAGAGAGAAAGGAGAGAAGATGTGAAGATGAGAAGATGTGAAGAGGAGCAGATGTGAAGATGAGCAGATGTGAAGATGAGCAGATGTGAGAGAAGATGTGAGAGAAGATGTGAAGATGAGCAGATGTGAGAGAAGATGTGAGAGAGATGTGAGAGAAGATGTGAAGATGAGCAGATGTGAAGATGAGAAGATGTGAGAGAAGGTGTGAAGATGAGCAGATGTGAAGATGAGCAGATGTGAAGATGAGCAGATGTGAAGATGAGCAGATGTGAGAGAAGATGTGAGAGAAGATATGAAGAAAGATGAGCAGATGAGAGAAGATGTGAGAGAAGATGTGAGAGAAGATATGAAGATGAACAGATGTGAGAGAAGATGTGAGAGAAGATGTGAAGATGAGCAGATGTGAAGATGAGCAGATGTGAGAGAAGATGTGAAGATGAGCAGATGTGCAGATGAGCAGATGTGAGAGCAGATGTGAGAGAAGATGTGAGAGAAGATATGAAGATGAGCAGATGTGAGAGAAGATATGAAGATGAGCAGATGTGACGATGAGCAGATGTGAGAGAAGATGTGAAGATGAGCAGATGTGAAGATGAGCAGATGTGAGAGAAGATGTGAAGATGAGCAGATGTGAGAGAAGATGTGAAGAACAGCAGATGTGAAGGTGAGCAGATGTGAGAGAAGATGTGAGAGAAGATGTGAAGATGAGCAGATGTGAGAGAAGATGTGAGAGAAGATGTGAAGATGAGCAGATGTGAGAGAAGATGTGAAGATGAGCAGATGTGAGAGAAGATGTGAAGATGTTTTACAGACCCCCACTATTGGAAGAACCCTGCGCTCAGACGCTCTCGGGGAAAGACCACCTTTACATCCATCATGATCTACATTATCCTCAACTTCAACAAGAATGGCAAAAAATACTCAAAGCAGTTGGATTTTATCAAAGCTTCCCGACATGGATGAAGCAAAAACCAGAGCTAATGCCATTTCCAGATGGAATCCCAACAGTCAGTTATCTTTTCACAATGGAACAACTTCTCAAATATGAAGCAGATCGTTTGTCCTATTCTTTGAAACAAAAAGCAAAGAGCTTAGCCCAATTTCAACAGCAAGAAGACATGAAAAGGTTTGGGAAGAAAATGGCCTACAAAAGAATCCGTGAACCTTCTCCAGGCCTCATCCAAACCGTAGACACATACATTACAGCGACAGCTGAAGTATGCCAACAACCTCAATATGGACTTGCCAAGGTTAAGATACCACCTAATCAGGACTGGGACTTAACTAAACATATTCAAGTAGCAGATCATGTTGCAACTATTGTGCAAGCTGCAGATGACACTCTTGAAATCATGATACATGATGAAGTGGACACGCTACCCACTCAAGTTACCATTCGACAGCACACAACCACCTCCCAACCGGAAGCAGTTAGCAAAGAGCTCTCTAAATTTTGGAATCAAAAATTGGGGGCGAGACTCCCAAAATGCACAACATGACATCACAGAATGGCCAGAGTTTCAAGCCTTGCTCCAGCAGCTGCCGCAGCAACCACTGCTTGCTGTGGACATGACCCACTTGCCAGATTGGCTACAGGCCATTAAGGCCACCAAATCCACAACAGCACGAGGCAGCTGTGGGTGGTCTCCTGATGAACTGAAGAATTTGCCACCTTGCTGCATCCGAGACCTCATGCTTTTGCTTGACCAACACTATGCGAAAGGATTTCCAACATGGATGATGGATGCTCGAGTTTTGCCTGTGTCCAAGCAACAGGGGGCTACATCACCGAAATACACCAGACCAATCACAATTTTGCCCATAATTTATCGCCTTTGGAGTAGGGTATTAGCACGAAAAATTCTTGATGCCTGTAAGTACCAACTTTCTGATTCCATAACAGGCTTTGTGCCAGGTCGAAACTCCCTTGATTTTGTATACCGTATGCAACTCCATTTGGAGGCAACTCAGCATGGACATTGCCAACAACACTGGGGAGGCATCACCCTGGATTTAACCAAATGCTTTAATACCTTACCCCAAGAACCCCTTTGCCACATTCTCATAAGATTGGGGGTGCCAACAAGACTGGCGCAACAGTGGATCAAATCACTGCACAACATGCAGAGACACTGGCAAGTGCATGGCCAGTTACACCCGGTAGAACTTACCACTACGGGAGTGCCAGAAGGGGATTCTCTTTCAGTGACAGCAATGTTGGCCATCAACCAGCTGTGGACAGGCTTGCTGAATCATCCTAACTTGCGGCTCCATGCCTTCGCAGATAATTGGGCCTATGCAACTTTTGATGCAACCATGCACATGCCAACCATTGCCTTCCTCCAAAAAATTGCAGCCGCCATGGCGCTGACCATAGATTGGGGGAAAACTTGGGGATGGAGCACTGATAGCCAACATAAAGACGCCCTAAAACAAGCAGCTAATGCACTTTTGCCGCCAGACACCACCACCCAACAGGTAGGACATGCCAGAGAGTTGGGCTACATCATGCATTATCGACAGCAACCATTCAGAGGAACTCAGAAAGAGAGACATGCGCAGGCCTTGAAGAGGCTCAAAAAATTACAGCACGCAGACTATACATTGGAAGAAAAATCCCATATCATCTCAGCTGCAGCACTCACAAAGGCACTCTTTGGTACCCATATGTACCAATGTGGAGACAGATATTACACCCAACTAAGGTCTGCAATTGCACGAGCGTTTGTAGGTGATCACCACAATGTCCAGAGCCACATTGCTTGCACATGTTTGCCCAAAATGAATTGTGACCCAGAACATCACACTATTGCGCAGGCCATTAGAGCCGCCAGACACTTTTTGCTTCATGCAGATCCTTCAGATTGTGAACTATTCTCGCCCTTGCAGTGAAAACCGACATCAGGGCGAGCAAAGTGTTGGGGCCAGCAACTGCTTTCCACGCCTATATCTCCAAATTAGGATGGGGGATAAATAAGCAAGGGGATTTGTATGTTGCCACTCAAACCCTTAACTTGCTTCATAGTAACCTTGACACCATTCTGGATGCAGTTGACCATGCATGGATGGCAAATGTGTCACTTAGCATCTCCAACCGAAAGGGGATGTCCAACATTCCGACACCAGATAGACAGCGATCACGCAAAGCTATCGCCAAGCTGCCACAGACCCAGCAACAGATGGTTGCCATAGACATGACTGCTGGATTTATGCTCAATGACCAAAAAAGGCATTTCGATCCAGACCAACCGTTGCAGTGCGAGTTTTGTGACGCTACTGACACAGCTAAGCACAGAGTATTGGAGTGTCCCACTACTCAGGTCATCAGAGAGCCACACCAAAAAGCATGCGCATTTCTTGAAACATATGATGAAATTCATACCATGCTCCCTCTCGCCTACAAAGATCCTGAGATTGAATTTTGTCATATTCTTTTGCAGACAATGCCACCGCCTCAATTTTTTCAGCCACCATTTGGTTTTGTGGACTTTATCTACACTGATGGTTCCTGTAAACACCCTAAAGAAATTGAGACTAGGATGGCAACCTATGCAGTTGTATACCCACATGTATCCTTGCACGCTCTTCCCACGAGCAAGCTTACAGACATACCATGGCTGCTTGACCATGCATTCACAACTGTTGCTGTCTCTCATGTGCAGGGTATACAGACAGTTGACAGAGCGGAATTGACAGCGGCGGTCCTCAGTCATGAACTGAAAAAATCAGCAGTAGTTGTCACGGAAAGTCAATATGTCGTTGATTGTCATTTGTTGGTAATGAATCATCGTGATGTCCGCACTCTCCACAAGAGACCCAATTATGACCTGCTAAAAAGATTGCATGCACTCTACTGGAGCGAAAACCAACGCTTGCGCGTACAAAAAATTAAAGCTCACCAAGAGCTCGAGCCAGCACATCCGGATTTCATGCACAGGCTAGGTAATGCAGTAGCTGACCACGCAGCACAACTGGCACAAACTCGCTTGGCGCGACCACTGACACATAAGATGGATGAATTGAGAAAACAGCAGCTTTACTTTGATGAACACCTTCTCTTGCAGCTTCAGATGCGAGCAGACTTGGCGTGTATGCGAGCACGACTGATTAAGGACGAAATCCACTATGTGGACCCAGACCGACCTAAGCAGCTATTATACGATTGGAATCCGGCAGAAGTCCGACAGTTTACAATCTCAGGTGATCTCCAATATGTAGCACATGCAAGTAGGTGGGGAACAGGGTACACAGCGATGCTAATGGCATGGACTCAAACTCTACAGTGGCCACTTGAACCTGACACCGATAAAACACCAACTGGAGTTTCTTGGGTTGAACTTGCAGTATTTTTTTTGCTTACCACTGGGCGGAGCATTCCGCTCAACATCAGAGAAGACGGACAATCGAGATACAATAATGAGGAAGATAACCCTGGCTTTGACATGAGGGCTCACTGCTTCACACGGATGGTCAACAGCTTTCGAGATTCTTTAGCACATCTACAATATCTGGTCCAACATGATATCATGCCCACGATGACTCCTCACAAAGTAAAATCGATTTGCGTGCTGGGCAGTAAACACTTGAAACAGGGCATTGCATACAGACCCATCATGCTGAAACAAAGGGAAACTCTGGACGTTTTGATGAAGTTTCTTCAGCCCACTGAAACAGGTGAGGCTCCGACATTCCGGAATCACCCGGACCTGCCATTTTGTACACCAGTTATTTTTTCTGAGTTGACAGATCCCGCAGACAATACGTTAGCGGATCGCAGCAGAAGATACAATCAACGCCGACGAGAAATCCGAATGACCAGATCCTGAAAATGAATATCCTGGCTTTTATTTTTTGACTTCAACATACATAACTACTAAGGTTTGTGTGTCTCACCCGATCTGATCTGAGGATTCTCTAAGGCCTATGGACTACGGACCGGTTCATGTCTGCTCGCGGGGCATGGGCCGGGGAAACGGAAGAGGAGTGGCCGAACTATTCAGGTTAGTGAAATATTATAATTTACCCATATATATATATATTAATATATATTATATCAAGATTTATCAAGGCAAAACACCTAGTTCTCCGGGATTGCGACTGGCTGGTGGCTTTTTTTTGAGGCGGAAGAGGAATTGCTGAAGTCGCTTGGAGACGTTCGGCTGGAGCCGTGGGAATATGAAAACTCCAGCTGGAGAATGGTCTAACTTGGTTTAAAAGTCCAATTTCACTGGGGTTTATGGTACTTATAGCTATAGTTAATGGGGATTATAAACCAATAACTGGGGTTGATGAATGGGGGTTATATCTATGGTATTCATGGGGATTATAAACCAACGTTCCATCACTGCAGGGTACCACCTTGTAGAGCCTGTACAGAGTTGGAATCAATGGAAACTAGACACTTAAATCCTAAATATCTTAAATCCTAGGCTTGGAACGGATTGTGACATGTCAACCCACCAGCTTAGGAATGTTCAAGCAGCAAAAATGGGGATACGACATCGCAAGCAAACTTTGAGAAGATAATGAGATACCTTCAGAGGAAACTCACTGGTGATTCTGTGGACATGAGACTGGTTTCATATTATTTCCATCTCCCGGGCATACGAACAGTTTTAGACAAGTACCGTTTGACCCTCCAACTACCCGCAAAAAATGGTAAAAGTATTAGCTAAGAAATTATATATGAGTACTTGGAGAGTTTAGGCAAAAATATTAACATTAATGATTTCACAATTGATTCGCTAATCGAAATTTGATCAAACGAGACGAATATCATGGATATTTCTGGATTGACACTAATGGGTGCCAATGAGACTTGAAACAGACTTGCGCACAAATGGAAAAACGCATGGTTTTACCCTCTGGTCATTTAACATAGCTATTGAAAATGGCCCATTTATAGTTGATTTACCCTATTAAAGATGGTGATTTTCCATAGCTATGTTAGTTTACCAGAGGGTAGTGGATATCCTCTACTGGTTGGTGGCTTTTGCATTGGTGCGTTTGGTTACTGACCGGTGCCCAATGGCTGCGTGCGTCCATGGCTACCCAATGTTTTAGCCCTCAGGTTTTACTTGCGAATGGGATTCGAACAACTGGACAAGGAGGAAGAAGGCTCCACCGTTTACCCTCTGGTAAACGAACATGGCTATTGAAAACGGCCATTTATAGTGGATATGATATAATTACCCATTAAAAATGGTGATTTTCCATAGTTACATTAGTTTACCAGAGGGTAGCTTTGCTGAAAGAGCTTTAACTCACGGGAGAATACGGGAGAGTGGTGTGCCCACTAGGTGCAAAGTGCATAATTTTAAGGCAGATCTGGCACTCGATTTTTCAGAATGTTTCAATCTTTGGAATCTTTCAATGCTGGTATCCAGCAATCAGCTGAAACTTCAAGCTTTCTTTAATATATGTTGTCATACTTTGATGACCAGCGCTCCAGTGAAACTGGCAGCTTCTGTCGGTGTACCTGCGAACACACTAAGGGGATGCTATTCGATGGTGTTTGCGCTATGCAGTGAATGCGCTAGAACCCTCTGAAGTTGAATGAAGCTGATATTATGTACATACTATTTAGTTATGGAACGCTGCCAAACTAAATAATACATGTATATATTTCATGGTTTTCTTACAAAAATAAACGGTTTCTTTGAATACTCAAAATTGGAAATAACCAGCACATAACTGTAGTGTTCCGTGTTTTTTTCCCACAACTGGCTTCAGCGTTTCAAGCAACAACGTGTCCATTGGTCCATTGGGGAACGCCTTGTAGGTTGATTGTTGCGTAATTTTGTTGCATTTAGTTGGATTACCCTCTGGTTATCTCTGGTTCTTTTCTAAAGCTGCGGAAAATCACCATGTTTAATGCGAAAATTGGTATATCATCGAACTGGGCCATGACGTCCAAAGCTGTTTTCAATTACAGATTCCGACGTGTCAGTCTGGATGCCATCTATTTGGATGCCATGCAGGTTTGCTACCCATCAGTCAGGGGCCGAGTTTGCGGCTCCACGGGGGAATTGGGAGCGAAATATCCATCTGTAATTAAGCTGGGGAGACATGTGCAGGGCTTCTCCGTGTGTTTACATGATGTACATATGAATGTGTATATATAATATATGACATATAATTAACAATAGTATATACATATATATATATATCATATATATATGTACAGATTGGTGGTTCCATTGTGTTTAATCACCTTTGGGATGATGCACCAGCGACGACAAAGTGTATTTTTCAGGGCTTGAAACCAACCTGCTGACTGAAAGGTGGGGCGGCCCTTGGAGGCTATCGGCCATGGCTGTATACACAACCTCATCATATGGTAATCAAACATGACCGTGGAGAATCCCTACTATGATGGTTATAATTTGATGAACGGATAAATGGATAGAGTTATCAGCCCTTAATGACACCCATAATCAAAAATGCATTGGAATCAGCTACAGCTCTCAAGTTTTGACTTATAAATTGGGCTATAAACATACGCCTAACATCTAGCCTATCCGCGGGCCCTTCTTCTGAAGTTTGACCTCACTGAGGGGCCCAAGTTAAACCCTGTAGGTGTCCTTTCCCCAGAGATGAATTCAAAAAATAGAGGGGGGCATCCATCATTATCCACTGAAACCTGGTTGGTGGTTTGGAACATTTTTTATTTGTCCATAGATTGGGAATAATCATCCCAACTGACTGATATTTTTCAGAGGGGTAGGTATACCAGCAACCAGTGGTAGACGGTAATCAGCCAGAACCTTTCTGTTTCCACTGAAGGACATCGATTTTTTGTGTTTTTCGAATCAACGGCTTCTCCAACCTGGCGGTTGTATGGATGTGACCAAGATTGGCCATGGTTACTGTAGCTAAAATACTCCATGGTGCTGGAATATTTACCAAGATTTACCAAGATTTACCAAGATTTACCCTAAACATCACCCAGTCATGTAGCTAAATATACCAGCACCATGGTTCTCATATGGGTAGCGAAAAAAACACCATTTCACTGGTGCTTCAAGCGCCCCGAAAGAAGCCCGGCTTTCAGGTGGAGTGATGACTTTGGCCTTGCCTTCCACTCTGGAAGCGGCATGTGGGGTCTCCTGGGGGTAGAGCTGCATGTTGGGATTTAACCAACCACACGGTGAATTTTCATGGGATCATTATGGTGCTTTGATTCAAATCATGGAATTCTGATTGGTGGTTTCAAACATGCTTTATTTTCCATAATATAGGGGATAATCCTTCCCATTGACTCATATTTTTCAGAGGGGTTGAAGCCACCAACCAGGATTTGATTTCATGGTGACTTCATGGACTTCAATGGGATCTAATGTTCAAAACCCTTGTTGGTTGATAAGGGGATTGGACTATCCAACAGGTGAATGTCACAATCCATGAGGAATTGCGTCGACCAGTGAAACTTCCATATCTCTCGGGTCGGCCAATGATTGAGGGCGTATCCTCCTGTAAACAAGCGTTGAATAGCATTGCAATGCATTGCAGCTAAGGCAAGTCAGGCAATTCATCTAAAAAGATCTAATCTTCATATGGGTATGCGCCAATACCAGATATCCGCAAAAAAATGTTCATGTCAATTGCAGGGAGCGGAGGTTTGACTTCCCGTGTATGGCAACTGGATATCTTCATTTTCAGTATGTAAATCGATTACAAAATGCAGATGTTTCATTGCAATGTTTCTTTGCCCGCGGGTAGACGGGTGGGAAGTGGTTGATGGCCGCTCCAAACGTCATTTGAAATAATTGAACGAGGGCTACTGTGGTGCCATACAGGCTAGTGGTTTTCTTGTGGGAGGCAACATGTTTTTTCACGTGTTTGTCTTTGTAAGATGATGGGTTCGAAAGCCAGCTACCAAGCAACCGCAACATCGGAACTTCATTGCGCGCTCCAGCAGTGGATGTGAGTCTTATTCAGGAATTGATTACTGGTTCAGATCATGTCTGATTTTGAAATGCAGAATCTTCTTGCGGTTTTGAAGGATTTTTTGTCGAAGTATCTACCAAACATGCCCTCAGACCCCAAGACCCTTTTTTGTTGGTTGCACAAGCACCTTCATTATATTTCCTGGTTCATCTGCATTTTTTCCAAGCCACCTTCTCCGGTAGTGATATTTCTTCCTATCAGGAACAGACCACTTTGACTTGGATACATGTGGAAATTAGATTCTCTGAAATTTCTTGATGAGCTTGTTCCTCATTAACATGTCACCTCCAATTTGCTGATATGGGGATGAGAAACACCTATATAGGACCATTTGAATGGAGGGATCCATGTCCATCAGCATTGGCTCCTGTGGGGTGAAACTAACTCTGCTTCAGGGTTTTGAAAAAACATTCCAAAATTAATTACCCTCTGGTAAACTAACATAACAGAACTATTGAAAATCACCACTTTTAATAGGTAAATCAACTATAACTGAGCCATTTTCCATAGCTATGTTAAATTACCAGAGGGTAAGTAATTAAACATTGGGATGATGAGACATAATTTTACTCTCAAACCCAGGCCGAGGGGGCAGTAAATTCCCACCTACTGTATTTGAGATATCCATTCCATGGCTTGCCAATGTTTTGCGAAGCCATAACTTTGGATATCCCTTCAATGTGGTGCCCCCGGTTATAAGTTTGTTATCTATAGTTATATAATATAGTTCTTAATCCCCATTACCAGCAGATGTATCTACCATAAATCCAACAGCTACAGGAGTTATAAACCAAGTTAGCTTATTATTTGTTTCTACCTTTTGGTTGGTAGGTCAAATCACCGTTTAAGGGTTTGTTAAATCCCATTAAACTCCAATAAATACCAAGAAAATTCCATCAAACCCCATTAACATCCCAATAAATTCCATGAAAATCCCATCAACTCCTATTAAATACAATTAAAATATGACTAAATATCACCATCTCTGTTTTGCAGCCACCTTCTTGAGTCTCGTCCCAGGCTCTGGTGTGTGCACATCGCCGAGCTTGAAGAGTTCCATGGCGCCTCTTGGACAATGTGAGACCATGGCTGTTGTTTCAGCAACGAAAAGCCGGGAGATTAGGGTTTAGGGTTTTAGGCTTTAACAATAATTTAATGTTTAGGGTGTTTAGGGTTCGACAACACAGGTTGTCGTCCTAGGCAAACTTCTACGAGTAACAGAATCTTTCAAAGTGCTTTTCTCTAAGGGGCGTGTGCGCCCTAAACGTTAAACTATGGGGCCCCCTTCTTTAAAAGCATGTTTGAACATGTTTGCCTTTATTTGTTGGCCCCCCTTTTTTTAAGGCATTTTGGAACATTTTTGCATTTATATGTTGGGCCCCCCTTTTTAAACGCATGTTTGAACATTTTTGCGTTTATATGTTGGCCCCCTTTTTTCCCTTGGTCTTGAACATGCTTAGTTCAGTAGGGCGTGCGCGCCCTAAACTTCAATTCATGGGCTCCATTTTTTTCATTCAAGGCATTATTGAAAATTATTGCGTTTCTATAATATTGTTGCCCCTTTTTTAAAGGCATTTCTAAAAATTCTTGCCTTTCTATATTGCCCCCCTTTTTTGCCCTTTGTTTTGAGGATGTTTTGGTTCAGTAGGTAGGGCGTGCGCGACCTAAACCTCAATTCCTGGGGCCCCCTTTTCTACATGCATTTTTGATGATTTTTGCCTTTCTATATTGGGCACCCCTTTTTCTCCTCTGTTTTTGGCATATTTTGGTTCAGTAGGGCGTGCGCGCCCTAAAATGTAATTTTTTGCCCCCTTTTTTGAAGGCATGTTTGAAGATGTTTGCCTTCTATATTGGGTCCCTTTTGGTCCATTTTGTCCTTTGTTTCGGAATGTGTTGGTTCAGTGTCCGCCGTGTACACAGTCGGATAGGGACTTTCCACTGTGTCGGCAGAACCTTGGCCACTTCTCCCACATGCTCTTTGCACTCCGCGTGGCGAGCGGGAAGGCAGGCACCGTTAAGAGAGAGGAAGTGACATGAATATGATTATAAGGAATGGGGGAGTACATGCCGGTATGATTCTGATAGAACCAACAAACACTCGACAAAGACTAGGAGTCCTAAAATATCAAAAGATTTCAAACTCCGGCAAGGCAGGAGAGGTGTCCAGTCGATATGTTAGAGGAAGCCTTGCCCGCAGAGGAGAAGCTGCCAGCTTCATCCTCTTCTGCACCCGTGTCACCAGCTCCTCCTCCACCACAGGGGCTTCGGACTGCACAGTGACAAAGGAAGCTGATATTGCTGGTCAACCACTCAAGAGTTTCTGTCACCTTAATATCGGGCAGGAGGAGTAAGACACGGTGGAGATGATCATCCCCGCCGAGACCCGCGCGGACAGATGGTGGGTGGACAGATGAAGTCATCAATTTAATTTAGCAACAAACCTGAACCCCAAAGTTGATTAAGCTATTGGGCAACGGCTTTGATTTAGTTAAACGGAGAATACCCCAGTTTTGTCGAAACCATCATAGTTAGGCTGTAAAACGAGGTAGGAACACCCCGAGAACGAGGTAGGCATCGCACGTAAAGCATTTAGCGATTAAAAAACAAGCGCGGTATTGGAGAGCGAGGTCAGACCCCCAAAAAAATCGTGACGGGACTGGAGAACGAGGTATATAGGAACACCCCGTCAATCGCGTTTTGTACCAAATAATTTCCTCCGCTCCTGATGCAGGAGCTGAAACAGCTTGTCGCTGGCCGGGTGGAGCTTCGCCATAATAAGAATAGCCCGTGGTCGGGGCATCGAAACTTTATGGCGAGGCTCCACCCGAAGGGTTGCTGGAAACTTGGCAAGCTTTTTTGAAAAAGGAGAGCAGTGCTCTCCCTGAGGGAGGCAAACACTGGGGTCCTGTCACTTGGATGGACCCCAAGGTGGGCAAGCCAAGCCGGGCATTGGTTTCTACAAAGTAGGCACCATCGCACATGTTCGGCTTGCTGAAACACAATTTGGAAGTCAAAATGTCAAAAGCACCACATGCTCACACCATTCTTGGATGTCAGATGTCATTTAGCGTGGCATGCGCAGGACAAGAGACATGTTCATCAGAGATGTTAGGAGGTCAGGGCGCAGATTTCCTGAGATGGATTGCATTTTGGAGCACCAGAGGCGCAGCACTTTGTATGACCTGGCGGCACTTTTTGGTGGCAGGCGCAGTACTGTAGACAAGTGGAACGGAAAAAACGCAAAAGGCATTGGCACGAGGCCGTCAGCTCTACACTCAGCTTTCCATTTTCGAATGATGTCTCCCAGATTTTTTTTCGTTTTGGATGTTGTCAACTTCGAAAATTGAGGAAGTCTCGCAGGATTGCTGCGTCTTTAATGTTGTCAAATCCGAAAATTAAAATTGAGGAAGTCTGGCAGAACAGCTTCGCTTTCAAGCTTCCACATAGACAGGTAGATAGATAGACAGTCAGATAGATAGATAGGTAGGTAGATAGATAGATAGACAGACAGATAGATAGATAGAGAGAGATAGATAGATAGATAGACAGACAGATAGATAGATAGATTAGATTAGATTAGATTTGATTACATTAGAGTAGAGTAGATTAGATTAGATTAGATTAAATAGATAGATAGATAGCTAGCGAGCTAGAAAGATAGATAGATAGATAGATAGACAGATAGATAGATAGATAGATTAGATAGATAGATAGACAGTCAGATAGATAGATAGATAGACAGACAGACAGATAGATAGATAGATTAGATAGATAAGATTAGATTAGGTAGATTAGATTAGATTAGATTAGATAGATAGATAGAAAGATAGATAGACAGTCAGATAGATAGATAGATAGATAGACAGTCAGATAGATAGATAGATAGATAGGTAGATAGATAGATAAATGTATAGATGTATGGTATATTTAGCTAGAGTTGGGTGATTTTTAGGGTAAATGTTGGTAAATATTCCATACATGGAGCATTTGGGAATGGGGGATGGATGTTTAACAATCATCCGATCCATAGATGCAAATAGGATCAAATAGGTATTTCATGGGATTTATCGGAATTTCATGGAAATCTACTATACTGGGGTGATCAAACATGGTTGGCGTCGACATTTCCCTATAATTGGATGTTTTAACAGGAACATAATCTATATAGTACTGGTAGGAGATAATGGGAGTTGAATTATCCGAAACCGGTTGAGTTTAAGCAACTTACATGATAATGTAAGGTAGTACAAGCAAAAATGATGGATGAACCAAGTGGTGAAAGGACAAAAACATGTTTGCTACACAAGGAGGGACAAACGTAAACATTCAAACCACCACTTGTTTTTTCACGTTCATTCAAGGTATCCTAGAGTAGGCGTGCTGATGTGTGACCATTTTTCAGAAAGGGAATCCGAATAAAGCTAGGATACCACCCAAAATTAGCAATGCAACTTATACAAAAACGCAAAACCAACGACATAATAATTTGCAATAAGTCAAAATACTTTGTCAATGGGTCCCAGGTACAGTAGTTGTAAAAACACCTTAATCACACAAATTCCCATTTTACAAGCAAATGATTCTGTAACTTGTGGATGCGACATTTGTTCAGGTCTACAAACTCCTCAACTTGAGTATTTCATGTCCAGCTGCATGTCCTCAGCAATATTTGCGCAAAATGACCCATAATTGGGACATCATGTTTTCATGTCAGTTGCTGGATAATCTGTTGTGCACTGAATGGAGGAAAATTTGGTCCATAATGTTTTTTTTTTTTTTAAATCTTGTATACCATTGTATACCTTTTCCGACATCTGATAACCATGATATTGTTTTGTACGGGTTTTTTTTGGCAGCTTCACTTTTTTCAATGCTCGGACATGGCACCGCAATTTGTTGCCATGAATCCGGAGATGTCAAATCAAACATGGGAAAATGCAGGAACAGTTCATTGATTTACTGCACGCCCAAAGTTAACGACCAAATATCTACAGATTGATTTGTGATGATTATTTTGTGATGATTTGCGGAATGGTTGAATGTTCAAAGATATCAACATGACCAAGTTTGTGGTATTACTTGCAAACCGTTTTTTGAGCCATAACTGTATTTTTTTCACACTGAACGCTAACACAGCTTTGAAGCATCTTCCATCTGGTTTTTCCCCATGGGGCCACAATTGAAAATCCACCATTTATAGATGGTTTCCCCATGTTTTTTCCATTAAACACCATAAAAACTAGGATTTTCAGCACAGATGGTATTTTTGAGTATTTTCGATTGGGTTGTGCCATGTTGTGCCCCCGGAGCAGCCGTAGGAATGGCAAGAAACACGCCGAAAAGCAAAGTGGTGGTCCAACCAAGACACTCGGCGACGACGAAGAGGAAGACGACAAAGAAACAGATCTCCATAAGAATATCCGCTTATATATATAATATATAATCATAATCTGTATATATGTTAGTGGTAGATTTGTTAGTTTAGTGTTCGGAACCAGTAGTTTAGTTTCATACATTATGTTAGTTTACCAGATAGAATATATGTAACTACTACTGTACCACTATACAATCTCCATAAACTAACCTCCATGTTACATATATATATATACTACATGGATGATTTTTGTTTTGAGAGATTGGTATGTCCATGTGTTTTTTGAACCATGTTTGAATGGCGGATGCCCAACACCGATACCATTCATGGATAGTATACAAAGCTGCATGAACCGGTTGTTCTTTGGATAGATGATGATAAACACAGGTAGATACAATATCGAATATCTATGAAAACTTAGCTATGTGGTTTTTATCACCATTCCATTTTTGTTTAGAAATACGGTTTGGACAACATAAACTTGTCTCAATCTGTGGTAGTAATCAGCGACTCTCCCGTGCCATGCATGGCAGAAATACCATTTCCTATGAGACATATTTGGATGTACATCCCAGTTGGCTATAATATGGTGAAACCAACCATCCCATATGCGAACCATGGTGCTGGTATATTTACTTACATGACTGGGTGATGAATTGTTCGGGTAAATGTTGGTGTGCATATTCCAGCACCATGGTTCGCATTTCGGATACTTTAGTTCATCTATCAACGGTGAAACGGATGCTCGAGCACCAAGGCACATTGAGCCTTGGATGCACCTGGCCGTCCGAGAGGTCTAAAAAAAACAATGTTGGTCAGACTCCTGTGTCTCCCATATTAGTTTTGCATATTTTTGCAAACTATATCAGTTGATATCAGTTGTTTGTAATTAGCCTATAACTATATTTGGTTGATACTGGGAACCTCTCGCAGTTGGTTAGTTATCTTCCATATATGTTCGGATATTATTTGAATCACTTGTTGTATTAACGGATCGGATTGAGGGAAAGCAATCGCAGGTCGTGAGTTTTCCAGCCAAATTGAGGTTTCAATTTTGCGATTGAATCCCCAAGAAGCACTTAAAAGAAAAGCCGGGTTGCTCCAACCCAATATATATATATATATAGATTTATATTATATATATATATATTAATCTGGGTAAATTATAATATTTCACTAACCTGAATTGTTCGGCCCATTTGGGGATGATTTCCCTATAAAAACCATGATTCCAGGGTTCGGTCGCAGTGAGGTCGTTATAATTTACCCAGATATATAATGTAATAGCCACAAGCGGAGGGGTTCCCAGTGATTTTACCTCTTTATCTACCTAGTTTCCTCCTGTCGCAACTTTTTGGCTGCTGGATGTTTCTGTTATTTGTCTACCACTTGGATGTGCAAGAGCCAGCTGCCAAATGGCTACTAACTTTTTGACTCCAGTTCGATACTGGTTGTATTTCTTTGTAATTACTTTCATAGTTGATAGAATGGCTTACAGGTAACATTGCTAATATATAAGAATTGTCGTGACTATCATTTAGATACTATGAATATGGATGAATATGGAGTTTTCTTCATACCTAACATATATTTAGTTGATTCCATTTGGATGATACAGTATGATACAGGTACTCCATATATGGAATTATATTGGATCCAATACATAGATTAACTTCCCCATATTGTACAAAATAATCTACGTATTGGATCCATTTTTTCTATGTCATGTATTTATATCTACATATATGGAATTGTATATATTGGATCCCAATGGATCCCATAGTGATTATAAATCCACATTGTATAAAATTCCATACTCATCTATCCAATATAGAACTACTACTTATATGAATTATCAACAGTTCTATAATGCATTGTTAGTCACCACGGGCTGATGCCTGGGAACCCTTGGATACTTGCTGGGGGTATCATATATTCTCTGGTAAACGATCAAAGAACTATGGAAAATCACATGTTTTTTTATTGGTAAATCAACTATTTCTATGGCCATGTTCAATAGCTATGTTAGTTTACCAGAGGGTAGCTATTATGTGTAGTTGTACACTCGAACACTTCTGACGTGTAGTGCTCGAGGCCTGTTCTATGGACTGCATTTCCCTTGACAAAAGGTGTTGTATATATATATATGGGTAAATTATAACGACCTCACTGCGACCTCACTGGGAATAGTGGTTAGTAAGGGAAATCATCCCCAAATGGCCTTAATTCAGGTTAGTGAAATATTATAATTTACCCAGATATATGTATTTGCAAGGTCAAGGAGAGAACAAAATCTTTGACTTCCATCATGGAGGTGTTGCTGGGAGACCTTCAGCCTGGTGTTCAAGGAGGTCGCTTGAAATGCAGAGTAGAACTGTTGGATAAATGTTTGTATATGGTAGAGATATTGAACTATAGTTATATATATATATGATTGTTTTATAAACCAGCAAACATCACAACGAGGGAACCACATTGGATGCATACCCTCTGCAAGGTGGTACCCCCCCAGTTATAAGTTGGTTTATAATCCTCATTAACTATAGTTATAAGTACCATAAACCCCAGTTATTGGACTTATAAACCAAGTTAGCGATTTTGAACTGGGGCACCACCTTGTGGTAATCAAGCATTGCAATGGATAATTGCCATTCCCTGTGTCACTAGGAAGCCCATTTGTACGGCGCCTTGATGCTCTACACCTCCAACGCCATCTACCGCCAGTTGAACGCTGCCCTGCGCAGCCACTTTGGAAAAACAAACAACCTCCAGCTGGGGACATGGCAAAAACCAGGGGTTTATGTTGGTTTAATCGGTTTAATTTGTTTAATCTCCAGCTTTAATTGGTTTAATCTGCAGCGTTCAAAAACTGAGGCTGAATCTGCAACAACTGGTGTATTATCTGCAAAAAACGTGGGGTTTACACTGGATTTCCATGCAGTATTTGTGTTTAACCACCAACAACCAGGGGTTTCACATGTTTTTTGTTAAAAGTCGTATTCATGTCGATTCAACCCAGCCCCGGCTGATTCCAGGGCTTGGGGAAAGGCTTTGGCTCCTAGAAACTGACCTGGAAACACTGAGGCGAAGATCGGAATAAGATCAAGAAATACAAGCCCTACTTGAGGCCGCGGAAGCCACGCCATTTTCCTTGAGGGACCGCCGAAGATCTTTTAAGCACCTCTATGGTTTGCACCAAAAAGTGTCCTGTACTTGCTGTCCGTTATTGTTTTGGGGGGAAGGGAAGTCCTTGATTTCCTGCGCAATCTGTAGTGGATGTGATGCTCGTTTTCAGCACTTTTTTAGACAGTGAATGTACATGGTATTTTGTTGATTCTTTTGATTTAGAAACCAAATGAAACAATGCATGACTGGTTGGTGGTTTGGAACATTTTTTATTGTCCATTTCATTTATGGGTTGTCATCCTTCCCATTGACTACTATTTTTCAATATGGTTGAAACCACCAACCAGACAAGATCAAAGGTATCAATCCATATTGGGGTTTCTTAAGTCATGGTGGATCCCCAGTTGTCACCATAGGTTTAAGTCATGGTTTCCATAGCATGAGAAAGGGGGGCCTTAGTCTCTTGGAATTTTCAAATGTGGCAAGGTGTGGCTGCACCACGATGCATGGATCATGTGCCCTTTTGAGACACACCTAGACGACCTAGACGCAACGATCAACCTTTGGTCCAATGGATGGCTAAAAGGAAATGACTCTCGGTATACCCTCTGGTAATTTAACGTAGCTATGGAAAATGACCATAGAAATAGTGGATTTTCCCATGAATAGCATGGTGATTTTCCAGTTCGCTATGTTAGTCATTACCAGACGGTATATCTTGTGATTGGAAGGAAAAAGCCATGAAAGACCTGAGTCACCTGGGTCACCCGGGTCGGTCATGTGATTATTCTGTTTTGACACATTGCTGCTGGTAAGGCTAGATCCCTATAAGTAGCATATAGATTGCATATAGATATTCAAGTTGCAGTTCTGTTTAGCGATTCATGTCACCACTTCGGTCGAGGCTCCTGTTTGAAGCCCTCAATCGATTGCCACAACAGAAGAGGACCGTTAACGGTCGCTGGTTGGATCGATCAATAGGGGGATGAACAGTTAAAGTCCCCTTCACAACCAATGAGGATGAGTCAAGTTACCTATGAAAACAGTAAAGGACTGGGGAATAACCATCCATTAACATTCATTAACCAATTATAACTTAGGTTACCTATAGGGCACCAGGGTTTTGACTCACAACGATGGGTTCCGGCTGCTTCGCAACTAATTAATGCATCATAGAACCTGAGACTTGCCAATATATAGATCCACCCACGTTACTTAGTATGGTCTATGCTCACTCAGGGAGTAGCTTCGAGTCCTGCGGCGGGTTGACACTGACCTGTGATCCACTTGGCGGATGGCACGCGTTTTGAATGGGCCTCCAGAATCCCAAAGTTTAGATGCTAACCTCACGTGCAATTCCTGGGATGCTAACCTCACGTCAAGTTGTTTCTAGATGATGGTTCTGCCAACAGTTGATATCCCCCTATTTGGCAAGGGTGCACCCCCCACGTCCCCCACGTTTCACGCAACCTGATTGCGATTGGATGATCCAAATCATATTGTGATCAACACATGATAACCATTCTATACTCTCTTGTAACCAAACATGGCCAGCTGGAAAATCCCGTATAACTGGGGGTTTCTAGCTGGGAAAAGCATCGAACTAAATGGACAATGTTCCAGGAAACCATGTGTGCATTCATTTGGATCGCAACCTGATAGTGTTTCAAACTGTCATGGTATAATTTAGTCTGTATATCCCAATGGTTGCCAAAACAAATGTCCCATCATGCCCAAGTTGTAGGTTAGGTAAATACGTTTGTATAATATCATACACACGGAGGTGCATCCCAGGCATACTGCATATTATATGAAGTGGGTATATACCCCAGTTATTATATATATATATATACATACAGTAATATATATATAGATATACGTGCAAAATCCCCAATGAATCAATGATCTATTGTTCTCTTACGCTATTTGACTTGCCAAAAAAAGGTGAGACCTCGATGCCCAGGACACTTTGGCGCGGCATTGGCGTTGACCTCTTTGATCAGTACACGGTGGCACCTTGGATACGCCGTAGGTAGATTCGCCATCGGATGTAAGTTGGGATGTAACATGATTTAATCCTGGAGAACTGTATATAGAAATTGTTAAGCTGATTTATGATGATTTATGTATATATATAGTATATATGTATATATATACACATGGTCAGTACATATATATATATACATATATATATAGAGAGATATTGTTAGATGGGTGAACATACCTATAACCTGGGCGTACTGTGCGGCGTAGATTTTTCCTAGTGGAGCCTTCTTCGCCTGGCCGCGCGGTGCATCCTGTTCAACTAAACTTGTTGGTTTTTGGTGACGTGTTTAATTTATGTTTAATTTATCAAAATGTAGGGTGACAAAACAGGGACCGTAAAGTTGCAAAACTGATCACGCACAATCACTATAGGAGTACCTTGACCCAAAAATAAGTACTCATGACATACATGGGTAGAGTAAAGTACCTAGCAACAATGTTGTAAAGTACATGTTTTTGTGTGAATAGATTTATCATGTTGGTGTGTTAAACTCCATTCACCTCCAATCTTTTGTTGGTAGATATTCGCAGAAAACATCATTTTTCCGGTAAACACCCGCAATAAACATGCTGAAAAGAAAGGGTACCTTCACATTTCGGACAAAGTGGACGAAACATACAAATTGCAAGTGACCCAAAATACATGAACCACATCAACAGATACATCAAATACATCAACAAATACATCAGATACATCAACATATCTTAGGGTGGTATGATGACCACTTCTGTTAGAGGTCTTTCTGAAAAGTATAAGGCCTCATGTCATATATGTCATATATGTCATATATGTCATATATGTCATATACCCTGGTTTTACATCATTTTACCACCAAAAACCTGCCATGTTTGTTTGTCACCTCAGGGCTCCACCATCACCTGGTGGGGCGTCTCCAGTTGTACCTCCGACATGCAGGCGGCGTCGTTGTTTGTGTAGCGACCTTTTCTTTAGGTAATCCAAAGTGGAAGATGGTTACCAGTTGGAGATTTCCATGGGATGCACCCGGCCTGGTAAACTGCCACAAAAAACTTCAAAAAACTATGGAAAATCACCATGCTATTTAGCTGGGTAAATGAACTATTTCGACTGGGCCATTTCCAATAGCAAACTGTTTGTTTACCAGAGGGTAATGGGATTGTCACATTTATCGATGATTTACATTCCTCCAGTAATCAAAGATAGCAATGGGATATGTTCTATTTACATGATTATTTCTCACTGATGGTTTCGTTCGCTGGGAAAATGGACGGGAGAAAAACACAGCCAGCTCTCGGACTTCGTCCTTGAGCGGAGAGGTGACGATCGGTTTAAACCCCCAAAATGTATGTGTTGATGGATGAAATCCTGTACAGTGTCTCTGTTGATTTTACAAGTCATTTGTTTATTTTGTTTTGTAATTACAGTATGTTGGTTGTGAAGGAAATATATTTTGTTGATTAATGCCAACAATACAGCTTTTCCAGTGATCTACAGATATCTACAGTGTTTTTTCTTGATTTTCATAGCCTTGTCATGGCCTTTTCTTACAAGTTAAAGTCATTGTTTTTTTTGAAAACCGCAGGTGGCGAAGAACTTCATGAAGGGTTGCGGCACGGCCTGCAGTTTCCTCACGGTCAACACCAAGAGCGCTGTAGCTTGACGGGTGGTACCACCGGGTAATGGACTTTCGTGGGTGGAACTATGGGTGAACCATGAAACAATGTCAAGAAAACGGTTGGACATAGTGATTAATATCAGATAGAGACATAGTGATTATATGTGATTATGACTATGGTCTATGGTTAACCACCAAAGTAATGATAATGACGATGGGTTAACCATGAAAATTGATGATTGTAACTAGTGTTAATCATGAAGAATGAGAATGATTATAACATATTACAACTATGGTTAATTATGAAACATGTCAGAGTATGACTAAGGTGAACCATGAAAAATGATGCAACGATGGTTCCCGTAACCATCAAACATGGTGATCCAATATGTGAGTTAAGCATTCAACATAGAGATCTGGTTGGATATTGATATACATATACAGTCACCGACAGAATTATGGAAGAAAAAAAAAACGTTTCAATTTACAGGCGCCGCCTGTCTATGATAGAAAAGTTACGAACCTTTTTTTTTCCATAACTATGTTTTCCATAATTATTTGTTTTTCCATAATTCTGTCGGTGACTGTATTACCATCGATTCGCAATTTGAATGCATTTTAAGGGGGAATATTGAATTATAGAAAATATTGGGTTGATACTACATACTTGCATTTGCATACATATTTCCATAACCCCCAAAAAAAACGGGTTTGAATTGTGGATCCATGACATGTCCAACAGGTGGAGCCCCAAACATTAATTATGGAAAACATAATTATGGAAAAAATAATTATGGAAAAAAATAATTATGGAAAAACCGGTCAATCTGCCCTAGCCCCCTGATTTCACAGGAAAAATCAATTATGGAAATAATGGCCACCTCCAAGAATTATGGGAAAAAAAAGGTTCGGATCACTTCCGGGATATTTTGAACCCTTATGGGGAAAAATCCAATTATGGAAAAATCGGACGCAGGCGCCGCCTGTCTAAGTTGAACGTTTTTTTTTTTCCATAATTCTGTCGGTGACCATATATATATATACAATTTGGTAAAAACATGGTGAAATATCACCCCTGTAAGTTGGAAATGGATCCAGACATATCATACCATATGACCGGGCTTAGAACATCAATCCCACTTCTTTTGGTGTGAACAGACGGGTACCATGGTGCCGGGGTTTGACTCATAGCCATATGAATGTCTGAAAATTGGGGATTTGACAATTTGGAGTTAGCCAGCCAACATGAGAAAAAATGCATTAAAACAACCGGTTGGTGGGGTACAACACAACCTGGCGATATAACCAGCATGAGAGTGTGCGGGTTTGTCAAGGGATGTACTCTGTTGTATGGCCATTCAATGGAGACAATGACAAATTTCGAATAAATTTTGGATGTACATTATTTGGATCATATCATTGTCCGAATGATTGGTTGATAAACAAGAGGGTGTCACGTTGTCACATCCTCGACTGTTTTTACCCGTACAATGAAGAGGTAAACAACGATACAGTAGATGGCATACCACAATCCGATTAAATTTCACAAAAGGACACTATTGGTTTTGCATTTGCCTCTGTAAGCGGTTGACTGGTTGACGTGGCCGGGCTGAAGATATATTGTACACAACTGGGTTCTAAAGATGCAAAATACTGCCATTTGGATGCAACTGGGATGCACACAACCCAGTGACCGGTGACTGGAAGGTTCAGCCCAGAAAAAGACAACGATGTGACTGGCAAAGTGTGGTTAAGACAACGATAGCGGGCAATCTTCTTGCCGATGTCACCACGTGCATGGTTTGCATGATATGTTAAACCTCACATATGTAGTCACATGATTTGCAATGTCATGTTGGATCCATCTTATCAGTTGCATTATATTCATGCATTAAAATTTAGCCACTATAATCAGATTTGCGCATGATGTGAATCCTTTAAACACCATTATCATCATTATCATCAATATCAAACAATATGGCATCAAACATTCATCCATGGTTATGACAAATCCTAGAAAAAAAAACACCATAATTCATCCATGGTTTCATCAAACTTTTGGAATTGCCTTGCTGTTTTTGTTGCCCAGCAACGGATGGTTGAGCCGTCCAGCCGTCCGAGGTGGACATCTCCAACATCACGTTCTATGGGAATGAGAAGGACTAAAAAGGGAGAGCCGGTGATGGCGATAAAATACGTTGGTTTTTCCCATGGGTATTTGGAGGTCAACATACCCATTTTTACCATTTTTACCATTAAATACCAGTAATATATCTGGGTAAATTATAACGACCTCACTGTTCTCCCGAACCCTGGAATCATGGTTTTTTTAGGGGAATCATCCCCAAATGGCCGAACTATTCAGTTTTGTGAATTATGATAATTTGCCCAGATAGATGGTTCTAATAGATGGAACATCCTATCAAAATATATGTTTTTTACAAATGCCACATGTTCTCAGCCACTTTTTTTTGTTTACATTGTGTACGGGATAAGAACAACATGTTCTCCCCCAGATTCAACGGTGATCATGTGTCATTGAAATATATTGAGATATATTGAAATATTCCAGGTGTTTATTCCCCGGGGAACCTGACCTGCCTTTTCTGAACACATCATTTTTGAGGGTTGATGTTTCACCAATAAATCTGTCGGAAGCTGATTGAAATTAGAACTAACTGCAGATCTTTGGTGAATTCGCAACGCCACTGTGATGTTTCCCCGCAATGCTGGGAATTGGAGTTTTACTGTAGAAAATCCTGCCTGAAATGGCCAGCTGAAATTCACTTGCGCTTCACCACAGTGCATCAATCAGCCCATGAGATCCAATGATGTTGGGTCTGTGGGAAAATCTTTCAAGCAGTTGAGGTATTCTTAAACAGAATAGAAAGAACCAAATTGAATCTAATCGAGGTTTTTCACATAGATAAGATCTGTTAAGGTCATCCACTCCAACATGACCCATCGACGGTTAAACTGGGTTGCCCAGTTTGGGAAATGCCCAATTTTTGCTGCCCATCATTTATTTACAAGACCCTTCACATATGCACATTATAAATGCACATCAACAAACTATCATACACCACTTAATCTTGATAATTATTGATTTAACAAACCATATTAACAAACCATAAATAAACCATAAATAAGCCACAATATATGCGGATTGCCCCTGAAATCCTCATATCCTTGTTTTTCTCGCAGGAGAGTTTGTTGGCCCCAGGGACCCAGCTGAAGGCGGGGCCGTCGGATGGCTTTGATGTCATTCTTTTGGCGTAAAAAATGCATGGTGCATGGGATTTACGCATGTACTGGTAACTCCCTGAAATCTATGGCGTTTTTTGAATGGGAACAAGGTGGTGCACCCCAGTGATGTTTGTTGGTTTATAATCCCCATGAATACTATAGATATAACCACCATAAACCCTAGTGAAATTGGACTTATTTGCACCAAGTTACTGTAGCTAACGAACTGGGGCACCATCCTATCCCATCGAGTGGGGCTTGTGAGTTTCATCGGGGGATCCCGAATTTCGAAGCGGATCTTGCTGAAGACGATCCCGTCATCAAAAAGCACCAATCTGATTCAATCTATGTCGTAAAGCTAGGCCAAAAGCAATCAGTAATCCAACTGCTTACTGTATATCTTTCCAACATTCCGTGGCCAAGCTTTGACCCAGGTCCTGAACTCCTCACGGAAGGGGAAAGTCTCCGAGATCACCCTGGAAGAAGTGGGGCGACTGGTGGACTGATGCGGTGACACATTCAGGGCGATCTGCGACAAACCGCAAACATCGTTTTCTTGATATGTGTCGTGTAGGAGTGTAGGAAGTCGGGCTGGAAGTCAGATGTAAATGGAATGAATTTGGATGAATGCATATAAATGCCACTTATGATGAGGGACTATACATACATGATTATGTTGATATCATTCTAAGCAGTTGTAGATACACTACGGACTTACCAAAGATGGTCATTTGTTGCGATTCCCAGATTCTCCAAGCTGGAGTGGACTCAGCAAGTTGGACCAGGATATGATTATAGCATATTATACCCTCTGGTAAATTGTTACAGTTTGCTATTGAAAATGGCCCATAGAAATAGTTGATTTACCCATTAAAGATGGTGATTTTCCATAGTTTTTTGTATGTTTACCAGAGGGTAACTCTTGCCAAAGACTGGTTGAAAGCAAGATCCCATGAGGCATTTGTGCAACTCAAGCGGGGAATACATCTCTGTGTGCTTTTCTCATGGTGCACGCCTATATATTGGTTGTCAAGCCACCTTTCATTATTGTCATTATAGCACACATCTATCACCAAGATACGTCTCATTTAATGTGGTTGAACTTTTTCAAATAGCACTTTGCCTTGACTGCGCTGCGGTGTTTGTACTGTACAGTTTCAGGGTATCAATTGAGCCACTGGCAAAGCCTGTGTATGCTTCAACTGAAGACAAGCGTCACCCTGCGCTAAACTAACATAATTAGATGTCAAAAACGCATGGCCGCATGGTTTCCGAAATATGATCCATAGGTGGGTTGTCCAAATCTATGTTAGTTTACAGGAGGCTAAAGGCCATATTATGCTATAGCTATGCAGCTACTGTAGCAATCATCCCACTGGCGTAACCCATCACCGTCATGTCTTGCCAAAGATGGAGCCTAGTTAACTTCAGTTCACTTCACTACAGATCGATTATTGACATAGTTCGCATGATATTTTCTCTTCTTGGGGCTTTTGCTCATATTATTCTTCCTTATGCGGTTTAGTCAATTTGCGGGTCCTAGATAACTTAGATAACTTCATGTGACACCTATTAACCAAAGTCCATGACGCACATAGAGGTTTTGCCAATGGCTACTGCCAGCACAATCCCGCGATGGTTTTAGACGAGCGGTCGACGGTGCAGCAGATAACAGACGAAGACATCGACGGTGCTTTGAGGGTGACGGGTGCCTTGGAAGATCCTCCGGATTCCCTCACGCTATCCAATATCCATGTATTCTCAGCATCTTTTCTGGGTAAATTATAACGACCCCACTGTTCTCCCTCACTGGAAATCATGGCTAGTAAGGGAAATCATCCCCAAATGGGCCGAACTATTCATGTTAGTGAAATATTATAATTTACCCAGATCTTTTACCAACATTGAACCAAACCAGGGGTGTTGACCTCTAGCTCGTAGCTCGTACAAGTAGCATCAACCATCACCTCCTGGGGATGATGAATTGACGACAACCAATTCTGAGGGAGATGGAATGGCCTGGTAAAGTGCCACAAAAAACGATGGAAAGATTCACCATGCTATTTAGCTGGCTGAATCAACTATTTCGACTGGGCCATTTTCAATAGCAAACTGTAACAAATTACCAGAGGGTATAGCCAAAGTTTGGAAGGTACCCAGTCCCGCCAGTCAGTGTTTCAGTTTCGGTCAATCTTTTTGCGTGACGTGGCCATTGCTATCGCTTGGAAAAGTGCTGTTTTAAGTCTGTGGTCCAATGATTCGGGTCCGAAGTTCGTGTCAGGTGGGCAGAGTCGGCAGAGTCGGCAGAGATATGTTTGAGGCAATCGTTATAATGTCAACCCCGGATTAATAAACCATGGTTTTTTAATTAGGGGGGTACTCCCCAAATAGTCATAATCTGATACTTAAATGGTATCCCTCCAATTAAACAACCTAGGGGTTTATTAATCCAGGGTTGACATTACACCCGATAAACGATGGTGAGGTAGAATTGGTAGAATCGCAAACTTCAACACCTGATCATATCTGTGAATTATGAGCCAAAAAGACCGTTGCTTGGGAATTTTCGGGTTGGATGTAGTTGGCTTCACAGCCTGATTTGCCTAAGAAGTGTGATAAAGACATTCTGTGACCGTGTCCTCTTCAAAGCATCGTAGCATGTCTGGCACATGTTCCGTTTCCAAAATAGCTTGATTGCCTACCCACCCCAATATATTCTTGGAAAATATTGACGATGACTGTTGATAACTACTGATAACTACTGATGACCATTGATGACTACTGGTACTGATGATTCATTATTCATTTTGAGCACGTATATGTTAATCCATTTATCATATCCATTTAAAACCCATAGGATCCATGTATGGAATATTTACCTACATTGGGATTGTTTTAAATTTCTTTATGGGTCAATGTAGGTAAATATTCCAGCACCATGGATCCTCTGGGAAATATATAGAAAATATATATGGGGCACTCCAAGAATCAGATGATTCATGACTGATTCATGCAGGATGTGCGAATCGACGGAGAGAAGATGACAGCTTTCCAGGCATTGCTTAGTGAGGTCTTAAAAGGGAACTATGTGTATACATACGCATTTTATTAACATATATTGTATGGAAAAACATATATATATATATATATATTTATAGGTACATTGATATCAGGTTACAATAGGTGAGACAAAAGCCTGGTAGGTCCTGTACAGTACATACATACACACATGCATACACGCACACACATGCATGCATGCATGCATGCATGCATGCATGCATGCGTGCATACGCACATACAAAATAATACAAACATAATCATACATACATAATCATACATACAAACGTACAAACATACAAACGTACAAACATACAAACCAACATACAAACATACATAACATACAAACATACACATACACACATACATATATACAGACAGACATACAGACATACAGACATACAGAGATACATAGATACATAGATAGATATAGATAGATACACAGATAAGATTCATAGATAGATAGATAGATAGATACATAGATACATACATACATACATACATACACATGCATGCATGCATACATACATACATACACACATACATACATACATACATACATACATACATACATACACATACACACACATACACACACATACACACATATACACACATACACACATACACACATACACACATACACACATACACACATACACACATACACACATACACACATACACACATACATACATACATACATACATACATATTTACATATGTACATACGTACGTACGTACGTACGTACATAGACGGTATATTCTGGTGCATTGTATTGACATACACAGCCTATGGATTGAATTCGCTTCTGAAGTCTTTGGAGTTTGGTATGGCGGTCAAGCATATAATGTTAAGGGACATTTCTTTTCGTATACATGCATGTATTAACATCTAGATTACATGTGCATATATATTTATATATACACATATCTGTGTATTGTGTGTGATACATATATATATACATTATATACACATTCAGACATGACATGTATATATATATAGGTAGGTATACATATTATGCACATTCGATATATATATATATATATATGTATGTATGTATGTATGCGTATGTAACATATTTAGATGTATACGCCTGATTATAAATCTTGTGGCATGGTTCTGATGGATTTTATCATAGTTTCAGGAAGCAGAGTGTGTAAATAGTTTTTGGGATTCACAAGCACAGCATGTCACTTTTTAGGTTTGGTCAGAATGTTTGTGGTGAATCTTGGGTCGACATTATTACTCGTTGGTGGTGTTGAACATTGTTTTTCCATATATTGGGAATGTCATCATCCCAACTGACGAACTCATATTTTTTAGAGGGGTGGCTCAACCACCAATCAGTTATTATTACTTGGAAACTTGGATAATCATCCCACGGCTCGCAAGTGGCTTGGATGTTCATACTAACTGCTCGCCGGTGATGGGACCTTCAAAAATGGTCGCAAGTGGCATACAAAATAGGGGCCCATCAGCCAAGGGGGGGCCCAGGGTCCCATCCTTTTCTTCATTCCAACTCCGGTTTTTGCGAAATGGACATTCTTTGTGGTGACGTCTCCGGTTGCAATCTGAATCCATTTGATGAGAAACTAAGAACCCCCATTTAGAATAGGAACCTCATCTTCTCATATCTTCACAAAGGCCACGGTCAGAAGTTGGATTTACATACAACCGTATTTGAGAAAGATACAGTAATCAATTCATTTGTTGTGTTGGGGATGTACAATATATATATATATATATATTATATACATATTTGTTTATACATGATTTACATATGGGTAACCCTGTTTGAGGAAGACAATCAATCCAGTAGTTGGGATTGTACAATATATATATATTAAATAGAGATACCCGTGTTGAGGATTCCCAGTATGGCTTGGATGACCAAGCTAGGGTCAATATCCCCTGGCCACCTGACCACGGCACCGGCACGGGTGGGTGGAAGAATTCCACCTATCAACTGGTGATTTGGATTTACCATCCACACAGGATGGTGCTGTTCCAGTTCAAAGTTGATTTATTTTACACATGGTAATTCTAGGAATAATAATAGCGTTTCCTGATAATAAACTTCTATAATCTACACTATAGTAGGTTTCTGTTTCTGGTGATTTGATTTATCCCCTTTACATAACTGAGTTCTATTCTCAACTTCTATATGTGAAATCCTATCGTTATTATATTTATGAACTATAACTGGTTGGTGGTCTGGAACATTTTTTTATTTTTCATTTCAGATATGGGTTGTCATCCTTCCCATGGACTTTCATATGTTTCAGGGTTGAAACCACCAACCAGTTTATTATTAACCATCATTAACCATATAATAACCATTTATTAACCATAAATAATCATGGATAATCTTTCCCATTCACTAATATTTTTCAAGATGGTTAAAACCACCAGAAAGGCCCATCCTGCAGTATCCTGCCCAGGGCTTCGTGAATATGGTCAATGCGAATCCGCAGGTTCGCGTCCAGAAGAGTTGGCTAAAGTGGGTGTATGGCTAATATAGCTAGATTTTATGGTATATAATATATACTATCGTATTAAATATATTTATATTATTATTACATATATATTATATATAATACATATATATATATATATTATATACATACTATATAGTGTATATGCAATATAATAAAATATAAATAATATAATATAGTAAAATGTAATATAATATTTTATTATATTATATTTCATTATTTGTTGTATTATAATATATTATTTTCGATATTATATTTTATATTATATATATTATAATTAATATGATTTAATATTATATATACATTGTATATTATGTATTTATAACTACCATATATATATTATTGATTACATAATATATATATATTATTTATATTTTCTATATTATATAGTGTATATGTTTTATAATATATTATATATATCATGTACAATACATTTTATGTATATTATGATACATATTATGTATATTATATTATACATAGTATTTGCATTTTATAGTTTATATTTTTTACATTAATTATATATATATATTCTATAATGTCTATTTTAATATATATATATATATAATATTATAGTATATATATATTATTGTAAATGTATTATGAAATTTATTTTTTTTGAAAACTATATCACATATATAGTTTATATATTCTATATATTGTATTATTTTATTATATTATTCAAATATATTTCTATTTTTTTAATTATGTTATATTATATGTTAAATTACAGTAGATATATATATATATTATTTATTTATTTATATATTATTATATTATAGTTATATTTATATTATTTATTACATACTATGTTTTTATATTATTTTTATTTGAATTATAGATAGTAACTTAGGTTCCCAAGCCAAATTATAATCAGGTGGCGGCACTATGTTGTACAGAAAACCCAATGGGCAAGTAATCTCGGCGGTTTTTTTTTCAAGGCAAATGTATGTTCTTGCTCAATGATGGTCCCTAAAATGACCATGTTTGATGGGCTACATGATGACAAATTTTAGTCCATGAAGATCATGGAAACAAGAGGTTACCTTCGCATGTTCGCGGAGTTTGTTTTATGTTTTTTTTTCGTAAATGTCATACTTCCAGTCAAAGTGGGTTGACTCTGTTTTGTTTTCTATATTTTTGTACATTGGTTTGTCTGAGCACAGTCTCAATTCCACGGGTGAATCATTATTTTCACGAGGAACACTTGCCATTTTATGTGCCTCATGTGTGGACAAACCCATATACCCTCTGGTAAACTAACATAACTATGGAACATCACCATTTTTAATGGGAAAACTCACTATAAATGGCCATTTTCAATAGCTATGTTAGTTTACCAGAGGGTATATGCCCCATGTGTTCAGAAATGACAAGTTATGCACCTCGGATGGCCTGGATGGCGACACCAGTTGTGTTTGATGAGTGGCGCCGTCTTGGCGACAGGTGGCCCTCACCTACCCTGTGGAGTTTTCAGGTGGCGGTCCTTGAAAGTCCTGGCTGCTTAGGGTACACTGACTAATTGGTCAGTTTGGTAGATTCATACAATTGAAATGTAATTATGAATATATATATATATATATATTATATTACATGTGTTTGCTTTGTTCATTGGAATATTTGATGTTTGCCATGTTTGACTGGAATATGTGTGATATGGTTGCAAGCGTGTGTTTGCCATGTTACAGTTGATCCGTATGTTTGCTACAACTTATATCGATGTGTGCCTTTTTTGATGCGACTATTCATGCTTAATCAGATCGCACATGATTGTTTGCGATTAAGATTGGTAAACTAAGCTAGCAGTGAATATAGTCAATGCTTTGGGTTTGTAAACACACATAGGGGTGTAACCCATGTCATGGCCATTTCAAACTACAACCTGATGCTGAAAGTTGTGATCGTGTGAGTTCAGTCAGTCTCCTCTTTCAGCCACATCCGGTTCTCTTGATCCATGGGGAAACAGAAACCAGACACTCTACGTGCGGTGGTGCCCCAGTTCGTTAGCTAAGTTGGTGAACATAACTCCCATTTCACTATGGTTTATAACAGATAGAACTATAGTTAATGGGGTTTATAAACCAACTTATAACTGGGGGGCACCATCCTGTATGAATATTTTTTTTGACAAACATGACCACGGAAAATCCACCACAAAGATTTGCACTGATTCTCTACACATTATGTTCCCATTCAAAATTGGATTTGCCGGCCAACCATGTTTTATTACCAGAGTCAGGGTATCATATGTGTCCCACCAACCTGTCGAATCACTTCCCATGTATTTGGGCACATTATCACGAGCTCACAATGACCTCACTCTAGATTGAGTAAGGCTAGTCATGGTCATCCCAAAATGCTATCCCAAATTAAATGGCCCCAAAAACATCCAAAACTCGATTTTCACATGTCGCAGTGACCAACTGCACTGGTGCTTAGTAGGGAAGGGAATGATCCATAATATATATATATACAGTACATATATTAGTCATCATCCAATCATTAATTATTACAATGTGGGGCCCTCCAGTTATAAGTTGGTTTATAAGCCCCAGTAACTATACTATAGGTAAAAATACCATACACCATAGTTATTGGAGTTATGTTCACCAACTTAGCTATCGACTGGGGGCCTCACATTGTATGGTAGGGAATTATCATTTGTCATCCCAGCAACCTCCCCATTCCCTACTAAGCTCCCTACGTTAAGCAACCAGACGTTTTGACGGTCGCGCCTCGCCAGGCGCCATCGCCTCCCTTTGTCCACCACCGCCGCAGCTCCATCAGCCCCTGCAGCAGATCCTGTCAGGCCAGGATACGAAGCATGACGAAGCAATACGTATGTGGGGGTTATATGGTTTATCTGTGGGTTAGTCATGGGGTTATTGTGGGTTAGTCATGGGTTATTATGTGGGTTATATGGTTTTATGAGACATATTATGTTTTGTTTCCATGTTTTTTTTAAAGACATACAATGATAAAATTCTATATAGAATATAAAATATATCTACTGGTTTTTATTATGATTTACTATGGGATAATAACCAATGGGATTTGTATAATATTACAACATGTTTTATCCTTATTGAATTTACTCACGAAAGTACTGTATATGATACAATGGGTTGATTATTGAATCTATGTATATATACTGCAACTAAATTTCCTAAGCACGGTATATGAAAGCACGTGATGTTTCGCAGGTTTAAATGATATTAGTGGTATATAATGGGATATAATGAATACGGTAGGTCCAATGTAGGTGTGGGTTCGTATGATACTTATGGGATATCTGCGGTCAGAAAATTGGATATTTCATGGGTTTATTTCAGGGTTACCCGGCCTGGTAAACCTACAAAAAACGATGGAAAGATCCATCGTGCTATCAATGGGAAGATCCACTATTTCAATGGCCGTGTTCAAGTTCGCAAACTGTTTGTTTACCAGAGGGTATCAACTTTGTAAGTAGATTACAAGCATCCCAGGTATTGTGTGGAACGTTCGCGCCAGTTCCAAAGACATGGTGCGTGTGTGTGTGTGTGTGTCATCCAGCAATGAAAAACCTGGCGATGGAACAGGTCTATATTCACCGCATAAGAAAGCAAAATAGTGGATATTCAATTGCAATGTGTGTTACCCTCTGGTAAACTAACATAACTATAGAAAACCACCATTTTTAATGGGAAAACCCACTATAAATGGGCCATTTTCAATAGCTATTTTGACATAACCAGTGTGTTACCCTAGGGTTTCCCGTTCGGAAAAGGATCACACACTTCTCCAAGATTTCTGACTTTCAATTCCAATGATGAAATTCAACATTGTGAATCCTTCTATGATATTATTTGATAAGCTATGCATTTTTTATTCTATACATTTCAATGTACCTTATCATAGAATATCATAGTACACATGATGACATCCTCCATTTCTGATTTTCAACATTGGTCAACATTGGTCAACATTGGTCAACCCTGAAACATCATGGTACGGTGCAGAACCGCAGGCTACAAGCAGGTGCCTCTGACCGACACGGGGACATGGCCAGCGATGGAGAAGTGGTAGGGCCTGGTAGGGCATGGAATTTCATAGTTCTTTAATGCTTTATATCTACCTAGGTTCCCGACCCATAGACGGCCGTATGGTTTTAGGAGTTTTTCATCAACAAAAATGTCGTTTTCGCTACAGTGAAACGTCATTTTTTCTCATGTTGACGTGAAAAATAGAGTTTTGAACATCTCCAAAACTACTTCGTTTTTTGACATCAGTTCGTGTTTTTTTGCGACGCAGCACTTTTTTTCCTTCTTCTCAGAAGCGCTTCATTGCTTTGACGGCCTTGCAAAGTTCTTCGAGAAATCGGTGAGGTGTCAATGGTCCCAAAGATTTTCGCCAACAGTAACCCAAGACAAACTTTTCCAATTCAGGGTGTTCTTTTGTGCAAGAGAACATAACAATAACGTAGCATGACCTGTGTGTGCAAGTTGACATGAACGTCATTGCCCCACCCCACCCCACCCCACCCAACCCCACCCCAAGATAACCATAGCGTAGCATGACGTGTGTGAGCAAGTGCAAGAGAAAATAACCATAACGTAGCATGACACGTGTGTGCAAGTGCAAGAGAACATAACAATAACGTAGCATGACGTGTGTGTGTGCAAGTTGACATGAACATCATTGCCCCACCCCACCCCACCCCAAGATAACCATAACGTAGCATGACGTGTGTGTGCAAGTGCAAGAGAACATAACAATAACGTAGCATGACGTGTGTATGCAAGTTGACATGAACATCCCCACCCCACCCCACCCCACCCAACCCCACCCCAAGATAACCATAACGTAGCATGACGTGTGTGTGCAAGTGCAAGAGAACATAACAATAACGTAGCATGACGTGTGTGTGTGTGTGCAAGTTGACATGAAAGACCATCAAAAAACGAAAAATTGCCAAACAATGCTTAAAACACCACGGCCGTCTATGGGTCGGGCTCCATCTACCTAGACACTCCAAGTATGTGTTTTGTTTTTTTTTATTTATGGTGATTTACCAATTTTGACCTCATAATTTTGATAATTACGTATACTCGTACCACTTGTTTGGTATTTGGAGGGTCTATGTATTCATAGGGAATTCTCTGGAATTTGAGGCAGTTTTTCTCTGTGTTGAAGGTCGTTTCCCAAATCGAACATTGAAACATGAGAATTCCCAACTCCCCCATGGTGTCAACCCGAAACAGAAGTAGCTGAATTGGGAAACCAGCAAAAGTAGCCGCAAGAATATAAATAATCTGAAATAATATGTCAACATGATCTTATATTTTGGTTTTTATCATTTACATAATCTCATTATAAGACTGATATTCTATGATATTATGATTTACATATTAATCCTTTTATATGAATGATAATGAATGATAATCACCTGGAATAATATATGTACATGTTATATTCTATGGATTATTACATTAGATTTATACCCATTTTGGGATACCCATTTATAATTTGTTATTATTTACATAATCTTCATTATACCTAATATACATATTCATCTTAATAAATCATATTGAACTATATTCATTATTATTTATATTATAATTAATGACAATCATTTTATTCTATGCAGGTGTCCTATGGCTATCCCAAATCATCCAGTCGTGTCCGCGAACGGCGAACGCCAGACACCACAGTGGCCTCAGACCTGGCAAAAGGCGCTGGGAGATGCTGCAGGTTGAAGATACTTTGACATGACGTGATTCAACCGTTATGTAGTGTAATATGATTTAATATGTAGATATATAAATTAATATTTAAAATTATTTAATATGATTTAATATGATTTAAAGACAATATGATTATATATATATAATTGTATATACTATGTAATTATATATATATACATGTACTAAGTGTATATATATATATACTAAGTGTGTATATATATACTACAGTAAAATGTTTACATAGACTATTTTACTGTGATAACCTTGACTATTCACTATGGTTTGAATTTATGTAAGTGAAGCAATGGTAAACCATTCCCAAATTGACCGTAAACGAATTGTATAAACCATCAGCATTATAGGCTTAGGTGGTTTTATTATTACTTTACTAACATGAAATAGGAAGGCTGTGGTATCCAGTTGAGACAAGGACATGATTTGGGTTCCTCAGAACAGCCTGGCAATTTTGTGCAGTGCCAAATCCCCCGCGCAGTTACCCCAAGACGTGCAGATGATCCTGTCGCACGTGCATCCTGGCGTCCAAGCGACTGGAAAATGGGGCTATTGTCCATTGCAAAAGGTTGATTTCTGGCGGGTACTATCTGAGATGTTCTGAGATGTGAAGTACAGCCAGCAACAAGATTTTTCATGTTGCCTAGTGCAATTGCGCTGGGGATGGAACTTTCTGGAACTTTCATGAAAGGGTATGGGCCATTGCATTGATATGCGCACAACCTGGGAGGATCGGGTTTGTGCTTGGATGGGATGCTTGGGATTTACCTGGTCACCTGGTTGGTGCTTTGGAGAACTCATTAATTGTACTGGTGGGTGGCTCAATGAACTCAACCACCAACCAGTTTTTTGCTTTGGGATCAGGATTGAGATACCCTCTGGTTATTTAACATAGCCATGGTATAGATGGCCCATTTATAGATGGTTTACCTATTAGAAATGGTGATTTTCCATGGCGAACTGTTAAATAACTAGAGGGTATTTCCGTTAGATCCAACGATTGTCTTTCCTCTCTGGATATTTAAGGCAGAAATGGAGAGATAACCGTAGATAACCTTGTCATTTTCTGGAATCAGTGTGTGATTGAAAAAACCTGTACCTGGTTGGTGAATGAGTTTGTCCAAACATGGGGATACACCCAAAAAAAATCAAAAAAAAGGCAGTTTTTTCATAGGAAGAGTGATGCGGGCAGCCATGTGATTTCGGAAGGTGTCCCATATTCTGAATGAGAAAAACCCAAACAAAGAATCTTCCTGATAGATTTCCCAGTTGCTGGATTACCACGTGGACTACCGAATCTCTGTTCCATAAGTGGATCATGTGGTGAATGAGAACATGGATGTCTGGAGTATCTTTAAATTTCTTCGTCAATCTTCATCGATGTGGTAAACCCGCTATTTTTAGCCATCTCATTAACCAACCATCAAAGGGGGCGTCAGGACTTTCATCATCCCAGTTCATTCAAGCCCCTATGAATCATAAACCTCAAACTTGGGGATGGTGACTATTTGAGTAAATCCCACATCTGGTCGGTGGTTTGGAACATGAATGGATTATGACTTTCCCATCATATTGGGGTCATGGAAAATCATCCCAACTGGTCCCCATGATTTTTCAGGCTAGGCCTCAACCACCAAGCAGTGAATCATTTGATGTTGCGATTTTGGCCGCATGGGGATTGCTCTCCCCACGGTCCAACTCCTCGAGGTATTCGGGACTGGAGCCCTGAGAGGCCGATCGACTGGGACATGTTTCGACGGGATGGGTTGGTTGGATTCGTGGTACCAGGTGAATTATCAAACATGAATGGTTTATAAACCCCATGAATACATATGAATACTATATAGTTATTTGCGTACCATAAACCATAGTGAAATTGGAGTTATGTTCACCAACTTAACTATCGTTTTTTTTGGGCACCACTTTGCAGGTAGTGAATTATGAAACATGAATCCACTAAGCGGAACTATAAGAACATTAATAATTGAATAAGCGAATCCCCCGAATCCTAAGCCAAATTACATAGTTTTCATGTTTTTATTTCACGTGGTAGGCTACCGCTGCCATGCTTTTTCATCCTATTTGAAATGGGGTATATACCCCATTTATCCCCATTTCATAGACCCCAAGTCAAATTGGGTAATTATCATTTGGTTGGTGGTTTCAAACATTTTTTTATTGTCCATAATATATATATGGGATAATGCTTCCCATTGACTAATATTTTTCAAGATTGTTAAAACCACCAACCAGTCATTATTGGGCTACCTCATTTGCTTCCGAAACCATGGGTTGATTTAGCAACTTTGATGTTGAGATCATCTCGAACATGGCCGGGTTTTTTCGCCCCATAGGTGTTTTGCCCAAAAATTGTGTGTGCTAGTAATGTGAGTTCCTTGACGATTTCGTGCTTTATGGTGCCTTTTACACGTCGTCGTTTTTATCATCTTTTGACATTGGGGTGTCGCGGTGTCTCCATGAAATGATTGTGCCCGGCCTGGTAAACATACAAAAAACTCTGGAAATTCACCATGTTTCATGGGTAAATCCACTATTTCGGCTGGGCCATTTTCAATAGCAAACTGTTAAATTACCAGAGGGTACAAGGATACGACTTCAGGATAGCTGTTGTTTATGCTGATGTTCAATCCACTATTGGAGATGGTTAAAACATATGAAACAAAACAACATTTCTGGATGGTTGACCACCACTTTTCCCATGAAATCCACATGTTTCCGGACTTCTACGACCTGGTGAGGGTATTCACTACTTGTGGGGTACATAGTCAAAAAGACGCTTCGATTGGTCGGACCATGGAGAGGCCATCACCCGGAAGCGCCAAAAATAAACAGGATGTGAATATATTCAGACTTATACTAATTACAGATGTATTAATATATGTAAATATGTATAATATATAATGTTTATTATTAAATTAAGATACTAATTAGACTATATATATATATATTGTATATATATTATATATATATTAATTAGTACAGTAAGTCTTGATATGTTTTAATAGGAATAAGATCGACTTTGCCATATTGCAGGAGCCCTTCGTCCCATATCGATATCAGAGATTCTATCCGGGTTTTGTGCCATCCATTTATGGGATAACCATTTCTGTTACCCCCCGCGAATCAAACATAGCAATTGAAAATGAACATCCCCGAACTTAATCAAGGTTTATGGCTGGGAAATAACCTAATTAGTTATTTCTTTCATAGCAGGATGGTGGAATTCCATCATCAAATCCAATTATAAATACTATTAATCAGCACTGGGAAATAATTAATTATGAATTTGATGGGTGTTCCAGCAAGCCATGTTTGATGACACCAGGACGTAAGTCCTTAAGCACATTCCGTCTTGCCAGGCACCGTCACATGAGTAGGTGGCCAGAAAAAGCGGCCGGCGCTGCGACACCTCTCGAGCATCGCATGGAAACGAAATCGTATGAAATCGTGGCATGGAAACGAGGGTACGAGGTATTGAAATTCCAATAAATTGTCGGCTTGTTATATGGTTATAGACCACCAACAAGCACTCAAGTTGGGTTTCTCCAACCACCTATAATTTGCTTTATTTTTCTTCATCTTATCATAATTCAGCTGGATGAAGAGTTTGTGAATTGATTCCACAGTTGCCACTTTATCATGTTTTTTTTTTTTTCCGCAGTTTAGCCAACAAAAATATCCAGGATGATGATGTGATTAGGGGGCTTTTTTCTGAACTTTATATAGAGATACTATCAATGCTATCTCACCATCTCTCAGCGGCAAAAATTTCTATGGGATGATGGCCGGATTCGAGGCACCCCATAGCGAACTTACCTTAGAGGGTAAGCTAAGAGATGAAATGACTGGAGGGTAAAGTAAGGTAGTTACGTGGAGAGTGGTTTCCTTAGGAAAATATATAATCTACCAATGGAGAGTTTAACACTTTACACACATCTATTTGTCAGTTTACAGGAGAGTATACTGGCAATCAAAGCCAAATATACCTTCAGGTAACAAACATGGTTTGCTGGAAAATCCACCATTTAAAGATGAAATTCCCAGTATTTTTGGGAATTGTCCATCCAGCCACGTTTGATTACCTGAGGGTGATCCAATTGATTCAACATGTTTGCAAGCCCGCTACGAAGACTATATCATCCAAGCAAACACATACATATACTCATATACATAAATATATATATATATATACACATATTATATATATTATACATTATTATTATACATAGAATTGTAACTGTATACATGAATATCTTCAGTGTAGGAATTCATATATGTCCTTTGCGATCGCCGATGTTTGTGGCTATTTCGATTTCGATATTTTCGATGCTCCGGGGCCTAGAAGGCGCACCAGTTCAAAAGGAAGCTGGAGCGAGTTCGCCAACGAGACGGCCTTTTGAGGCAAAACTCGCTGAGCGCGATGGGATTCGGGGACTTTCACGCTGACGGTCCCGACTGGGGCAGGGTCGTGATGGTGGACGGTGGTGCCCGAAAGGACAGCCGTTTGGGAAGCTGGTTTGTCACTACTATAGTGGATATAATTGATAGATATCTTAACTACCAGTGGATATAAGTGATAGATATTCATAGTTAATGTGGGTTGTAAGCAAACCGGTTGTGATTAGTCAACTCCGGATCAATCAACCTCTGAGCTGTCTAGTTGGTAGGCTATCAGGCTACCATTTTAGTTGAAAATTATTTGGGTGCAACCACCCTAGTCAATCAAGCAGGGTTTATGAATTAGCGGTTTACATTTTTCTGTATAGAACGGAATATATTATGTGCTCCAAAGTTAGTCTCAAAGTTCTGGACAATGGAACGGCGGACCCATGAATTGACAGATAAGGAGCAATATGTATATATATATATTAAAAATGTGAACCATCAAAGACTGGGATAGAATAGAATAGCACTCCGGAACATTTTTTGTGCAATCATTTGTAAGCAGGAACAAAGGCAAAGCGTTGGGGAATGTTCAGAAACGCCATGAACCAAACTTCCAATGAGACCATCTTTTCTATATATCCACCTTGTGACAAAAATCATAGCTACCTTGAGCCTTGTGCCGTCCAATTTCCTCATTTCTGCAGTCGCTCAGTTTCCCTTCGCAGGGAATCAGTCGTGGATGGGCCTTGCAGCCACATACGCAATGTCTACCACCTGTGATGGGAGTCCCTTGGAGATCCACAAAATCACAGGTTGTTTATGGGATCATCCTGATGTGATCATGCCCCCAGCTCAACATCATGGTTTTTCGTGGCCCGGCGTTGCCACATGAAATCTGATCCTCAAGACTTTAGCCGCTAAACATCCTTCCACAATGGTCTAATACTTCAAGCTACACATTGTTGCAGCCGTACTCGCCCTTTCCGGGCTGCCGCCAGAGAAACGATGCCGGGAAAGCACAGCGGAAGGGAGGGTACAAACAATGGGTGGTTTAAACTACATAGTAGCAACCCCGCTATCCGCTATATATTCAGAAAAGGTGGTTACTTTGGAGAATCATTGGAAATATATCATATTATCAATATCAGCTATTATTATTGTTTTATAATTTACCATAATATACTATATTTACAACGACATGAACAATCGAACGCCTCTGTTTGCCGGGTTCCCATCAGGCACTGTCAACGCCCCATTGTGCTCCAACACCCATGTTGCAACCCTTTTCGGGCTCGACAAAATGTGATGCTTCCAGTGGTTCCTACCAATATGTTTGTGCATTGGGAACGCAGTTTTGATCAACAAAAAAAACACCAACCACTCAGTTCTGTATCCAAAATCACCCATGGATGCCCTGAAATCCAACTGTTGATCATCATGAAATTTTCCATCAAACTTGGGGTATCTGTCATTTTTCAACAAACCGAAGAAGATTCTGGTCGTCATATGCATCTGCGAGAAAGGGTCACCCAGGCTAAAACCACTAATGTGGGTAAAACCATAGTAAACGATTCCCCAAATCATCATTTTTATAGGTAGTATGTTTACCATTCCCAGTCATGGGTGGTAAAAATGACATTGTTTTAGCCACAGAAAAATTATAAAACAATCATGATCATTCAAACCATCATTAAAACACCATATCAGCCCCATTAAATCAGGTAAAACCCCCCATGAGTCCCCATTAAATCACCATATCATCCCCATGAGTTGTTGATCATTCAAAGTGCCATTGTTTTGACTCTACAAGGTGGTACCCCCCAGTGATGTTTGTTGGTTTATAATCCCCATTAACTATAGATATAACCCCCTAATCAACCCTAGTGAAATTGGACTTATAAACCAAGTTAGCTAACTATGGGGCACCACCTTGTAGAAACTGATGTTTTGGATTCCATCAATTCAACTCAACTTTTGTCGTTCCAACTGAGAAAGAACATCTGTGAAATTCCTGGATTTGCTGATGTTTGGTGAATCTCTAGGAAATAGAAATATCTGGTTGGTGGTTTGGAACATTTTAAATTTTCCATTTCATATATGGGAGAATCCTTCCCATTGACTTTCATTTTTTAACCACCAACCAGATATGCATACTTTTTTTCTATTTGAGGGGAGTCCTGGATCGCATATCCCCCTAAAAAATGAGATGATTTGGGGCTTGCGAAACGATCGCGAGAGCAACTCAGGGACGATGTTCAAGAGGTGGTCTTCACGCCGTTGTCTTTGCGGCAGGAGCGACGGGTCGGAGCTGGAAAAAAATGAAGATTTGATAGGCAATTCATGGTGGTGAAACAGATCAAAAAGTTAATTCATGGAAATATATGGAGATATGATGGGTTTATCCTCTGGTAATTCAAGAGTTTGGCACGGAACATGTCCATGTTTAATAGGTAATCGATCGATCTACCGAAAGTGGGCCATGGCTTCCATAGCAAACTGTTAAACTACCGGAGGATACCCAGTTTCAACCCATGCCCATACACACTTATCAAATTTATCAGAATTCTAGCAAACTACAGCTCTTATCCCCAGTTTGTTGGTGCAACTGTCTCGAACATGTTTCAAGCATATCGAGCGATTATATTGGTTGCATACAAGTTGTATGCTGTTCATACAGATCGATTCAGATGAAAGATAGATGCTGTGAGATGTTCAATAACTACAACAGGTCCGTGAGTCCAAAAAAGAGCACATCAACGGTTTGCAGGTCATTCAAATTGGGCCCACCTGTCAAAGACATCTTCACCCAAGTAGGAGGTAATGAAGGTACTATGATTCATGATAATACAGAGAATTACTGGTTGGTGGTTTGGAACATGAATTTTATTTTTCCATTTCATATATGGGAATGTCATCATCCCAACTGGTCCGAACTCCATCATTTTTCAGAGGCGTAGGTCAATCACCAGAGAATGATATGAAGCCATGGAGGGCGTCCACTTGAGGTAACGAGAAAGATCCACCGATCCACCACGAGTCCAAAACTCCACCTATACATTTACGAGTCAAATCCCATCTGCGAAGAAATTCGGTGCTGGTATATGAAAACCCAAAAATGACTGGGTGATGAATTGTTCTGGCAAATGTTGGTGTTTTTATATTCCAGCACCATGCTTCGCATATGGGAACTATTTAATTATAGCCAACATCTTGACACGGAGATAACAAATGAAACTTTTGCAAACCCATAGGATCCATGTATGGTATATATGCTAACATTTGGGGTATATTGATGGGATCCATGTTACCATATATAGCATGAATGGATCCTATGGGAAACATACCCATTTTTTCAGAGTGAATTACGAAAAGGTCTCACTGAGATGTCATTTTTTAGATGCTTCGTGCCCATTTTTTTTCCAAAGATTTTTGCTTGTGGTGAGGACACGCCTGCACTGGTTATCACTGGTTGCTCTTGGAAGATTCTTTTCTGATCAACCTCGTCTGTTTTTTTAATTGTCCATTTCATATATGGGTTGTCATCCTTCCCATTGACGAACTCATATTTTTCAAGATGGTTTTTTAAACCACCAAGCAGTCATGACTGGGAGAAAGTTCTTCCGGGCGGCTTGTTCCTTTAATCCGTTCGTCAGAAGAATGGTTGGAGCTACAGTTCTATAGGCAACTCAAAGTAAAATTAATATAATGTGTATATATATATATATTACATATAATATCTATATCTATATATTGAATATAGTAATATATATATATACAGTATATATATATATAGCAAGTGTTCCATCTCCCAAGACCCAATGCTTTTCTTGGGTTCATTCCAGGAGCTTGGACCAAAGGTCTTGGTGGAATACAAGGACTGCCCGAGGTCGCTCCATGACCTGTTCCCGCCCCGGGCCCCGAAAAAATCCATGGGGAAAGTCCGGGAAAGTGGTGATTTCACCAGCGAGAATGGGAAATCTCTGGTAAACAAACATAGCTAATTATTGAAAATGGCCAGTTATAGTGGATTTACCCATTAAAAATGGTGATGTTCCATAGCTATGTTAAATTACCAGAGGGTACAGGATGGTGCCCCCCAGTTATAAGTTGGTTTATAATCCCCATTAACTATAGATATAACCCCCTAATCAACCCTAGTGAAATTGGACTTATAAACCAAGTTAGCTAACTATGGGGCACCACCTTGTAGCTGATTTATGATGATTTGCTAAGTCGGGACAATTTGGTTAACTGTGGGGTTGGAATGGGGGGTATAAGTCATAGAATTCATGGGATGAACTTGAACCAACAAATGTAACTAGGGTGCTGATCCACTAGCAGAAATGGAGGGTTGATGCCAGAGTCTATGTGTTAAAGCCAAAGCCAATGCTATAAACAGTCCATCAGTCCTACCAGTTGGGGATGGTTCAAATCCCATTGTTGGGGATGGTTCATGGCATTGGGTTTGCTACATTACTTTCAATCGAGACCCATAAAGAATGAAGGATTCACCAGCATTCAACAATAGAAAAAAAGTGGGTGTGACAGCAATCGCATATGGTGAATTGGTGCATATAGTGGGAACTTTGCATTTTGCACCACTTTGTTTGTACAATGATCCATTTGTTCATTATATAGTACTTTCAAGATCAAGGTACATGAAAGGAGTTGAGCCTACTCTGGGGCCTAACCTGGAGCAAAGAACCATGAGTCAAAATGGGATGGGAATAGGCGTGTCTGAAAGTTGGGTTCTCCTAAAATCCACGCGTAAATCATCATTTGCTGTGCCAAAAGAAAAGAGGCAAAACTTTTTCTTGGTGGATTGGAACATTAATGTTATTTTTCCATTCAGTTGGCAATGTCATAATCCCAACTGGTCCGAACTCCATCATTTTTCAGAGGGGTAGGCTCAACCACCAACCAGAAACTATAGGTTATTGGCCCATTATCATCTCATAAAATTCACCAATGTTAACCCATTGATTGCCAATGGCTGATACCCCACCAACCAGTTTTTTCGGGGTATCAGCCGTGGGGAACCCGGCGCACTACCCTGGCCACCCAGAATGCCAGTCAGCTGAGATGATCAGTGTCAGTGTGAAAGGCAGACGTATGGGTAGGTGTACGGACGGAAATCAAAACACACACAGATATATATATGTATGTATATATATATACATAAGTATATACATATATATATACATACATATGTAGACAACAATCACATATGCGGCTCACATCACCAGTACTGGAAGTCAATTCGTATCTCTCTTGCCGAAATTGTCAGCGTGTCACCATTTGCTTCAGGCTCACTCCAACATTACATGGGCAATTGGATTCCAGACCGCAAAGATTTAAAAGTCTAAAAGGGGGTTGTTGTAATGAGGAAAATCCAACGATAAGCCAACCCCAAATTTAGGTTTGACTAATATACCCCCAGCAACATAGCAATGCAAGGATGTGTATTGTGAAGCCTGCTATGTTTGGTTGCTGGGACGGTTTATATTCCCTTCCCATTAATACAAAGCCATGTATTTACCAGCATTTCCATGATATTTGCCTCATTCAGAAATGCACGTCATCCCCCATTCTCTTCTGGATTTTTGAGGTTTTTTTTTCACTTGGGATATCCGAAGTATTTCCAACTTCTGGTGGTGAAAATCCCATATAGTGATCCTTTGGCCTGCACCCCCAAGTATATTTATGGTGGTAAAATCCCATTTTTTTTGAAACAATTTTAGAAAGTATTCCCATCAAGTATCCCTATATAAAGCCAGATAGTTCTTAGAATTACCCACAGATTATTTTGAAAACATTGCTGTTTTTTGAATGGCCCATAGTTAAATAGATGATAAAAATCATTATTTGCCTACCAAAAGTGGTGATTTTCTGTGGCTGTTCCATGGCTATGTTAGTGAAATTACCAGAGGGAACGAATCCCATGTAAAAGATTGTATTTAATGGATTGTATTTATGTTCCATTTCATCGGTATTTATGTAATATGTATAAATACAAAGGATAGATTCGGAGAGATTCTGTTCCATATGTATGTTATATGCTATGTATCCTATAAATGGGTCTGATTCCATATGATATTTATGTATGATTCCGACCATAGATGTTATCAGGCCCATGTTCCAGACCTTGCATCGCCAGGACTTAGCCATGCAGCTTGCAAACCAGGCCAACAAAGCTGCGGCACAGGCTAAACCCCAAAAATATAGTTATGGTGTCATGGTAAGAAACAAACACTATACTTATGGAATGTTATGGATAAACTCAAAATTGTACCCTCTGGTTATTCAACATAGCCATGGTATAGATGGCCCATAGAAATAGATGGTTTACCTATTAAAAATGGATGGATCTTTCCATAGCTACGTTAGTCATAACCAGGTTGGCTAATTATAGTGTTCTGGTGTCCAAACCACAGTTGAAAAAACGGATCTCCTGTGGCGATCACCAGGATCTAGGGGGGATTAGAAAACCGTTTTGAAAAACGAGTCTCCATTCAGAAAATGCGTTTTTGTTGCAGTTATGGCCATGAACAATTGTTATAACTGGTGATTTCTATGGGATTATACATTCTATAAATGCAGTTTTCTTAGTACTTATAACTGGTATTTTGGGCCATAACTGTGGATGTTGTTGATGTTTTTTTTCCCAAAGACTTGGGTGACATGTGAATGGTACACTTCACCCGCTCGATAGACTTGCCAGGGCCAGGTTCTTCCACAGTGGGAGGCTGAGCTCGCGTTGATGCGTGGAGATGTGAGTGTTGTTTCAATGTGAACCACAGGTGGATTCATTGAAGCAGACCTCCCATGGAATAATCCACCAATGTATGCAGTCATCCCCAAAAAGATTGAAAAGTGAATTATCACTCTTTCAAGAAAGATTTACTTGTCTATCTCTGTGGGAATAACTATACAAGGTGGTACCCCCAGTTATAAGTTGGTTTATAATCACCATTAACTATAGATATAACCCCCATAAACCCTAGTTATTGGACTTATAAACCAAGTTAGCTAACTATGGGGCACCACCTTGTATGATGATGATAAATGATATACCAATCCGGCTCTTCTATCCGTTTTCTGAAAGGGCATAGTTGTGACACCTGTATGAGATTCCATTGTTAGTTGGGCATGGGTCAGAATTATGAACTAAGAGTGACCATAAATGGATCTAAAATTATAAATCATCATGTTTATAGATCTATAAAGGGTTCAGTAACCATAATTGATGAAACAATCTTTGATCCATAACTGGTTGGTGGTTTGGAACATTTTTTATTTTCCCATATTTGAATGGTGGAATTTACAATCTTCCATTTTTTCGAGCTAGCTCAAAACATGTAGCTGGCTCAATTTCATCAGGGGTATGTTTTGACAGTCACCTTGGGCTTTTTCAGAGGTACCATATCTAGTACTAAAGTAATCAGTGGGGACTGAACCTGGCAATTTAACACATTGGGAAATTCCTGCGAACTCGCTCAACTGCAACGAGCTGGCTCAGCACCATCGAGCTCGCTCAAACACATCGCTCTAGCTCAGGGGCATCGAGCTAGCTCAATGGCATCGAGCTGGCTCAATTTTTTCAACGAAAAAAAAAACGAAAAAAAAAAATTGAGCCAGCTACGTCACGTTGAGCTGGCGGACGAATGTGAAAGCATCAAAACGAATACTAACTATGTATTGGCCGGGTTCATGACGCATTGGCGAGCCGGCTCAAGGGCATGTAGCCGGCTCAATTTCTGCGAGTTTTTTTTTTTCGCTAAAAAAATTGAGCCAGCTACGTGGCGCTGAGCCAGCTACGAGGCGCTGAGCCAGCTACGTGGCATTGAGCCAGCTACGTGGCACTGAGCCAGCTACCTGGCACTGAGCCAGCAAGGTAGCTTTGAGCTTTGAGCTAGCAAGGAGGCAGTGAGCCAGCAAGGTAGCTTTAAGCTTCATCATATATATATATACCTATGCAATCCCAAGCATATAATATACTAAATCTAGGGCAAAACATTTTTTTTTGAGGGAGACACGTACCTTTGAGCTGGAGCGGGAATGTGAAATCTACCATTCGACATATATTGGTAATGTCATCATCCCAACTGACTTTCATATTTTCAGAGGGGTAGGTATACCACCAACCAATTAAATTGATGGAACAATCTTTTATGAAGATAAATGATGATTCAGAATATCGATCATTCAAATAATTTGGCTGTTATTATAAAATTCCATGGTTCAGTGACCATAAATTGATCTAAATGGATGATCGACCTGGAGGACCACCCCACGAATCGACGAAGAAGGCTGAAGAAGGCTGAGCTGCTGGGGGTTCAAAGCGATTTATTTCAGTGGGATAATCCACTCATTAGGACTTAACCTGGGCTATTATCCACTTAAGTGGGATTATCCACTTAAGTGGGATTATCCTCCAATGTGGTTTCAGGGAAAAATGAAACAGTAAATTTCCATATTTGGGAAAATCAATGGTTCCGGTAGATTTTCTCTGAAGCCAATCCATTGATAGTGGCCCATTTATAGTTGATTTACTCAGCTATAAAATGGTGATGTTCCATAGTTTCTTATATGTTTACCAGAGGATATACCCAGCATTTCCCCAAAAATGTGGTGGGTGCCCGTCGATCGTTCGATCGATTCCAAGGCAAGGACCCGATGCCAAAGCGAAAGCGTTGGGGCGCCTGGGGCGCCGCTGGGTCCCGCTGGGTGCCGCTGGGTGCGGGGTCATGGGATCCCAGGAACATGGGCAACTGAGATAATGACTGATATATACTATCTGGTTGTTTAACATAGCCATGGACAATTCATTAAAAATGGAGGTTTCTAGCTGGGAAAATCATCTATTTCTATGGGCCATGGCTTCCATGGCTATGTTAAACAACCAGAGGGTATATATATATATATACATATATATATGGGTAAATTATAACGACCTCACTGTTCTCCCTCACTGCGACCGAACCCCGGAATCATGGTTTATAAGGGAAATCATTCCCAAATGGCCGAACTTTTGAGGTTGTGAATTATTATAATCTAGCCATATATATATATACATAATTACCCTCTGGTTATTTAACATAGCCATGGAAGCCATGGCCCATAGAAATCGATGATTTTCCCAGCTAGAAACCTCCATTTTTAATGAATTTTCCATAATAGATATAGGAAATAGAAATATCTGGTTGGTGGTTTCAAACATTTGGATTATGTTCCATTTCATATATGGGATGTCATCCTCCCCATTGACGAACTCAGATTCTTCAACATGGTTAAAGCATGTTAAAACCACCAACCAGATATTATATATATATATATACAATGGGATTTCATAATAAATGACATATTTTATAATAGTTTATATATATAATATACCAGTTTTATACACCAACAACTGGGGACCAGTTATATGGGATATCTATTAATAATATTATACTCACAACCAGTTATATATATTGGGAATATGATAACCAACCATTTTTGGGGGGACAGATTTGATGATCTGATGGGATCAATAACAACTAACAAGAAATGATATTTGGTGGTGGAGGGGTTCGGGCTTCGGAGCTATGGTTGTATCCATAATCCCTATGGAAAACGGGGAGCCGTTTCGGAGCTACGAATTCAGTTGTTGATCCACGTCGAAGATGGGTATTTCAGGCCTTGTTGGGCAAGTTGGTTTATAATTAGGCTTGGATTTATTGAGTACAGTTTGATAGAATGGGGTGCAAAACATCCAGACTACCCTCTGGTAAACTAACATAGCTATGGAAAATCACTATTTTCTAGCTGGGTAAATCCACTATTTCAATGGCCATTTTCAATAGCTATGTAAACGTTTACCAGAGGGTATCATTTACAATCGCAGTTTCAACCTCGATGCCTTCCTTGTGACTCTGTGACTGGTAGATTTAGCCTCCAGATGCTTAACCTCAACCTGACCAATTCCCATTGTACAAGGTATAGCGAAGTTGGTTTACAAGGGATACAACCAGGATTTGTGGTATTGATTGATTTACAAACTGTTGGGGCACCACATTGTACCATTGTACCTTCAATGAACGATCAGCAATCAGGAGCCTGAAATAATGATGTGTTTTTTTTTTTTATTTTTTTAAATTAAGACTCCGTGTTTGACAGGCTCATTTTGATACGTTGGCCATAATGACTGATTGCCCATCGGATCTAAAATGGCCGACTGGAAAATCCTGATTTCAAAGGAAAGTCATGAATCACGAATCATGGTTTTTCTTCGCAGGATTCGCAGGATTTCCAGCGAGGATCTTGCTGTGACTTCCTTAATAACGCATCCATGATGTCGCCACGGTCTCTTGAACTGCTCAAACAGTTTTCTGGAGCAGATGGGACATGGGTCCACATCAGCAACATGATCGAGAACAAAAACAGCCGAAGTGTTCGACATTGTCACGGGGAGGGTTTCGTGCATCACATGTAGGTGTCATGAGAGTTTCGACCCAGCACGATAGTGGGGTTGCATTAAAAAACACATGTTCAGCAAATCAATGATTTGTGTGTTACATGACCATAACTGGTTGGTGGTTTCAAAATGTTTCAAACATTTAAGGATGATTTTCCATGTTTTGTATCGGGGAATCCTTCCCATTGACTTTCACATTTTTCAGAGGGGTAGCTATACCAACAAGCAGATAATTGCAGGTCCATTGGTACCAGGGTTTCACTACCCAGATCTATCGTGCCATGGCCGCTGGTGGCTACGCCGGCACTGCCGGAAAGCTGAAGTTTGTGAAGTTGAGCGGGGAAGAAATCCCTTGTCACTTGGCAGGATCAACTTATAACTGGGTAGTTAATCATTCGGATAATCATTCGGATAATCCATGAATTTCATACGGGATGTTTACATGGATACCCTCTGGTAAACGTTTACATAACTATGGAAAGATCCATCATTTTCTAGCTGGGTAAATCCACTATTTCGACTGGGCCATTTTCAATAGCTCTTTGTATGTTTACCAGGCCGGGTAAAGCCAACAAGTTCAACGGGGACTTACCATAAAAAATCATCACTAGTGTAACAAATTGTGGATATTTGCTGAGTCGATGCTCTCGGATAACACTTTTTCCCCTTAAGAGAGTTATATATCCATTTACCAAGGCAGGGGAATCTATAAAAAATAATGGACTTTTCCGTATATAATTCATGGTTATATTAAACGGTTAATAATGGTTAGTAATGGTTAATAATGACCAAGGTTTACTAGTTGGTGGTGACTGGAACCATGGAATTTTCACTGACTTTCCCATCATATTGGGAATGTCAATCCATCCCAACTGACTTTCACTCCATCATTTTTCAGGGGGGTAGGGCGAAAAACCACCAACCATAACCAGAACCTGTTTTTCATTTCTGGGGGGGTTCCTCAAGAAGATCCAGGAGTTTGGACACGACCAGAGCTTCAAAAAAGAACATGACCATGGAATGATTGTGAAGATTATGATGAATCAACGCATGGAACGATATAGCGGTATTGTCAGATACAATGTTGGGTCCATCCCAGTTGGATGTTTGTTGGTTGATGTTCACCATGGAACCACATATTATGTATAATATAAAGATAAAAAATACATGTGCATGTATTTATCTACCATAAATTCCAGTGAAATTACTGCAGTAAGTGAAAGAAACAAGCTTATAACAATTCTGAACTGGAGCACCACAATGCAGGAACTGGGTCTGCTTGGAAACAGAAAATCGGGGACAAAACCGCTTGGGTACTACTTTTTGCAATAACATGATTGGGTGATGCTTCAGGGCCACTTTACTCCGAGGGCCATTGAAGAGAGACTCCTTCAGGTAGAATTGAGAGTACGGAGGAAGAGCATCGAGACTACCCAATATTTGTAGCACCATGTAGCACCCCTTTGAAGAAGCAACAAGTCAGAAGTAGCTAAAATACTTGCAAGCACATGGGAGTTGGAACAAAACAACTACTTACTACTTATAATATCTTATAATAATACCATCCAACTTACACGTTCAGAATACTTGAGTAGACATTTTGTGTTACATGTTACCTGATATTGCTCCAAAAGGCCCAGCGTGTATCAGGGGATATCGTATTCATATTGTTCGGGCATGGCTTACAAAGTTTGCGTGTTATATTTGTTGCAAATGGCGCAAAGATAGGTTCTAAGGAATTCGCCAAATTCTTCATGTTTGGTATTTATATAACCATCAATTATATGGAGGTTTCCCGAAGTTGGGGTACCCCTAGTTATCATCCATTTGTAGATGGAATTTTCCATGAAACACACCAACAAGTTGTTGGGGATCCTCCATTCATGGAAACCCCCCATATCCTTCATAAGCCCAACAGTTAACCAAGCGATAGTTATGGTCACTGACTGATCAGTGCTTAGGTTGGTTTGTTACTGCAATAAGAATGTCTTTACTTCTGGGAATCCCAAGGATTTTCATGACAGGTCGAGTTGGGATGTTCATTTTTTTTGGACAAGAAAACATAGAAATGCAAACACCCACAGCCATATGTGAACCATGGTGCTGGTATATGCACAGATGCATGACTGGGTGATAAATTCTTCGGGTTTCTATGTTGGTGATGTGCATATGCACCATGGTGAGCGCAGAATGGGACATGTTTTTTTCCTAGGAGAATGCTCTACAGTGGATTGTCCATTTGTTTGTTGTCCAGTTCAAGTTGAATTTGCCAGTGTTTTTTGCCGTCAGTCACAGCATTCCAGGCATTTCCTGCTCCATGTGGATCCTTTCCTGCCCCATTTCATCATGGCTTACACTTATAACTTGGATGATGTTGAGCTCCCCCATCTCTTAAGATTCCATGTGGAATAATGTGGAATAACACCTGCCTCCACCCGGGTAAATTTCTTCGCATAAAACCATGGCAGTTGGTGGGCATTTCCACCATTTGTTGGGTCACCTTGTATCCTCGTGTTTTGGGTGGTATCCCCCAAAGGATTTTGTTTGCCATGGGCTATTTATTTTATTTTTATTTTTTTGGGGCGGCAGGTTTTGGAATTATTTTTGGGTTCCTGGTTCTATGCTTTCCTGCTTCTCTGCTTTTCTGCTTTTTGCTTTTCCTGCTTCTTTGCTTCTCTGCTTTACCTGCTTCTTCTCTTTTCTGCTTCTCTGCTTTCCCTGCTTCTCTGCTCTTCTGCTTTTGTGCTTTACCTGCTTCTTTTCTTTTCTGCTTCTCTGCTTTTCTGCTTTTATGCTTGTGTACCTTTCTACTTCTACTATTATACTTTTTTCTTCAGGCATGTATTTTTCCTTTTTGTTGCTCTACTTCCTGCTTCTTTGCTTCTCTGCTTTCTGTCTTTACTGCCTCTTTGTTTTTTTTCTTTTCTTTTGCTCTACTCTCTCCTGTTTGTAAACACCCTAGGTGAAACCCAAAGAAACCTTAAAGAAATTATGAAAAGAACTCCTGATAAGAAACCCTATATGAAACCCTAAATGAACCCTAAAGAAACCATAAATTAACCCTAGAGAAACCCTAAATGAAACCCTAAAGAAACTTTGAATGAAACCAACCCTAAATGACAACCTAAAGAAACCCTAAACGACACTCTAAAAAACCCTAAATGACACCCACAAGAAACCCTAAACAAAACTCTAAAGAAACCCTAAATGAAACCTGAAATGAAACCCTAAATGAAACCCTAAATGAAACCCTAAAGAAGCCCCAAATGAAACCCTACATGAAACCCTACAGAAACCCCTCAAGAAACCCTGAATGAAACCCTAAATGAAAACCCTAAATGAAACCTAAAGAAACCCTAAATGAAACCCTAAAGAAACCCTAAATGAAACCCTAAAGAAGCCCTAAAGAAACCCACATGAAGGTTTGGAAAGCCTGATAATTAAGAAACCCTACATGAAACCCTAAGCGAAACTCTAAAGAAACCCTAAACCTAAAGAAGCCCCAAATGACACCTGAAATGAAACCCTGAATGAAGCCCTAAAGAAACACTAAACGAAACTCTAAAGAAACCCTAAAGAAACCCTAAATAAAACCCTACATGAAACCCTAAAGAAACCCTGAATGAACCCCTCAATGAAACCCTAAAGAAACTCTCAAGAAACCCGCATGAACGTTTGAAGTACCAAAATGTGCAAATACCATGCAAATGAGAGGTTGAAGTGCCAAAACGTGGCAAATACCATGCAAAATGGAAGGCGAACATGGCCAAATGTAGGAAATACCATGCAAAATGCAACGTGACCATGCCAACATGTAGCAAATACCATGCAAAATGACAGATTCTAGTTCCAAACTGTTGCAAATACAAGGCAGATGGTACCAGGAAAGAAAGCCAACAAAAAATCAAAAACCTGAGCCAAAACAAAATCCAAAAACTATTCTGCACCCTTTTGTTGTTCCTTCTTTAGGCATTCTATGTTTCAGCCCGGGATGCTGTTAGGGGATGTTGAAAGTGGCGAAAGTTACTGTAGTGAACACGCAGTGTATGCGAAAATTGTGTACACCAAGAAAACGATTGAGTAGCGAACATGTTTATGTATCATGATTTGTTTGGGTGCCCTAGTTGCAACTATTTTTGGAGAAAGCATATTTTTCAGTATATATGACATATGACATATAATATCATATAATATCATTATATCATATAATATATTACAAGGTGGTGCCCCTAATATTTAGCTAAGTTGGGGTAGATAACTCCAATTTCACGGTTTATTTTTCTAGATATGGGTATGAGTCAAAACCACTAGTACCCCTGTATTTCATCAAAATAGCTGGGATTTATGGATGTTCATCCCACTAAAAATGGTATGTATAGGTATTGATCCATACCCATATAGTAATATCAGAAGTTATCACCTAATTATCTATGGGATGAGTGTATTTTAGATGTATTGATCCATTTAATAGGTATTGATCCATACCCATATATCGAAGTACTGGGGGTTAGAAACCAACAGAACCGACTCCGCAGACCAAGCTCCTCCCAACAGCACGCTACGCGACGTGGCGCCCCAGCTGGTTTCTTGGCCACTGGGGGGCGACTGGGTGGCGATGCTGAACGATGGATTGGTTTTGTTGGGGAAAATCTGGGAAACCATCGATTTTACCCATATTTTTCAGAACTGGGGCTTTTCGGTTTTAATTTTGTTTTAAACCAATCCATTGAAACCTAGCTTAACTATGGTTTGTGAAGCTATATGGAACTAGTTAATGGATGTTAATGGGTTTATAAGCCAACAAACATCACTGGGGGGCCGAAAACCTTGTACCTTCTGGTAATGTAGCATATAAAAACATGGTGGGGGCGCCTCTAAGAGGCCGTGCGTTTTTGCACATGGATATATTTCTCTTCAATGATGTTTCAAGGTTTCGCCACAACGAGAGCGGTTTTTCACAGATATTTATATATTGTGGGTGTGTCAAAAGTCATGGAAGGGTATGGAAAAATGAGGGTCTCGGTGTGATTTCACTGGTTTTTGTGGGACGAAAGCTACATGTTGGAAAAGGCAGCTGTACGCTTTTTCTTCTCTTTGTTTCAGCCGCTTTTGCGGCAAAGGTCTCCTAGACATTTGTACATGTCGTTGTGGCAATTTCTTCGCCACAGAAAAACCCAGACACATTTCATGATGTCTGTCTAATAACAAAATAATATGTGTATATATATATATATTATAACAAAATAATATATATATATATATTATAACAAAATAATATATATATATAATAACAAAACAATATATATATATAATAACCAAATAATATATATATATATATTATAACATATATATATGTATAATAACAAAATAATATATATATATATATTATAACAAAATAATATAAATATATAATAACAAAATAATATATATATATATATATATATTATAACAAAATAATATATATATATTATAACCATGTGCAGCGTATAATATATATTTATATATAACTTGAAGTCCATCATCAATTTCTGACATGATGTTGAACAAAATACTATATATTATAACCATATGCAGCGTATAATATATATAACTTGAAGTCCATCACCAACTTCTTACATGATGTTGAACAAAATACTATATATTATAACCATCTGCAGCGTAGCATATTTTTAACTTGAAGTCCATCATCAATTTCTGACATAATGTTGAACAAAATACTTGTATATCACAAACAACTACCTGGTAGGACACCTCTATACCCAAACCGGAACCCCACACCATCATCAATGTAACATCAACGTACTAAAACGTAACATCAACATATAATCAACATCAACGTAGCAACGGGGCATGATCAAAGTAACATCAACGTATCAACAGTAGCCTCAACGGCTCCTCAACGTAGCATCACAGTATGATCAACGTAACATCAACGTAGCATCCACGTCGCATCACCTTGCACGCAAGAGATATGAACGTTATCACACCCCACCCCACCCCACCCCAAAAACCTCAAAAACGCACGGCCTCTTAGAGGCGCCCATACCAAAAACATGACCCATGAAATTTTGTATGATTTACCTGTTTAAGGTGACAATTGTCCGTGGCTATGTTTGATTACCAGGGATATCTGGTACTTTCAACCATAAAATGTGATGATAATCCCCAACGGAGGATGGACAAGCCATCCTGTAGCAGTTGGCAACTATTGGTAATTATGAACACGGTAAAGAATGGTACAAGGTGGTACCCCCCAGTTATAAGTTGGTTTTTAAGCCCCAGTAACTATATTTATAAATACCATAAACCATAGTTATTGGACTTATAAACCAAGTTAGCTAACTAACTATGGGGCACCACCTTGTATAATGCGATACACCATCTACCAGCTGGTGCCAAGATTTCATCCACAGTACGTTCAGGGGGCACCCAGTGACAGTGCAATTTTGGTACTGGGCCCTGATTTTGGCGATCCTTGCGGCAAGGCCACTGATAAACAGGATCGATGAGGTTAATGTCAACCCAGGATTACTAACCTCCCAGTATAGTGTATGCATAGTTAGATACACACATATATATATATATGTATATATATATATGGTGGTACATCGGGGATACCATTTATTCCTGGAATCAGCCGCGCTAAGAGGGGACCCTCTCAAGTTAGCTAGGCACAGTTCTATCTACAGAAATCATGGGGGGTTATAAATCAACAAACATCACTGGGCTGCTGGGCTGCCACCGTGTACCCTCTGGTTATGACTAACATAGCCAACTGGAAAATCACCATGCGATTAATAGGTAAACCATCTATTTCTATGGACCATCTATACCATGGCTATGTTAGTCATAACCAGAGGGTATGTTTTTTTTTCAGTTCTCTCGGCGAGGCAAAATTCTTTCCAGGTGGCTCCGTCCGACTGATCGATGAATCTGGGAAATTACTCTACAGCAGCTTGGCGAACGCTCTACACGCAATGGACAAAATGTGCTGACACCGTGGCTGAGTGGCTGCTGTTGACCCCTGTTGGCAACGATAATTCTGGTGGGTTGAGCCCGCTTTGGTGAGTAACTCGTACAATCTTATTATACTGATATTTTGCATTAGTAGAATTATGCTACCACCCCTACCTTGTTCATCTTATTTAGTATTGTGGTAGCATAACTTGTACTCCCCTATTCCTCCCATGCACACCATGGCTTCGCAAAGCCGAAATCTTCACAAAACGGCGATGGCCTTACCAGTAAAACGGCCGTGGCCTGCATGATGTTTACCATCTGGTTATGACTAACATAACCATGGAAAATCACCACTTTTAATAGGTAAACCCAGGTAAACCATCTATTTCTATGGGCCATCTATACCATGGCTATGTTAAATAACCAGAGGGTAAATGTGAAAATGGTGGTTTCTTAAAATTGGAGGATCCCCACGTCATGGGTTTCAATACTAAGTCATGAATGGTCAAATGATTTAAATGATTTAAATGATTTGGATGATTTGGGGGTCCCGCCAGAAAACCTCTAAATAGCGATCTGAGACATGACATTGTTTCGTTTGAGTTTTGGGAATGAAAAAAGACAGGGTTCTTAGGCATGCTGCAAAATGCTGCAAAGTTGTTGTTTGGACACAGGATGTCGTGCCGAAGGCAGCCAAGAGTTCTTGCAGGGGCAGGGAAGGGATTTCTCTCCAAGATTGGCCATGAAGACTGGGATTTCACCATATTTTGTTTTGGTTCAGCCATCAGAAATAGGGCTTGGAGCCAGGCCATGTCGGGGCTTAACCATTTATAGTGCCGGACAGTTGGTTAGAACCAATTTTGGAAAATTTCCAAAAAAAATCGGTACACGAGCAAATCGCACTTAGAACCCAAAAAACCTTGCACTTAGAACCTCTTCATATGACATGAGGATCGTCCATGTTATCAATTAACATCTACATATGTTTATAACCACGTAGATGGTTGGGGAGATTCGCACTTAGAACCTTTCAAAATCATGAGTATCTTTAATGATATGAGTTAACATCTACATACGTTTATAACCATGTAAATAGTTGGGGAGATTCGCACTTAGAACCTCTGAAATCATACTTTGACTACTGCATTTTGAGATCGGAGCACGAACATGTTTCTTGATAATGCTTGGAAACATATTTGGTGATGGGAGGCTATCTATACGCTGATAGAATCTTCCCAGATTGAAGTGCCACCGCCACCATGTTTCTTAGTAAGACGTTTATAGATCAGATTAGGTATGTTGCCTATGTGCCCAGGATGGCAGGGAACCAGGCAGTTTGGTAGGGACTTTCGCACTTAGAACCTCCTAAATCACAGCCTACACTGGTAGAATTAAAATCTTCCCAGGTTGGTGTGCCAACATGTTTCTTCATAAGGGTCTTTTAGGTCAGATTAGATGTTGCCTATGTGCACGGGATGGCAGGGAACCATGCAGAACCATGCAGAACCACGCAGATAGGTGGGGACTTTCGCACTTAGAACCTCCTAAATCACAACCTACACTGGTAGATTGAAAATCTTTCCAGGTTGATGTGCCAGCATGTTTGTCAGAAAGGGTTTTATGGATTGGACTAGGTATGTTGCCTATGTGCAGGGGATGGCATGGAACCATGCAGATCGGTGGGGGACTTTCGCACTTAAAAACTCCTAAATCACAACCTACACTGATAGAATCTTCCAAGATTGGAGTGCCAAAATGTTTCTTGGTAAGGGCTTGATAGATCAGATAAGGTATGTTGCCTACGTGCACGGGATGGCAGGAAACAAGGCAGATAGGTGGGGACTTTCGCACTTAGAACCTCCTAAATCACAGCCTACACTGGAATCAAAATCTGGTTGGTGTGTCAACATGCTTCTTGATAAGGGTTTTATAGATCAGATTAGATGTTGCCTATGCGCACGGGATGGCAGGGAACCATGCAGAACCATGCAGAACCACGCAGATAGGTGGGAACTTTCGCACTTAGAACCTCCTGAATCACAAGCTACACTGGTACAATCTTCCCAGATTGGAGTTCCAGCATGTTTCCGGATAAGGGTTATACAGATCAGATTAGGTATGTTGCCTATGCGCACGGGATGGAAAGGAACTAGGCAGATAGGTTGGGGACTTTCGCACTTTGAACCTCCTAAATCACACCTACACCAGTCGAGTTAAAATCTTTTCAGGTTGGTGTGCCAACATGTTTCTTGATAAGGGTTTTTTAGATCAGATTATATAGATGTTGCCTATGCACACGGGATGACAGGGAACCATGCAGAACCATGCAGATAGGTGGGGACTTTCGCACTTAGAACCTCCTAACTCACAGCCTACTCTGGTAGAATTAAGATCTTCCCAGATTGGAGCGCCAACATGTTTCTTGGTAAGGATTGTAGATTCAGATTAGGTATGTTTTCTGTGAGCACGGGATGGCAGGGAACCAGGCAGATAGGTGGGGTACTTTCGCACTTAGAAGCTCCTAAATCACAGCCTTTTCTGGTAGAATTAAGATCTTCCCAGATTGGAGCGCCAACATGATTCTTGGTAAGGATTATAGATCAGATTAGGTATGTTGCCTGTGAGCACGGGATGACAGGGAACCAGGCAGTTTGGTGGGGACTTTCGCACTTAGAACCTCCTAAATCACAGCCTACACTGGTAGAATTAAAATCTTCCCAGGTTGGTGTGCCAACATGTTTCTTCATAAGGGTCTTTTAGGTCAGATTAGATGTTGCCTATGTGCACGGAATGGCAGGGAACCATGCAGAACTATGCAGAACCACGCAGATAGGTGGGGACTTTCGCACTTAGAACCTCCTAAATCACAACCTACACTTGAATTAAAATCTTCTCAGGTTGGTGTGCCAACATGTTTCTTCATAAGGGTCTTTTAGGTCAGATTAGATGTTGCCTATGTGCACGGAATGGCAGGGAACCATGCAGAACTATGCAGAACCACGCAGATAGGTGGGGACTTTCGCACTTAGAACCTCCTAAATCACAACCTACACTGGTAGAATGAAAATCTTTCCAGGTTGATGTGCCAACATGTTTGTCAGAAAGGGTTTTATGGATTGGACTAGGTATGTTGCCTATGTGCACGGGATGGCATGGAACCATGCAGATCGGTGGGGGACTTTCGCACTTAAAAACTCCTAAATCACAACCTACACTGATAGAATCTTCCAAGATTGGAGTGCCAAAATGTTTCTTGGTAAGGGTTTGATAGATCAGATAAGGTATGTTTCCTACGTGCACGGGATGGCAGGGAACCAGGCAGTTTGGTGGGGACTTTCGCACTTAGAACCTCCTAAATCACAGCCTACACTGGAATCAAAATCTGGTCGGTGTGCCAACATGTTTCCTGATAAGGGTTTTATAGATCAGATTAGATGTTGCCTATGCGCACGGGATGGCAGGGAACCATGCAGAACCACGCAGATAGGTGGGGACTTTCGCACTTAGAACCTCCTAAATCACAGCCTACTCTGGTAGAATTAAGATCTTCCCAGATTGGAGCGCCAACATGTTTCTTGGTAAGGATTATAGATCAGATTAGATATGTTGCCGGTGTGCATGGGATGGCAGGGAACCATGCAGATAGGTGGGGACTTTCGCACTTAGAACCTCCTGAATCACAACTTACACTGATAGAATCTTCCCAGGTTGGAGTGCCAACATGTTTCTTGATAAGGGTTTGATAGACCATATTAGGTATGTTGCCTATGTGCACGGGATGGCAGGGAACCAGGCAGATAGGTGTGGGACTTTTGCACTTAGAACCTCCTAAATCACAGCCTTTTCTGGTAGAATGAAGATCTTCCCAGATTGTGTTTGGAGCGCCAACTTGATTCTCAGTAAGGGTTATGTAGATTAGATTAGATGTTGCCAATGTGCACGGGATGCAAAGGAACCAGGCAGATAGGTGGGGACTTTCCCACTTAGAAGCTCCTAAATCACAGCCTACTCTTGGTAGAATTAAGATCTTCCCAGATTGGAGCGCCAACATGTTTCTTGGTAAGGATTATAGATCAGATTAGGTATGTTGCCTGTGAGCACGGGATGGCAGGGAACCAGGCAGTTTGGTGTGGACTTTCGCACTTAGAACCTCCTAAATCACAGCCCACACTGGTAGAATTAAAATCTTCCCAGGTTGGTGTGCCAACATGTTTCTTCATAAGGGGCTTATAGGTCAGATTAGATGTTGCCTATGCGCACGGGATGGCAGGGAACCATGCAGAACCATGCAGAACCACGCAGATAGGTGGGGACTTTCGCACTTAGAACCTCCTAAATCACAGCCTACTCTGGTAGAATTAAGATCTTCCCAGATTGGAGCGCCAACATGTTTCTTGGTAAGGATTATGGATCAGATGAGATGTGTTGCCTGTGTGCGCGGGATGGCAGGGAACCATGCAGATAGGTGGGGACTTTCGCAACTTAGAACCTCCTAAATCACAACCTACACTTGAATTAAAATCTTCTCAGGTTGGTGTGCCAACATGTTTCTTCATAAGGGTTTTAAAGATCAGATTAGATGTTGCCCATGTGCACGGGGTGGCAGGGAACAATGCAGAACCTTGCAGATAGATACCTTTTTCCCGAGAGCGCCTGCGAAGGGTTCTTCGTAAAAAAGCAGCCGTTATACTAGATCTTCACACCTTCACACCTGCAGATCTAGATCTTCACACCCTCACATCTGCAGATCTACATCTTCACACCCTCACACCTGCAGATCTACATCTTCACACCCTCACATCTGCAGATCTAGATCTTTACACCCTCACATCTGCTGATCTACATCTTCACACCTTCACACCTGCAGATCTAGATCTTCACACCTTCACACCTGCAGATCTAGATCTTCACACCCTCACATCTGCAGATCTACATCTTCACACCCCTCACACCTGCAGATCTACATCTTCACACCCCACATCTGATCTACATCTTTAACCCCACTCTGCGATCTACATCTTCACACCCTCATCTGCAGATCTACATCATCACACCCTCACACCTGCAGATCTAGATCTTCACACCTGCAGATCTAGATCTTCACACCTCACATCTGCAGATCTACATCATCACACCCTCACACCTGCAGATCTAGATCTTCACACCCTCACATCTGCAGATCTACATCATCACACCCTCACACCTGCAGATCTAGATCTTCACACCTTCACATCTGCAGATCTAGATCTTCACACCTTCACATCTGCAGATCTCCTCTCGCTCTTCTTCTATTCTCTCTTAAGGCGGGGGCGGTGCCGCCGGACCGCCACGAAACGCAACCCTTTAGCACGAAATGGACGTTGGACGTCCAAAACCTAGGTAAAATTGCGATTTTGAAGCGTCCCGCGCAACCTTTTCGCACGAAATGGACGTTGGACGTCAAAAACTGAGGAAAAATTGCGACTTTGAGGTGTCCCGCGCAACCCTTACGCACGAAATGGACGTTGGACGTCAAAAACTGAGGAAAAATTGCGACTTTGAAGCGTCAATCGCAACCCTTTCGCACGAAATGGACGTTGGACGTCAAAAACTGAAGAAAAATTGCGACTTTGAAGCGTCAATCGCAACCCTTACGCACGAAATGGACGTTGGACGTCAAAAACTGAGGAAAAATTGCGACTTTGAGTTGTCAATCGCAACCCTTACGCACGAAATGGACGTTGGACGTCAAAACCTGCGGAAAAAGTGCGACTTTGAGTTGTCAATCGCAACCCTTACGCACGAAATGGACGTTGGACGTCAAAAACTGAGGAAAAATTGCGATTTTACTTGGTCAATCGTAACCCTTTCGCACGAAATGGACGTTGCACGTCAAAAACTGAGGAAAAATTGCGATGGACGTTTTCGTTTCTGTACCAGTGTCTGTGTGTAAAAGCGTCTGTGTGTAAAAGCGTTTGTGTTTGAAAGCGTGTGTGCGTGTGTAAAAAGCATCTGCGTGTAAAAGCGTCTGTGTGTAAAAGCGTTTGTGTGTCAACGCGTCTGTGTGTAAAAGCGTTTGTGTGTGAAAGCGTCTGTGCGTGTGTAAAACGTATCTGCGTGTAGAAGCGTCTGTGTGTAAAACCGTCTGTGTGTAAAAGCTTGTGTGTGTAAAAGCGTCTGTGTGTAAAAGCGTCTGTGTGTAAAAGCGTTGCGTCTGTGTGTAAAAGCGTCTGTGTGTAAAAGCGTTTCTGTGTAAAGGCTTTTGTGTGTCAAAGCGTCTGTGTGTCAAAGTGTGTTTGTGTAAAAGCACCATGTGTAAAAGCGTTTGTGTGTAAAAGATTTTGTGTGTACTTTGACCGCACGACATGGAACTGTTAGAGATTGAGGGTGACAATGCTTGCTAGTGTATCCGTGCTAGGACGTGCGGAGCTTGGTTCGTTTGGTGTGGTACTCTGTGTGGGAATTGATACGTTCATAGCGAGCTTCACTGTTCAGTTTCCATGTCTATGCGACAATGATTTTTGCTTGTCAAACGCAGGAGTCGTGGTCTCAGGCTTCGAACAACACATTCTTTGCATTGAATTGTGCGAGTGTGTAGCAGGTTAGTGCATGAAGTTGTAGAAGTTACCAAGTACCTCTTTCCTGGGCTCAGACGTGGACGTAGAGACAAGATGCATTGTGCACAGAGTGAACATCCATATTCTTATATGTACGCTGAATGTTCGTGAAACAAGTGACGGTTGGCCAACAGGTATCTTTAACATTTCTTGCACTTCTCGAGGTTTCTGTAGGGGCTGTCTGTGAGATCTCGAGAATTGCATTGTGACAATGTCAGTGTTTGTTTACGATGCAGTGGATCTATGTGATGTATAGCACAAAACAAATATATGTGATGTTTTCATTGAAATGCATGAGCAGTGGACAAAAAAATGATACGGGAATCATTGTACCGTTCAATTTTGTACCGTTCAATTTTGTTTCGAAATCAAGCATGTCATGGCATTGTTTTGAAAGCAAGCGAACAAATATGCATGTCTCGGAATTTCTGAATGCAAAATGTTTGTTTGAAGTCACGCACCCGTGACGTTTGTGGACGTTTTGTGGTCGCTGTTTCATTTGCTGAAGGGAATGTCTGTGCGAATGGAGCATGCGACCGCGTCATCCGCGTCGTCCGATGCCGTGGAACTTCGGATGCAGAGGCATTGCGAGATGATGCAAGATGGTGTTGCCCAGCTGCTGAGTTTTTTGTTACTGAGCTTTGTTAAACTAGTTTTTTGTTGATGCGTTCAGCCTTCAGTTTGCAGGTCTCTGCGACAGTGGTTCTTTGCCATGTCAAACTCATGAGTGGTGTTCTCAGTTTGGAAGTCAGAGAACAACTGCTTTGCAGTGGATTGTCCAACTTTGCAGCGACAAGCATAGTTTACCTCTTTATCTCTTTCCTGGGCTCAGAGGTGTACGTAGAGACAAGATGCATTGAGCACGGAGTGAACATCCATTGAGACAAGATGCATTGAGCACGGTGATGTACGCTGAATGTTCGAGAAACAAGTGACGATTGGCTAACAGGTATCTGTAACATTTCTTGCACTTCTCGAGGTTTCTGTAGGGGCTGTCTGTGAGATCTCGAGAATTGCATTGTGACAATGTCAGTGTTTGTTTACGATGCAGTGGATCTATGTGATGTATAGCACAAAAAAAACATGTGATGTTTTCATTGAAATGCATGAGCAGTGGACAAAAATTGATACGGGAATCATTGTACCGTTCAATCTTGTACCGTTCAATTTTGTTTTGAAATCAAGCATGTCATGGCATTTTTTTGAAAGCAAGCGAACAAATATGCATGTCTCGGAATTTCTGAATGCAAAATGTTTGTTTGAAGTCACGCACCCGTGACGTTTGTGGACGTTTTGTGGTCGCTGTTTCATTTGCTGAAGGGAATGTCTGTGCGAATGGAGCATGCGACCGCGTCATCCGCGTCGCCCGATGCCGTGGAACTTCGGATGCAGAGGCATTGCGAGATGATGCAAGATGGTGTTGCCGAGCTGCTGAGTTTTTTGTTACCGAGCTTTGTTAAACTATTTTTTTGTTGATGCGTTCAGCCTTCAGTTTGCAGGTCTCTGCGACAGTGGTTCTTTGCCATGTCAAACTCATGAGTGGTGTTCTCAGTTTGGAAGTCAGAGAACAAATGCTTTGCAGTGGATTGTGCAACTCTGCAGCGACAAGCATAGTTTACCTCTTTATCTCTTTCCTGGGCTCAGACGTGAACGTAGAGACAAGATGCATTGTGCACGGAGTGAACATCCATATTCTTATATGTACGCTGAATGTTCGAGAAACAAGTGACGATTGGCCAACATGTATCTTTAACATTTCTTGCACTTCTCGAGGTTTCTGTAGGGGCTGTCTGTGAGATCTCGAGAATTGCATTGTGACAATGTCAGTGTTTGTTTACGATGCAGTGGATCTATGTGATGTATAGCACAAAAAAAAAATATGTGATGTTTTCATTGAAATGCATGAGCAGTGGACAAAAAATGATATTGGAATCATTGTACCGTTCAATTTTGTACCGTTCAATTTTGTTTTGAAATCAAGCATGTCATGGCATTGTTTTGAAAGCAAGCGAACAAATATGCATGTCTCGGAATTTCTGAATGCAAAATGTTTGGTTGAAGTCACGCACCCGTGAAGTTTGTGGACGTTTTGTGGTCGCTGTTTCGTTTGCTGAAGGGAATGTCTGTGCGAATGGAGCATGCGACCGCGTCATCCGCGTCGTCCGATGCCGTGGAACTTCGGTTGCAGGAGCTGCGTAGCAGTGCTGTGACCAGGGGTCGTGAATGGCTACAGGATGCCCTGGCAAAAATTTCTGTAATGGAGCTTCGCAAAATGGCACAGGCTCGGAATGTTGGCCGTGGACCGGACAAGAAGTGGTTTGCGGTTGAAGAGCTGCGCGCTCGATTGCTGGATGTCTTGGCACCTCCAACGCAGGTCCGGTGGGGCAGACTAGGATTGTGACGAAAGTTGCATGTTTGTCACATGGTGCAATGTTGTAGGATGATGGTTGTTTTGTGGTGGCAGTGTGTCGGATGCTGTAGGTGGACGAGGCATCGGCTGCCAAATTGGAAGAACTTCGCCTTGGAGCTGTTTCACAGGGCAAGGAGTGGCTCAGTCGTTCTTTGTACGAAATGCGAAAAGAGGAGCTGTGGTGCCCGATCTGTAGCTGGATTGCTGTGGTGCCAACCAAGAACCCGGCGATCCAAACGAGTCAGACGATAGCTGGACATCTCAGCAAGTCTCTGCTGGCTGGGCAAAGGTCATGACCGTGACAATACCACACTTTCGTCATCATCATATGAAATATATCAAAAAAACAGTCAGAAGCATAGAATATGTTTGGAGGACAATGGCAGCCGAGAGATGTTACATCTGCGGGCACTGCAACGACTGCGTTGTGAATCTCGAGTATGAGCATCCTGCTGACTGGCTGGAAGATCTTTCTGTGTTCACAGAGATGCTGGAACTTAGGTCGTGTCCGTGGGGGTGCCCAGATAAAGATCGACCGCAGTAGCCGGATTGCTGCAGTAGTAAAAGCGGCAAACATGCCACATCTGCAGCATCATGATACCGACCTTTGCTTGGAAGCAGCTTGTGGGAGCTGGAAGGCTTGCGTACCGAGTGGCACATGGAACTGAGTGCAACTGGCGCAAATTAATCTGTAGCAGTGTTCGTCTGGAGAGACTGTTCGTGACGAACATGCAAAACCAGTAGCCAACTGTTGTTTGTCTGTAAAGATTTTTTTTTCCATCCTGTAGGGACATCGGAGAAATGCAGTGAAACAGGTGTCATCCTTGCCATCATGATATCGAACTTGCTATTGTGGAATCATTTACAGCATTCTTGCACGGACTTCTAGATTCTCTTGGATGCCATGGTACGGAGCCTTTGTTTGTGTACTTTTGCATTTTTTAGCGTTTCCATTGCGACTATGTTTGCCCACCTGTGTTGGCAACTGAGGTCATCCACGGCATCATGGTGCCGAGCTTATTTTGTATCTCAAAGAGCGGATGCCTTGCATTGGATTGTGCGTTGATCATGGTACTGAGCCTGGTCTTGTGCACCTTTGCGATTTTTTAGCATTTCCATTGCAACTATGTTTGCGCACCTTTGTTTGCAACTGAGGTCACCCAGTGGTGCCGCGCTTTGTGAGCGTCTCTGTGTAAAAGTGTGTAAAAGCGTCTGTGTGTAAAAGTGTCTGTGTGGAAAAGCGTCTGTGTGTAAAAGTGTCTGAGTGTAAAAGCGTCTGTGTGTAAAAGTGTCTGTATGTAAAAGTGTTTGCGTGTAAAAGCGTCCGTGTGTAAAAGCGTATGTGTGTAAAAGTGTTTGTGTGTAAAAGCGTATGTGTGTAAAAGGGTCTGTGTGTAAAAGCGTCTGTGTCTGTGTGCAAAAGCGTCTGTGTGTAAAAGCGTTTGTGTGTGAAAGTGTGTGTGCGTCTGTAAAAAAGGCATCTGCATGTAAAAGCGTATGTGTGTAAAAGAGTCTGTGTATAAAAGCGTCTGTGTGTTAAAGTGTTTTCGTGTAAAAGTCTCTGTGTGGAAATGCGTCTGTGTGTGTGCATGAAAAACGTCTCTGTGTGAAAGCGTCTGAGTGTAAAAGTGTTTATGTGTAAAAGATTCTGTGTGTAAAAGCGTCTCTGTATAAAAGCGTCGCGTTTCTTCGCGTTCACGGAATGATGGTGCCGCGCCTTTTTCCGCAATGTGTGTGGGAATTACCATAATAAAATGAGATAGCACATGTCATTCGCAGACTCATGGCACTGAGCCTCCTGTGCACTTTTGTTGCTCACATTACATTTCTCCATGTTTTCTTTCTACCCCACCCCTTTCATTCTCTCTCTCTCTCTTGCTTTCTCTTTCTCTCTCTCTCTCTCTCTCTTTCTCTCTCTCTCTCTCTTTATCTCTGCCCCCTCTTTCTCTCTCTCTGGTTGCAAGACACATGTCATCTGATGCCCTTTACCAAATATTCTCTTCTTGATCAATCTTACTTTTTCACATCATATCTTTCCATAGCTCATATAAAATTCATCAACTATTCACCGACTATCTTTTACGACTACCATCCTCAGAGCTGCTTGAAAAACATCTTTTTCGCTCTCGGGCCAACCGTCGTCTAGTTTTATAGATCAATTTAGGTATGTTGCCTATGCGCACGGGATGGCAGGGAACCATGCAGAACCATGCAGATAGGTGGGGACTTTCGCACGTAGAACCTCCTAAATCCAACCTACGCTGATAGAATTGGAGTGCCACCATGTTTCTTGATATATAAGGTTTTTAAAGATCAGATTAGGTATGTTGCGTATGTCCCCGGGATGGCAAGGAACCATGCAGAACCAGGCAGATAGGTGGGGACTTTCGCACTTAGAACCTCTTGAATCACAACCTACGCTGATAGAATCTTTCCAGGTTGGTGTGCCAATATGTTTCTTCGTCAGGGTTTTTATAGATCAGATTAGATGTTGCATATGTGCGCGGGACGGCAGGGAACCAGGCAGATAGATGCGGACTTTCACACTAAGAGCCTCCTAAATCGCAACCTACACTGATCGAGTATGCCCAGATTGGAGTGCCAACATGTTCCTTGATAAGGGTTATATTGTTGTGACCGTGGCTTTGTGTTCTAGGTGCACCAGCCGACTAGTGGTGATGGATTTTGCCTTTGGGTGGGATGGCTAGGTGGCTAAAACCACCAAGGGTTTTTTAAATAGTGACAGCTGCTCCGCCTAGCAGAAAAGAATACGATTCGTTCCACATTATATTGATTCTAGTGTGTTTTCTGATCATAATTATGTTGAACATATTATGTTATACATGTTTACCCTGGTTATAGGAATGATAGGGGATGAGGCAAATGGTTGGGGGACTTCGCACTTAGAACCTCGCCCAAATAAAACCGGACTCACACTTAGAACCTCCGGACTCGCACTTAGAACCTCTTCTAAGTGCGAAAAAAAAATCATACCCGAGCGTTTTGGAAAATTTCCACAGGTTCTAGCCAACTGTCCGGCACTATAAATTTATAGCATTTGTGTTGGTCAAGTCAACCGCATCAACGAGGTAATGACCCACTTCCTCAGGAGGGTGTCCTGCAGGCGCACGGATGAAGTGATGGATTTTTCATCTGGGTAGATTGGACATGCTGGGTTTTCCGGTGGTCCCAAGATGTCCAAAGCAACTAAGACAAAAGCACTCTGAATTATTGGGCAGCTTGCCTTGATAGGGGGTTTGGTGCAGACTGGGTTATTTAAAACCACCTCGGCAAAAGGATTATACTGCTGCAAAAGCCGTCGAAGCAGAGAAAAAATGCATTAATCCGAAAGTGGAAGCGCGTTGCCTTGATGTTCATCGACGGAATTTCGCTGCCCCCAAACTTGTGGCTGTACATGCTCTTGCATGGGGTAGATGTGAGAGCACGTGCCCTCCGATTTCTTGGACGTGCCATCTTCGGCAACGTGCTGTGCCAAACCCCTGCAGGGGATCATCTCCCAATCCAGTCTGCAAGCAGTCGCGACAGACGGGAGCGATAGGCATCGCAGTGCCGGGTGATTCTCTCTGTTAAGGCTCCCATCGCTTCAAGAAAGGTGACCCTTTGGCTGATTTGTTGGAGACCATGCGGCTCGACACGGTGGCCCCTCGGCGTGCCATTTCTGTGTCTAAAAGTGGGTGCCTGGCACCTGAGACTGATCCCGAAGCTGGAGATATCCAGTGGGATTCTACACAGCAGTTCAACCCTGAACATAGTCAACATAGTCCATTTTGGGAAACTAATCCCTCCAACCCATGGCAGAGTCTCCGCAACCAGATCCTGCGGCTTTTGACACCTTGGAAGGGACTGGATTTCTGGTTGCGGGACCAGCTTCCAAAGGAAACATGACAAGCCGACGGCCAACTGGCACTTGATCAGTAACCAGTCAAATGAATGTCAAATGAGTAACCGACAAAATTATCGTGATTTAGTTTTGCTTCGCCTTGGCCTTTTTGAGGTCACAAAACCTTCATAACCGATAGGGGGGCGACCCGATACCGATACCCCATGTGTGATACCACCGAGAGTACTGAAATCCTTGCAGCCGATGGGGCACGACCCTAGTTTGTGCATGGCATTAATTTTAACAAGTAATTTTGTCAATTTTGTCTGCTACTCAAATGTTCAATTGTTTCATCAAATGTTGCACCGTTTCGTCCGAATGAAATGAAGTATTCTAAGCCTCCAAGCTAGCAGTTTGATAGAACCAGTGTTGAAGAAGGCTATTGACTCCGTCCAGTCAGCCCGAAACAGCTGCCTGGTTTCAACGTGGATATCAGTCACTTCGTCAAGATGCTTACTGTTGGCAATACTTCTAAATGGGTATGGATCAATACCTATTAATACCATTTTTAGGGGGATGAACATCCACTTACCAGCTATTTTGATGTTCACCAGGGGTACAAGGTTTTGACACACTTCTAAATGGTCCATATATTAGTGTTTGTCTGACAATATGGTACCCCCAAAAATTTTCCCCTAAATCCAGCGGTTAATCATCATTGTCCGACCATTTTAGGGGGATATATATCCCATGGGATCCATGGTGCTGGTATATATGCTAACATAAAGGGGGTATATTGATGGTAAATGTTACCATATATAGCAGCACCATGGATCCTATGAGTATGGATATATGATATACTGTACCTACCCCATTTTCAATCCTCAGTCACTGAACGCCTAGTCTGGATTTGATTGAACCCATCCCAATTGGCCTCATAGTTTGGTCGCCGTGTCTTTGTTTTCTGCGCAACTTTTTTTTCAATGTTTAAGGGATGTTTGGTGCGGAATCATCCATGATTTCCCCTCTGGTAATTTAACATAGCCATGACAAATCACCATTCTTAATAGGTAAACCATCTATTTCTATGGGCCATCTATACCATGGCTATGTTAGTCATAACCAGATGGTATATGATTTTTCATCACTGAGAGCCAACCACTCAGCATTCTGCAGTGGGGTCAACCCGGGTCGAGGTGCAAGTAATGGGAATCGCTCCTGGTGCTTGGTCCGAGTTGTACTTTGGTGCCTTGGACCATGGAGATTGTTGAAATTTGGATCTTCGATGTTTCAAATGGATTGATTTCACAAGAAGGGTCCTCAAAATCCAATGATGAATCATGACTGGTTGGTGGTTTGGAACAAAAAACCTATTTTTCCATATATCGGGAATAATCATCCCAACTGACTGCAACTTTTTCAGAGGGGTTGAAACCACCAACCAGATGATAATTGTTCTATTCAAAAATTGTTTTTGTTTGGGGCTGTACAGCATTTTCAGACGCAGACACATGAAAAAAATGCAGGAAACAACTGAATATGTTATTGATATTTTTAGTATGTGTGATGTTCCATTGGTTCTTGCTTGAACTCCAAAAAATGTACCCTGTGTAGAGTTTAGGTTTCACTTGTATCTCCATTATTCCCCATTTGTTTGTTCAGAGGTTCAAATGCCAGCATATCACAAGAAACGTGAGTTTTGCATCAGCCATTGAGCTCATCAAGCGGAAAAAAAGATGCTTCGACGATTTGAGCGACGTGGAGATGCACTTTTCACATGCTCCATGGTGCTGGTTTATAGTACCAACATTTACCCGAACAAAATCACCCAGTCATGGATCGGTTTCAGATTACAAATGCTCCATGCATGGAATATTTATGAATATTTACCATCATACCCTAGACATCACCCAAATGTAGGTAAATATACCAGCACCATGGTTCGCATAGACTGGCAGGGCTTCAGGAATGGATCGTCCCATTGAAATCAGAGCGAGGTTTCCTGGCCATTGCCCGAAAAAATCCGTGGTGTCTCGGTACGTAGCTAGAAGAAGCAGCTATAGAAATAGTACTTTTATGTAATTTTGATACGTTCACATGCCTGTACACTCCCAAGTTTATTGAAATAGAAATACAGTATATAAGTTATGTAAGTAAATAGTTTACAAAATAGTGGATTTTCCAGCTAGCTATGATTAATAAATAAGCAGAAGGCATCCCAGAGCTTTCAGTCGAATTGGTTTGCACCAATGTTTTTACCCATTTCTGCTCCACAGATGGTTTACCATCCTTTTTTGCGATTGGTAAATTAAACAATGATACCCCACATGTCACCCATTCCAAAATGAATGCTTGAATAGTTCATTCCATTGTAAATTACCAATTGTGTGGGTCCCTTTGTGCATAGATAGGCTATGGAGTCTATTGAATTGGTGACCGCAACTGATATAAGCCACAAATTATTGCCCTTATGTCTTGGCATATGACACCATTTATCACCACCAGTTAACCAGCTAAACATGGCCCATCTTAGTATTCGATATGTCCCAGTACTTGCCATCATATCATTATGTTTGCTAGGTTGAAACCCTATTTAGTTGTTTTATTGTCAAGAATGTTAACACCTCCAATGAAACTGGTGGCCTTCTATTAGATCCACAAGTCCTTTGGTCTCAACAAAAATTCTGGAGAACTGTCATGTTAGTACTACAACTGCCCAAGTAGATGCATGGTGTTAGGCTTACTGGTGCTAAATGCAGGGAATTTTCGGGAATCCGGGAATGATCCATTTCATCATTATAGTAAGAATCATCCCAGCACCCCCCAGCAACCCATCCATTCCCTGCGTAAAACGCACCAGTAAGTACAATGTGGTTCCCCCCAGTTATAAGTTGGTTTATAATCCCCAGTAACTATAGTCATAAAATGTTATAAATACCATAAACCATAGTGAAATTGGACTTATTTGCACCAAGTTAGCTATTTTGGGGACCTCACATTGTAGGGGTGGAACTCCCGGAGAACTTGGGCCAGATCTCGGCCATGAGATCCCCATCGGTGAATTTTCCCAGGTGCCCTGGAAGGTTTCGAAGAGTTGCCGCTTCGCAAGGCCTTGGAAGCCGCCTGGCCCGGCGACTACCAGGGTGACTTGGTGAGACTTGGTGAGGTGGTTTACCCGGTTGTGAAATGAACTGTGGATGGGCCAGCGAAATCCTGCACCAGTTGAAAACGGTGGTAAACATCCCATTATTTATAGATCTCCTTGGGAATTTCCACTATAAAATATGGGGGGATACGTACCCGATAAGAGCATTTTTTAATACACATTTTGTTCTCTTAGGGCTCGGGTGTAGCCCCCCATTTTATACAGTTTTTTTTGGGGTCAGAGCAGCATTTTTTAGTGAAGTTCACCTGCTGGGTGACAGCTACGTACAGTGTCATAGGTTCCCATTCTTTAGAGACCATATGATTACTCTGGAAAACCGCAATTTTCCAACGTCATGGGTTCGCATTGTATAGTGGCTGAAACTGTTATCAGCATCAGTATCACCAAAAAAACATACATCACCATACCATACCCTACCCATCACATCAAAACCCAACCTATACAACTGGGAGTCGTTCTAAAGGTCCATGTAAGGGTTTTTAATTGCCAAGGCCGCCGGGTTTCAACATCAGACCCCGCGCAAGAGTTTTTTTTCTGAGTTTGCGAAAGTTTGTTTTTTTTGCGAAAGATTTAGCAACATACTTTAACCTGAGACCCCCGCGAAAGATAAACTCGGGGTTCGCAAAAAAAAATGCGAAATTACTTGTTGTATTCACGAAGAATGGCCGTTTCAAGAGAAAGGAATTTAGAACAACCGCCACTATAAAATGGAAAAAAGACAGAAATGCCACAATTATTGCTACATGTTGCCACCACATGCTACAAGTTTAACCACATTTTACAAAATGCATCCAAAAGCTTCAAGATACCCAAAATTGAGCAATATTACACTTGTTATAGATGTATATCCTGTAAATATCTGATTTTTGTGGAATATTCTGGAATGTTTTATGTTGTTGTTTTTAAGTAATGTTTTCCATATTTGTCCATTTTATAGAGGTATATATCTGTAATATGTGGAATATTCTGGAATGTGTATGTTGTTTGTTTTTTTTGTAATGTTTTACATAATTTTCCATTTTATAGAGGCATAACCTGTATATATCGGGAATATGTGGAATATGCTATATAGAATGTTTTATGTTTTTGTATGGTAGTCATGTTTTACATAATTGTCCATTTAATCAATGCATAACCTGCATATATCTGGAATATGCGGAATATTCTGGAATATTGTATGTTTGTTGTTGTTTTTTTTAAATATGTTACATAATTTTCCATTTTATAGAGGCGCATAACCTGTATATATCGGAATATGTGGAATATTCTGGAATGGTTTATGTGTTTTTATATTTTTCATGTTTTGGATAATTTAATTGCCCATTTTATAGAGGCAAAACCGGACATAGCAACGGAAAATCATTGGCAAAACACCATTTAGAAGAACATAATCTTGCAAATGGAGATGTCAGCATGCAGGGAAACACCGGAAACACTTTCTTGGAAGGAAAAACAAACTGCACGGAACGGGAAATCACAGCCTCATGCGGCACTTTATGCCTCTATAATCCTCTATATATCTGGAATATGCGGACTATTCTGGAATGTTTTATGTTTTTTTGTTTTATGTTTTACATATACCAAAACGCAGGTGGCCCAGTCTGAACCATGCGTCCAGATCACTGCGGGTCGATCCATGTGGTTATAGCCTATAGCCCTTAAGAGTTATGAATGGAAGATCATGAAACATCATGGCATTATTATGGAATTATAAGGAAAGACCCAGGGATTATAACATGGGAACCCATGAAGTCAGAAGTTGGGTTTCTAAGGGTATACGGTATATAATCACTATAAAAGGGGAACCCATGACGTCAAGAAAACCCTGGGTTTAAGGCTTGTTAAGGAAATCCAGACATTTGGGGTGGTTATAGGCCCCCATTCTATAGTGAGTTTTGGGTAAGTTTAGGAAAGTAAAGATAGGCTCGACGATATGTCAGAGTGCCCCATTTTAAGTAGTGTTTGAAGGGTTTTGGGGTTAAACAAGGGATTAAGTGATGGCAAACCCTCCGCATTTATAGAGGTAAACCCTCCCCAGCAGGGTTTTGGGTTCCCATTTTATAGAGGACCCTGTTTGTGGGGGGGGATGTACACCGGCATTTTGGCCCTATAAAATGGGTAACAAGGGGTTATTTATAAGCTTTCAACCATCCAAGGTGGGTGGAAGAAAATCGCAACCACCCACCGTAGCTATTGAAAATGGCCATTGATATAGTTGATTTACTTATTAAAGATGGTGGATCTTTCCAGTTCGCAAACTGTAAACGCTATTACCAGGCCGGGTATCCCACGTAAATCTGAGCCATTCTAATGGGTTTTTGTTCGTCCTATACATGGTGTTGTTGTTCACCAACAAATCGTGATTTAATCATTGACATGTAGGGATTTAACGGATATATCATCTAATCTAAAATATGGATACATATGGTTAGTGGTTACCCTATATGGTAGAACAAACATATGATGCTTGTACCCTCTGGGAAACTACCCTAGGTTACATTAACATACGTAAAATCAATCATTTGTAGACAATTTTCCCAGGGAAGACCATAAATAGGTTTTCTACATCTAGTTCGTTTGCCACAGGGTAACATAACTATGGAACATGTTATAGGGTAGTTGTCTTGAAACAATGTCAGTCAAGGGTTCCTCCGGTACATATGGGTGCGTCCCAAAATTGGGGAAGATCTCCAAAATGGCTAGTTATGTAACGGGGAAAGCAAAATCAAAACTATCCGATTCAGGTCCTAGGGCCCTAGGGTTTGAGTCAATCCCAGAAATCATGATGTTTCTTGATTCGAGTTTTGCATTCCCAAAAATATATATGCCCTCTGGTTATTTAGCATAGCCATGGAAAATGGCCAATTTATAGATGGTCTACCTATTAAAAATGGCGATTTTCCATGGCTATGTTAGTTTACCAGAGGGTACCTCCATTCTTATTGGTTCAGTCCCCAAGTAGTATGTATCACATCATATCTCTGGGTAAATTGCAGCGACCGAACCCTGCCACGTCACTGGAATGAGAATCATCCCAAAATGGCCGAACTTTGAACAAGGTAGCCACAAGGGAGAAAGATTAACAATTTTACCTCTTGACCAACCCATTTTCCCTGATTGTGTTGGGAATAACCCTGTTTCATATCGGTGAACAATATGGTTGTCTCAAAAGATGGGAATACCAAGACATGTCCATTTTATTCCATTTTGACAGCGGAAATTATGATAAACACACGGATTTATGAGCACAATATTTTCAATCATGATCATATGACATGATTTATCCATATACAATGTTGTGCTCCCCCAATTTTAAGTTGGTTTTTAAACCCATCTAAGTACAGGTATAATTTAACTTTATATATAAACGATAAATCCGAAGTAGAACTGACAAGAACCAACTTAGCCATCCCGAACTGGGGCACCACTTGGTAGTCATAAAAACGTGTTTGAAAAAGTGTCCTGGATGCTCAGGTTCTACTGAAGATGAGGAGGAGCTGGACCATTGGTGAATCGACGAATCGATGCAGTTGAACCAAGGGTTTCAACTGGTGGTTTGAGTTGGTAATTGTCAAACACATGTCTCAGATTGTCTCAGGAAACATGATGTAGCTGCGTGAATGGGAATATTTTTCATATTTTATGTTAACATGTTTTACCATGTATACGTAGGTACAGGTAAAAAAAAAGCAGACAAACAACAATCAGCATGCAAACATCAAAACATCCGCATATTGTATTTATACATAGTTTTGAACACGCGAGGTAAGAGACAGAGAGAGAGAGAGAGAGAGAAAGAGAGAGAGAAAGAGAGAGAGAGAGAAACAGTGAACGTATTCCATGGTTGTCCTTGTCCAAAATGAGATTGATTGCCTATACTGGTTACCGTTATTGATTTGTTTTTGAAATTGTACCACACTTTTCTTCAGTATGGTACCACAAGGGGTAGCCACCGAATTATGAATTACATTCACTACATTTAATTACTCAAATTGTGTGCCCACAGATGCAAGCACAACGCAACATGCAAAATTCAAGACCTTACGGACCACCAGATGTCAGTCATTTTTTGGTATTAAGCATGGAATTGTTGGGGTACAAAGTGGGGTACCCAATGTTGACCCATACCCGGGTTTGCTAAGTCATGGTGAGTACGCCAAATCATCCAAGTCACTAGATCAAGTATTTTCTAAGCCATACTGACTTGGGAATCCCCATGACTTAAAAGAGCCCCATATAGGAATCAACCAACAGGGTTATGAACATTATATATCATTATATCCTATGAAATTCCATAGAATCAGCACTTAATCGCAGTATATCACCATTATATACCATATGTGGATTCCGCAACCCAGAAGCCAAGCAATTGACTTGTCAACGGATGCCAACAACCCGACGGAATGTGACCAGTTTGGACTCCTCGGGATGTGGCTGAGAAATTCAACCATAAAAAAGTCCCTTACAGAGAGTCTTTGGACCGGATCAGCGAGAAGCAGAACAGACTATTTACTGTAATAATCTGTAATATATATATGTATACAATAATATTTAATAATTCTGCATTTATATCCAATATATCTAATACAACGACTAATGTTCACCCTATTCTTGTGAGCATTCTGTTCATGTCTGAAAAGTTCATTGTTTCACTCTAATACCTTGCGATCTGTCCCATTCTATCCGCTTCGTATTTGTGAATGCGTGTGACCCGCTAACCAAAACGCTCTGATATGGGTGGAAGCCAATGGGCGTATGTATTCTACATTGTTTCTTCCTAAATTTGCTCATTGGCATCCCATTATCTCCCAATGATGTTCATAATTATTATTCCCTATCCTGGAACCCCCAACCAGAAATAGCCATGGTTGTTTCCCTGTGGACTCAGAATCCTTACATAACAGATAGGTGCCAGTGGGAAACCCACCATGTATTTCTATAGTTCAATTCGTCTTGTTTGGTTCGAAAAGAAAGTGCCTTTTGTGTTTTTAGATTAATATATCATCATTATAGAAACTACATCCCAGATATTCCCAAATTCTATATCTGCATTTCAGACATCCCCAAATGTTCATGCCCCTACCCTTCTTTTATTATTTGTTTATGGTTTCTTGATCGCCTCGCGCGTTCACCGGTCCCGAGGCAAAACGCGACCTTTCAGGAACTTCAAACGGGGATTCTGAAGTCCTGCGGCTACTGGGCGGACTACTGGACCTTTGGGACTTCAGCGGACTCCTATGGCTATTGGTACCTGAAACTGGAGATGGGGACGGAGGATGCGAAATGAGGTTGGGCCCAACATGGAAAGGACATGATGCAAATCCAAAAAACTTGGGGAATGTATAGGGAATTGTAAGGGCTATACTACCCAATTTGGGATTAGATGTGGTCATAAGGACATGGGACAGTGATGGGGAGAGGCAAATAAAATAGGGACTATGAAATAGAATTATGAAATAGGGTAGGGACTCTGAAATTGGAATTATAGGTCTCGGATGCTTCTGATTTGTTTTTGAAGGAAAATAAGAGGTAATCATGGGAACATTATAGGGTATATAGGAATATCACAGGAAATATTGGGGAACAGAAGAATGATCATAGGCTGACTTCATTTGGTTCCTGGTTTCATTCATAGTTTAGACATATTGTGATTAATCTTCAACCATAGATGATTGGGATGATGATCATGGAGGTTGAAACCACCAATCAGTCGTGTAAGTGAATATCAACAGTGGGGATTAGAATAAACTACGCTCCCCCATGTTAACATAGACCCTGCCCAACAGGGACTTGGTTATTAACGCTTTCACGGTCTATGTTAAACAAGCAGAGGTAGATCAAAACCTGATGTTCCAATATATATATATATATGATATATATATAGTTATGATTTACATATATATATAACATATATAATAATCTATATATACATGTATATATATATATATAATTATGTATTGATTGAGGGGATGGATGTCCAGGCATGTTGCTGTGAAAACCAAGGCTTGACCAGGGTGAACTGACCCAGAAATCACTGTATGGTAAGCCTCGGTTGCGCATCACCTCGATGTGAAAAAAAAGTCGAGCGATACCCTCTGGTAATTTGACATAACTATTGAAAATCACCATTTAATGGGATTTATAGTGATTTAATTGGGATATTAATGGGATTTACCCTCTGGTTATGTCAAAATAGATTGAAAATGGTCATTTATAGTGGAATTACCCACTAAAAATGGTGATTTTCAACAGCTATGTTAGTTTACCAGAGGGTATGGCAGAGAAGTGACCCTAGTTACATGGTCTCGTCAAAAAACATGCTGTTTTGTCAGCATATTCTCCATTCTCAAAAAACATGCTGTTATCACATTTGGAGATGTTGGAAGGCAAAAACTTGGTACAACTGGTACTGCGGACATGCCGCTGTGGCAGGTATGTGCGGCCGCCCTATAACACCATGGCCCCCAGCGTGGATCTCATCGTCAACGATGTCAAAAGGTGAGTGGTCAATCCTCCAAACATGTTTCAGTTATGGGGGGTGAATCATTGGTTTGTTTTTTTCATATAAGGGTTATATAATGGTTTATATAATGGTTAAAAATGGTTGATAACGACCAAGGTTATTAGGTTGGTGGTTTGGAACCATGGACTTTATGACTTTCCATATTAATTGGGAATGTCATAATCCCAACTGACGAAGTCATACTTTTCAGAACGGTAGGCTCAACCACCAACCAGGGAAAATCAACCTGAAAGATCTTATGGGGATGCGTGAAAAAAACTACACGGCCGATTCTGGAGACATGAACATCGCTGGACGTCAAGATACAGGTGTTTGGGTATGTTTGTTGGTTTATAAACCTCATGATATACCAAGCAACATGGTGAAAGTACTCAAATTACGGAGTAAGAGACCATTTTTGAGGGTACATGCAGGGTCTAGGTATACATATATTATATTATGTTTACCATGTACAACCCAGTTATTTTTATAATCTGACTTATCGGTTCCTAACTGGCGGACCAGCTTGGAAGAACTCGTCAGTTTACTCGTCACAAGTCAGCCTTGGTCAGGTGGCAAAAGATTCTACTGGACTTGGAGGAAGAATTAGCTCACTTACGCGGCTCAGAGATCTGGAAAATGTAAAGAAGGGGCACAAGTCTATGATATTCCGATGAATGGAACGAGCCAACTGATGAACTAGCTACTATAGCTACTGGCTTCCCGAATACCTTAGCGGATATAGAAACCATTTACGATCGCCAAGAAAGTTCCCTTGCCCATCGAGCCAGTTTTGACGGATGGTCCCCAAGTTTTGATGGGTTTTTCACTTCCTTCGACATGGCGAACTGGTGAAGGATAGCTAAGGATAGCTTCATAATTTACGAACCAAAAGGGAATGTTGATGAGGGAATGTCTTTTTTTCATCGCAGAAAAACGGCGCACATTTACTCAAGTCAAATCTGCCATGTGTTACTGAAATACTCATGTTTGTTGGGTTGATGTTGATGGCTAAATCCATCTATTTTTTTAGATGTATTATTGTTGGATCCACTTGTTGAGTGGTCATATCTAATGTTTCCTCCATCCTCAGTGCCTATATAATTATATGTATACACATACCATAAAGCCTGGTCAACCTACTAAAAAACCACTTCTCCCCATTGTTTGAAGGCCACTGAACTTGCTGGCAAATGAATTTGCGAAATGCGTGAAATCCTTTGGCGCCTTAGGTTCCCGCTGCTCCGGCTTTGAACTCTGTGAACACTTGGAGATTGCAGTTGCTCCTTGGCGTCATCAACTCCATGGCTGGTGAGGTTTCTGGAAAGATCATCGAAATAAAGGAACGGTCCAGCAAACCATGGTGAAGACTTGGGTTGATTGCGTTTGTGCGGAACTGGGATGGTCATCAATCCCTTCATAGTGTAGTGTTTTTTTTGTATGTTGTTATACCTATACTAGGATTCCCAGTGGGATGGATGACCATCACCCATATACCATCATTTTTTTTATCATATACCATGTTTTGAGCCTGGCACATATGGGTACTGGCTGCGAAACCATGTTGAACAGCCCTGTCTGTTAGTTTTTTGAATGGGGACTTAACCATCATTGATTGGGAGGTGTTTAATCAACATATGAGGATATAATTGATAAATGATGGTTCTGAGCTACCGCAAATACAACGAGAGCACTGCTGTGCCACAAAGTGAATTATGTTTAGGACGATTAAGGGCAATATCCCACAACGACCAACAATTTCATGTTTTTGAGTTATTATGATTTAGGAAGACACATCTAATGATCAGAGACAAACAACGAAGTAATTGATTGGACCCTCCCAAACAAGCGATGCCCTTGATGGCAATATCATAGTGGACTTTGATTTTTTGACGCCATCATTTGAGCAATGCCCCCAAACATCAAGTACTATATATACAATGTGAGGCCCCCAATATAGCTAAGTTGGTTTATGGCTCCAATAACTATGGTTTATGGTATTTATAACAATAGTTACTGTGGCGAATCTAAACCAACAAACATCACGTTTGGGGGCCCCACATTGTACAATAGTGTGAGAAGCTCACCTGGACTTTCACAAAAGTTTGCTGATGCTTGAGTTTCCAACATTGCTCATATCGAGATGGAACAATAAACTATCAGGAAACCGATGAACTTTGGCCTAAACAAGATAGCCAAAGATCAAAATTTGAGCAGCAAACATCGCGATTTCAATAGCAACTAATCTTACAAAATGCGTGTTTCACCAGAGGTGATGAGCATTTTGCCAAGAAACATGCGTGTTAAGCAAAAAGCAATGGTGTCTTTATGGGCGTTACAAAGGGCCCAACTGACAGATGAGATGGGCGGAGACGGTGCTGACGAGTGCTTCCATGGTAATTCTTGCGTATTTTGGTATATAGAATTTATTTTCTATCTTTTTGATGATTGCTATATACGGCTTCAAATGGTGCAGGAAAACCCCTTGTTCATCCAGTGTTGAAAATCACAATCACAGTTTCGCTCTACAAAATCCATCCAGCTCATCCAACACCAGAAACCCCTGCTGTTTGGTCGTTTAGAAAGCACCTAAACCAACTTAGCCAATAGACAGTACGGGATAACCTATATCTCCAGCCACAAATAAAAGGGCCTTGACAAGGCAATATACCTGACAATCTCAATGAAGATGGACATTTATAAATATAGTACATATAGTACACATATGTATAATAGTATCAGAATATATACAACTTATACAACTATTATTTGTATGTATATAATATACCATCTATATGTATGTATGTATATATATATATATAGAACCAGCAAAAACCCTGGCGTCTCGTGGGTGTTGTTTTTCTAGACGCTTTCCAAAGAGGCCGCATTCGGATCGGCTTTCCAGGATTGTTTGCGAAAAAACATGGTAGTTTCACAAGAAGAATTGAATGATAAGTTTAATGAAATGAAACCACCTTTTTTTTTCGTTTAAAACAAGTGATTTTTTTTCCCCACCTGCCAGGTGAGGGTTGTTAGATTTTATCAGAGCTGTTCTCCTCCTCCTCCTCCTCCGCCTCCTCCGCCTCCTCCCCCGCCGCCTCCTCCTCGCAGTCCAGATCGCAGTGGGCACAGCCGGACCTCCACCGCGAGTTGCAGATCGCAGTGTGCACTGCCGGACCTCAACCGCGACTTCCAGGTCGCAGTGGGCACTGCCGGACCTCAACCGCGACTTCCAGATCGCAGTGGGCACTGCCGGACCTCAACCGCGAGTTGCAGATCGCAGTGGGCAGTGCCAGACCTCAACCGCGACTTCCAGGTCGCAGTGGGCACTGCCGGACCTCAACCGCGAGTTGCAGATCGCAGTGGGCACTGCCGGACCTCAACCGCGACTTCCAGATCGCAGTGGGCACTGCCGGACCTCAACGGGAAGAATGTGAGAAAAGATGTCAGATAGAATGTCAGAAGATATGCCAGAACATATGCCAGAACATATGCCAGAAGATATGCCAGATAGAATGCCAGATAGAATGCCAGAAGATATGTCAGATAGAATGCCCGAAGATTTGCCAGTAAGAAAATGTATAAATGTCATGGTGGGGATCACACGAAGTAAAGTAATTTATATAAGTGAAACCACCATGGTTTCTAACTACTACTTATGGTTTAATATAAAAGTGAAACCAGTTAAACTTATTGTGAATGATTCAGCTAGACTATTTTTTTAATGGTGGTCTAACAGTCTAACAGTCTAACCTAACCTACCAAGTTCTGTGGTTTTACTTTGCGGAAGTTGTTTTATGCCACAAGTATTCGACTAGGAATTGTGGTAGATATACTGTATCTATAATTACATGGGTTTGTAAATCAACAAACAATTGGCGCGCAGCACATTGTAGCAATGTTGGAGACTTACTTAGATCTGTTCAGCGCTCTGCTGATGCTTAGGCTGCATTGCTCCGCTACTGTCCATCATTTATCACAGAGGTGACATGGCATGTGGGATTTGAGTGCCTCGGTGATTTGAACGCTGTGAGATGTAGTACGATGTACGGCTCTACTGCTTATATCTGCTTATCATGTCAAGGTTTTTATTGATGTTTAGTGGACAGTGCGGTGAAAAATCTGTTGGAGAGTTATCAAAAGCAGTAAGTTAAAAAACTCGTTTTCCCATATAAGAACCGATGTCTTTAAACAAATGCTGGAGTACTACACCGATGAGCATCTGGGGTGAGCCGCGGAGTTGCCCTTAAATCTTCGACCATTTCAAACGCTGGCACTGTGGCAAAATACTTCAAGGGCAAGTCGTTGCCCAACTTTCAAACAGACAAGTCGTTGCGCTGTCCGTGTTTTCTGTGGGAATTTGACAGTTGCCAGTTGCCATGCCCATATGCTCCATGGTGCTGGTATATGCAAACCTACATGACTGGGTGATGAATTGTTCGGGTAAATGTTGGTGTGCATATTCCAGCACCATGGAGCTCGCATTTGGGATCGAAAAAACAAACTTAAGGATGTGGTATATGCCTTTCGCCGAGCTCATGTCCTGGTATTTGAGTTCCACCGGTTTCTCGGAGTTCACCTGCCACCGGGACCCAGCGGACCCAGCTGTCTAGCCATGGGGGGGTTCCCAGCTAGGCACATTTGATGTCACCGGAGGGAACTCATCCAATAAATCCAACACTGCCAGACCCGTACTGGTTGGTGGTTTGGAACCATGGAATTTTGACTGACTTTCCATATATTGGGAATGGAATAACATCCCAACTGACTAACATATTTTTCAGAGGGGTTGAAACCACCAACCAGCGTATAGTGTTTCACAAAATGGATGTAGATGGATGTATGCATGGGTTTGTGATCGTTCACATGGCCATGAAGGGTTTAATCGCCCATTTTACATTCTTGTCTAAACACATACGTGGCAATATTGGTAGTTCTATCCCCACTATATAGTGCACATTCCCATTTGTTTGGACAACACCAAATGTGTATCCATTACTACAGGAGGGTCCCCTTGGTTATAGTTTGGTTTATAAACCCCTGTAGCTATGGATGTAGCCCGTCCAAACCCAACTTGAACTTGGTCTTCTTAATGACCAATTTTGTCACGAAGGCCACCCTTTTCACGCACCGTGGCAGGTTTGGAAGAGACCCACACTAATCTGCTGGAAACGGTCACCAATGCGATCCATGGATTTAGTAGTCACTCGGTGGTCAGTATAGCCATAGGTTTCTTAAGTCATGGGGGTCCCCCCTGGCATCAGTCATTAGACCATCCCTTAGTATTGAAACAACCATGGTGACTTGGATCATTTTATGAAACCATATGGCTATACTGTTCTTTGTTTTTTTGGAATAGACTGAGATCTGTACTTCCTACAGGTCCTACAGGTCTAAACATATGTTTCTTATGAGGTATCCTAGATTGTCCAAGATTTTAGGATTCAGGACAGCAAAGTTATAACTGGTACCACTTTGAGTGTCCTGCGAGGTGACTCATGAGGAAAATCATCCAGGTTGTTGTGAGTATCCCTAAAACCCTAGACATCACCCAAATGTAGGGAAATATACCAGCACCATGGAGCATATTGGTATTCATGAACCATCCATCAATTGGAAGTCGAGAAAGATTTGAGGTCAAGGATTTAATGATTTACTTAACTGGGTATGCATGGAATGATGTGGCACTCCGTCGGTCAGAAGTTGGTTTATAAACTTATCCATATGGTGGTTTCCATAAATGGGGTACCCCAAAACAGATGGTTTATAACGGGAAATCCTATACCAAAATGGATGATTTGGGGGTACCCCCATTTTAGGAAACTTCCATATAACGATAGTCTTATCTAGCATAAACCCTACTTTGCCTAGTTATAAACCAACAAAACCTGTCGTTATTTTTTGAAATATGTTCATGGCCCCATCAGGTGCTAAAATGAATGCACCAAATTTTTATCATTTTTTTCCTGGCCAATCCAAACAACCAGAGCCAAGTTCGGATTGGGCATGGGTATGGTGGCAATAATTCTCCATTTGGGCCATTTCCTGGGATTCAACACCTGGATGGTTGTGCCATGAGTAGCCAAGGCTACTCATGGCCACCAAGTACAGCTGCAATCGTTGCCTCCCAGGCGCCAGCAAGTGGAGATCAAGAGCCCTGAAGGGATGTTGATATCCACATGGAGGTTTCCATAAACGGAGGTACCCCAATAGCTGGATGTTTTATAAGGGAACATCCCAATCTAATAGCTGGATGATAACTAGGTGTACCCCCATGAATTTGGAAACCTCCAGAAATATATGGTTTCTGATGTCCTCTTGGTTCATGCTTCCTGTTTGTTGGAGATGGTCCCCCACGGATGCATCCCATAAAAACTAAGCAATAAAAATGACACTAAGTGGGTAAGAAGTGAAATGACCATGTGAAATGACACTTACATGTTACCCATATGCGAAGCATGGTGCTGGTATATGTACATGACTGCGTGATGAATTGTTTGGGTAAATGTTGGTGTGCATATTCCAGCACCATGTTTCGCATATGCAGCATATGGGTTATGTATAGTTTTTTTTCCCGGAAATATTATATGGGCCATGGGTTATTCATGGTTCAACCATGGGTTCCGTACCCCGAAGTTGCTCCATTCCTGACCCCAAGTCCACCGTCGAGGTGGCTCCCACGTTCAAGAAACAGTTCCAGAAGGCCGGCTCCGATGTTTGTCGGAGTATTTTCCACTGACCAAAAAAAGATGCTTCTGATGTCTGTGTAGATCAATTTAAAATAACTTGATTTACACATATTCACACATATTTACACATATTCACCTAGTTTGGAACACAAATTTTCTTTTTCCATTCAGTTGGGAATATCATCATCCCAACTGACTTTCACTCCATCATTTTTCAGAGGGGTAGGTAGGCTCAACCACCAACCAGTTGTGGTGGGATCATGTCGGATCTCATTGACGCCGAGACGCCGAGTCTGAGAGTGGTTGGTGAGCGGGCCGTATATAAATATATATATATATATACATACATACATTTTATATGATTATATATTGATCTATATTATATTGATTGATCCCTTATAATTAGGGGATATGTGGATTCATTACATTGTGATTCACATGATTCACTAGAATATATATATATATATATATAGAGAGAGAGAGGTATATCACCGGGATATACTCGAGTGGTTTCAGTCACCCATCTGTTCCGAGCGATTTTGTTCTTGGCCAAGTGCATGTTGCTCAGCAACAAACGACCGGGTCCCGGGTTCAAATCTTCTGGAACGGCTCAAGGTGAATGAGGTGAATTTGCAAGATTCAGGCCCAGTTTGTTTTTTACCCTCTGGTAAACTAACATAGCTATTGAAAATTGTCATTTATAGTGGATTTACCCATGAAAAATGGTGATTTTCCATAGCTATGTTGAATTACCAGAGGGTAAAAGGAAAATACGCAATTTCCCCAGCTATAAATCTCCATTTAGTGCGGTGATTTTCCATTTGCCATGGGAATGATTTCCGGAGGCTACCACTTAAACCTGGGACTATTTTGGGCAACTGTGTTGGCCACGGTTTTCCGTGGTTTTCCAAGTCAACCACCATGTCACCAGAGTTGAGCCATTAAAAATACCCTGGTTGATTTGTTCATATACCCTCTGGTAATTTAACATATATAGCTATTGAAAATTGCCATTTATAGTGAGTTTTCCCATTAAACATGGTGATTTTCCATAGTTATGTTAGTTTACCGGAGGGTATAATATAATAATAAGCCATAGTAGGGAAACCCGTCAACCAACTAGTATCAACTAGTACAATGAGATGGGATAAGTTGTTTGTTCATGGCTCGAACCAGCATACCTTAACCCAAACTAGTTTCTTGAACTTCAGTGAGGTGGTGGTTATCCTATCTCACTTAAGGCCATGGTTTCCGTTCTTATCGAGATGTGCATGGTATGGTTATTCCCCACTTACTTGTGTGTCCATTTATTGATCCTGAGTCCTCCAAAAGAGCGCTTTCTTACCGCAAGTACAATCAGTTTTGAATGTGTCATATAGTTTTACCATGTTTTACCTAGACCATCCAAGTACCATCAGAAAATGATTTTTAACATGTTTTAACACCATCATTTTAGTATGTTTTACCGTATCATTTTATTATGTTGACATATTTTTACCGTATGTTTTTATCGGGGAAGTTGGAGGTCAACATACCCCATTTTTACAATTTTTACCATATGGCAGTGTGTCAAAACCTTGTACCTGGGATTTATGGATGTTCATCCCACTAAAAATGGTATTAATAGGTATTGATCCATACCCATATTTACCATGTTTATCCAAAATATCAAATGGGTGAAGCATTTTGGGTGCTAACCAATTCCAGTACCCTTCGCCAGGTGGATTCCACTGCGGAGTGGCTGGTGGCGCGGGCCAGCATGGTGGCTCCGCCGGCGACGGCGGCTGAAACGAGCGCCGTTTCAGAGGCGACAACAGGGCCAATGGGACTATGGTTGGTACAGAGGTGCCCCAGTTTGATAACAAAACTTGGGTTTGAACCGTTTAACCAGCAGAAATGGTGATTCAAGCAAACTAAATGTGGACTTAGCTTTGTTGGTTGCTAACTACTATGACTATAGGGCATATATCGAACTAGTTAAAGTGCTTCAGACAACCACTTTAGAATCAGTGGGCACCACATCTTAACACTTGAGCAGTTTTAAGAACCCCAGTTGGTTGATGTTTCTACAGGCTTGCACTATCCTTTTTTGGGGATTATCACCATACACTGTGGGAATCGCCACCAAGAACTAACCATTGAATATCCCATATTCATGCTCCATGTATGGTATAACCTACATTTGGGTGATTTTTAGTGTAAATGTTGGTAGATGTTCCATACACGGAGCATTTGGGTATTATTGAATATTCACAATCGTAATTCAACCGGATTTGGCCATTACTGAACCAACAGAAATAGAGAAATCACCATGATTTGACCTGGGTCTAACCACTGAAGGTATATTGGATCCGGATGGCAACAACGGTTTTTCGATTCGGTTTAGGTTTGGATTTTAAGCCATTACTTTTTTTTTCGGTAATTGTCACTTATCATTTCTTTTGTTTGGGATTTTTGACCCAAGATTGGAAAATCATGGCGTTATTTGACCGGATTGATTCCGAACTGGGGCACCACCGCACGTAGCACAATCTTTCGGCTGCAGGACAGCCACTTGCGCTTTATCGACTCAGTAGATGCCCAGCGGGACAGCGAACGTGCTGCTCCTCGCCATGGAGATCATGTCGAATCATGATCATATCCCATCTCTAGACTATATGAACATAAATTATAAACATGAACCATATCAGTGATATGCCATATCATCTATTAATATATGAACATACCTATATGAACATATCCCATCTATATATCTGAACTATACACTATAGTTGATTTTCACTATATCCTTCATTTAGTGGGGAGTCATTTTCAATTGCCATGCTTGATTCACAAACGGTATGTAGGAAGAATCCCCTTGCCCCTAACATTACAGAACTCCATAGAAACATATAGAAACCGTGGCTTTGTAGGGGATGAAACCATGTATTTTGGGACCATACAAAACAAGGGATGTGTTTGATGATATTCGGACAATGGTGATATATATACTGTATATTGGGTGATATTTTTGGCATTTTTTGGCTTAATGATGTCCATTGTATCATATCAATCTGAATTAAACCGGATTCAATGGGAAGCAATAATGCCCGAACCGTGCGACGTCGCTGGAATGATGGGAATTGGATAGGGGCAACTGGAATGATGCTTCGTGCAGGAATCATGCCCGATTTGTTTATTGCTGGTTTGGGAGAATTAATACAATATACAGATTGACAATATATGGGAAATCATCGAAACGGCCTTCTTTCGAGATCAGGATTCCTAGCATGTGTATATATATATATTATTATAATATATATATATATATGTATTATCAATTGTTTAATATTAAATATACATATATATGATACATATATATGATACATATATATATATATATATAGCAGAAAGTTGCGTAGATACTTTGTTTGCTGGTCGCCTTTTGGGACGAAATTCTTTTGATTTTTCCATTCTACCCTCCACAAAAGCACGGCTGGAAAAAAATGCACTCAATTATTTGATGGGAGAATCATCTATATAGTATCTATAGGTTGGGATATTGTCCATTGCCATGTCTGGAGCCATGATTCACGTATCCTCGGATCTCTTTATGCTCCATATACTGCAATATATATATATATGTATATATATATATATATATTTATATGTATTATGTACAGTAAATCGGAATTGGCATAAATTCAGCTCAATTCCAAAGGACAACTTTTCAGGCTCCATGTTCAGTTTCTTTGCAGGCAGAAGTGGGCACCCAAAAAGCAACGGTTTGACAATGCTTAATGTCTACGCTTTGTTTTGGTTGCTTGTTCTTGACTTAGGACCTTTCACTATGAGCACAAATCCCAATGTATCCAGTGTTGGTTGTAAAGTGATAGTATGTTATAGTTACCTTCTGTCCACCTATTCGATTTTTTTTGGCTTATTCCTACTGGCGCTGCCATTGGTACTCAAAGTCGCTTGCTTACAAAAGATCGTTGGACTTGGTCAACTAGTTGGTACTTGATGATATCCAGGTTGTAACCGGTATGACAATGAGAAACTGTACAATCAGTTTTAACTACAACTAATATGAACTAACCAACCAGTTATCCGATAATATCCAGTTTGATAGGTGACTGACCAGTTAGCTAATCCCATAGTTATCATAGCCCATCAGAGAATAAGCTACCCATGTGGAATCGTAATCATTTGCCATTATTAACCATCATTAACCATCATTAACCATTATTAAACGATGGATACAGTAGGTAGATGCAAGTATCGGACGGAGCACATGTAGATTCGTAGATCATTGATGCCCATGGTCCAAGGTTTTGGACCGTTGAGCCTTTCTCCGATCCATCTCTTCCGAGGCCAATCTCCGCTACGCACTGCACCAGTGTCGCCAGGCCCCCCCTGAAATTCTTGCACTGGAGTTTTGATGGGGAGGAAGGCTACACAATAAATGTATGTATAGTATATATATATATACGTATATGCATATTGTATGATGTGGTTGCTTCATTTGTTTTACATATTTATGCGTAACGTCTTTTGCAGTTGCTTTTCTCCTTGTTATGTGCGAAGCGGCGAAGCGTTCGCTCCTTCAGGATGCCAAAACTGGTTCGCCCCTGGAGTTTGAGAATTTGCAGCAATGGCAAGTCATCCTTATGAGAGGCGAGTCGGCCTCGCAGCGTCACCGGTCGACCCGTTTTTATGATCTGCTTAGCTAATGAGAGGTGCGGTTGGGCTGATTTAATACTGGTTGGTGGTTTGGAAAATGAATTTTATGTCTTTCCATATACTGGGAATAATCATCACAAGGGATTGAAACCACCAACCAGAATAGGTATAACCAGGTGATTTTCACCCCAAAAAAACACCCCTACAATTATGGCCATACATCCGCTTTCAAGCGAGCATGGGATCTATCATGTTGGCAGATAAACAAGGAAACATCCTAAAATGGACCAACGTTATAGTTTGGTATAGCACATACGATAATGTAACATCCGACTAAGAATCGTCTATGTGCTCTTGATGAAACATCAATGTGAAGGCCAGGACGTTTGATTGTTGGCAGATCGTGTCGTCCGGATATCTCAATAGTGGCTGGATGACTCCCCAATTCTGCACAGCCACATTTACCCGAATAATTTATCACCCAGTCATGTAAGTACCCTCTGGTAAAGACACATAGCTATTAAACATTGCCATTTATAGTTGATTTACCCATCAAAAATGGTGAAATTCCATAGTAATTAAATATACGTAGCAGCACCATGGAGGTGTGACTGGAAACCCGTTGCTTCACTGGTCCATTGATCCATCGAATCCATACGATTAAAACTGGTGGGTATCCGGTATAGTAACACCCTTAAAAAGATATAGGAAAGTAAACATTTTACTATATGGTTTCCTATTTTTTTGGGTTGCTATAGAGTCTACAAATAAATATAGATAGATAGATAGATAGGTAGATAGATAGATGGATAGATAGATAGATATCGAACTAGTCAGATGGGGTGAACAGAAGCCAACAAACAAAACTCGGGGAGACTCTACGTTGGTCGGACATGTTCCTTCAGACACCCAAATGCTCCATGGCGCTGGAATATTTACCAAGATTTGCCCGAACAAAATCACCCAGCTATGTAGGTAAATATACCATACATGGAGCATATGGGACATGTATTTTGAAAACAACCCGACTTTTTGGTCGGAAGGAAACATGACTTTGGGACTTCTTGAGAAAGGTCAATTTCCGTTGGGTGTCGTTCCAGAATTCCTTTCAGGACAAAATGCTCAATACTTGGGTTTTCAATCATATGGGTCTTCAATTTGTTTATGCATGTGTTCACCCATACGAAGCAACAATGCGCAGTTTGGCTCAGCTTTCACGTAAACAATGCTCACTTTTCATCAATTTTCTCCAGTTACGCCAAAACTTCAGACCCAAAAACTGGCCAGAATATGCTATTATACCCACTGAGTCAGAATGGTTGCTATACCCACCGTCCGATTTTCGTTGCAGGTCTTCTCTCCGAGAGGTGCGTCTTCCGAAAGCACGACGCCTACGCCAAGCGTGGGCGAGAACGCTACCCACTGGAGAGTGGCCTGGCAAATGCGCAGGGCCATGATTTAAAGGCTTACGCCTGACAGCCGGGCGCCGGCCAAGCAATCTTGGCACCATGTTGGCCATGTTGGCAACGACTTTGGGCGTATGGTGTGGGAAGAGGCCGAGATTCTCCGCGCAAACCCAGGAAGGGCTATGTTGAACCGAGGCAGGCATAATGGGCAGTGCTTGCCTCTATGGAAGCAGTCTGGGCCTACGTTGGGGCTTATGTTGGGCCAAGTCGGGCCCACGTTGAGCTATGTTGGGCTCATCTTGGGCCTATGTTGGCCCTATCTTGGGCCTATGTTGGCCTATGTTGGGCCTATGTTGGCCCATGTTGAGCCATCTTGGGAGCTATGTTGGGGCCATGTTTGGGCCATTTATGTTGAAACGATCTTAAGATGCCAATTGTTCCGCCCCGGGCCCCCTGCTGGAGCCCAAAACCACGTAAAAACGGAGGTTTTGTACCGAAGGGCCCGTAACACCGTAAAAAAAACGATGTTTTAACACCGCAAGCAAAATACACCGTAAATTACAGGGGCTTCAGTTGACACGTGGTAGTTCGGGGGTGGGTCGGCGGCAGGGTTGGCAGCGCCTATAACCTTCGGTTGCCACCGAAGGCCTCCGGCAAGGACACTGGCTCCGTGGCCGGCGCCCGGATTAGTTGAGTGGCTCAGAGCCGCAAATTGGTGGTAGCAATAACTTGAAATGTTTGACATATATATAATACATCAATTAAACAAAAAACAAATAGCAATAATTACTTTACTTCGTGCTATCCCCACCATGACATCTATACGTTTTGTTACTGGCAAATCTTCTGGCATTCTATCTGACATATCTTTTGGCATTTTATCTGGCATATATTCTGGCATTCTATTTGGCATATCTTCTGGCATTCTACCTGGCATATCTTCTGCAATATGCTCTGGCATCTCTTCTGGCACATGTTCTTGCATATCTTCTGGCACTCTATTTGGCATATCTTCTGGCATATCTTCTGACATTCTATCTGGCAAATCTTCTGGCGTTCTATCTGGCAAACATTCCGGCACTTTATCTGGCATACTTTCTGGCATTCTATCTGACATTCTATCTGGCATACCTTCTGGCATACCTTCTGGCATTCTATCTGGCATATCTTCTGGCATTCTATCTGGCAAACATTCTGGCACTTTATCTGGCATATCTTCTGGCATTCTTTCTGACATTCTTTCTGGCGTTCTATCTGGCATATCTTCTAGCATTCTATCTGGTCGTTGAGGTCCAGCGGTGCTCACTGAGCTCGGAGGGTCCCAGGTTGAGGTCCAGCGGTGCTCACTGAGCTCGGAGGGTCCCAGGTTGAGGTCCAGTGGTGCTCACTGAGCTCGGACGGCGCAGGTTGAGGTCCAGCGGTGCTCACTGAGCTCGGAAGGTCCCAGGTTGAGGTCCAGCGGTGCTCACTGAGCTCGGAGGGTCCCAGGTTGAGGTCCAGCGGTGCTCACTGAGCTCGGAGGGTCCCAGGTTGAGGTCCAGCGGCGCTCACTGAGCTCGGACGGTCCCAGGTTGAGAGCGGTGCTCACTGAGCTCGGAAGGTCCCAGGTTGAGGTCCAGCGGTGCCCAGTGCGCTCAGACCCTTGCAGTTGAGGTCCAGCAGTGCCCACTGCGTGCGGAAGTTGGCGAAGAGCTTGGCGAAGAGTTGGCAAGGCGGAAGTGAACGTGGAAGTGGAGGCAGAGGTGGTGGAGGAGAAGGGGGACGACGAGGAGGAGGAGAAGGAGAAGAACAACTCTGATAAAATCTAACAAACCTCACCTGGCAGGTGGGGAATAATGATAACAATAATATATATATATATATATACTTACATGTATACATAGATTATGATCGTATGATGCTTTAGTGGTATAACTAGCTCGAACGTATGTAGGTGATGATAGTGAATATCTTCTTAGATAGGGCAATGGGTAGTTGCTTAAGCGGTGAATAAATTGGTTTTACATCCCCCAAGTATAGTTGGGAATGCCAGTGAACCGATCACCAGTTAATAAACCCCATTGCCTGTCTTCGTTGCCCAAGCAAGTCTTCCGACTTTGAAAAAAAATGCATGGCACCTACAATGACAGCTCCTTGCTACCAGCAGTTTCGGTGGTTCTGTATATGTTTGATTAAATTCTATATGATGGTGAAAATATAGTGACATTATGATATATAAAATATTTTTTTCTAGAAGGAATTGCTCTAAGTATTTTGGAAATAGTCCGAGCATCCCAGAGACAAAGAGGCCGGCCGACCTCCCAATACGTGTATGTATATATATATATATATATATATTTATATTTATACATATGTATTATATACATATAAAATGTGTGTATATATATATATTGCATTGTATGTTGTATTATTTACAGATAAGCTGGGCTACTACATAATTCGCGTTAACTATAGATAGATGTCTTACGTATAGAGCAACTTAGCAGTTCCGAACTGGACACAGCACCACGCGCAGCCAGCCATGCGCGCTTTAGGCAACACGGAGAGCAAATTCATGTAGCTGCTGGCGCAGGCGTGTACCCCAATAATCAGATGTTTATTACTGTTTTTATTGATTAATGAACAACCAATAGTCAATAACATCAATAATCAATAGAAATCATTAATCAATTGTAAGAATGATATTGTTAACCATTTGATACTAATAACAGTCTGATTATAATCTGATTATTTGCTGTTGATTATTGTTTTTTAATTGGTTAATGTTGATAATAACAATAACAACAAGCAATAATCAACAATAATAGTTTTAATAGTCAATAATCAGCAGCTGATAATCCAACAATAAAACAAAATATGGACGACTATATTATATTTTTGTTTGCCGGGTCTGACAATTTGATCCGTGTGCCATACCCTGGAATTAAAACAATCTTTAAATGGAATTGCGGGGTATGCTCGGTGAGGGGTCTGGACTTTTCTTATAGATAGTAGACATGATGGAACAGGATGCTAAGGGTCCTGAAGATAGAGGAGAAAAGTCTTACCCTGGATATCCCGCCAAAAACAGCAGATAGTGAAGATCCTGGTGCTGACTGGCAGTGTGGCTTCGGGGATACTCCAAGCCGTCCAAGCCATACCTCATAATTTCCGGCTCGTCATGTTTTTCTACAAAGTGATGCCCTGAAAGTTATAAGGTGGTCTACAATCCACATTGACTGTACATGCACCGACAAAACCCTAGTTAACCTACTTATAACCAACTTAAATAGTGAACTCGGGCACCAAATCCCATGAAATCACCATGTTTGAAGGTCAAACGAGTCAAAATCCCGTTAAATCACATTAATTTGAAATTAAAAAACCATTAAGTCAATGAATAAATCCCGTTCAATCCCATTGAATCTCATAGAATATCATAGAATCCCAAGTTTTCCTGGTTAAAGCACCACCTTGGCACCTTGATTCAAAGTTCCACAGCTCCCTGAGGCCAATAGCAGTGAGCCACTGGCTCTCCGCGCAGCACGGGCCTACCTGGACTGCTTGGGTTGCCTCGTAAACGGGTAAACCAACAATACTCGGATGGGGCCCTAAAAAATAGGTGGATGATGCTGGATGGTGATTCCCCCTCAAAAGACTAATGTTCAAGGTTTTGAACCATGCTGATGTGGTAATTTCTATGGTTTGCCTAGGAAAATGATTAAAATGATCTACATTCGTGGTGGGTTTTTCACATTCATGTTGGTATATGGAGGGTACCACTAAAAATGGTGATGTTTTCAGCCACAAAAAGTGACTGGGATGTGACTGGGTTCCTCCAAAAATGGGGACGACCAGTCTCCGCATCGGAAAAACATGCCCAGATTTTGGAGTGATTTTTGTGGACATGTTTGTATGAGATATTTCAATATATTTCATGCATCAACAAATGCGAATGGAACTTGGGATTTCAGGTGCAAAACTGAATGTGATTGAGTTCGTGATGCACCTGTGCTAGTAATTATGAACTGATTCAGTGGAAACCATTCATTCCGTCAAGAGACTCCCAGGCAATCTACCAAGGGGCTGGGGGGGCAAGCCACCAGGCTGTTGGTTAAGCCATAGGGATCATAGGGATGTCAACGAAGAAATTTGGGGATTCAACTTGTAGGTGGAAAGCACTGAACCGGTACGAAAGGATGAGACACATTTCCTTTTCCTAGACTCCAGCATCAATGCATATTTATATATATATATATTAGTATTTATATATATATATGTATTGAATCTGTCCTAATAGGTCCTAATAGCTGTAACAGTCAAAAAATGGATTTTATATGTTGGGCGAACGTTGTTTTGAGTGTTTTCCTTCGTGCACGAAATCGTGCTTTTGGGTGCTCTCCCTCGTTCCAAAAATCGTGCTTTTTGGTGCTTTCCCTCGTGCCAAAAATCGTGCTCTAGATCGTGCTTTTTGGTGCTCTCCTTCGTGCCCAAAATCGTGCTCTAGACCGTGCTCGCTGTTACAGCTATTAGGCTTGTGTCTATATATATATATATATCTGATTTGATATGATTTGTGTATATATATATATATATATTAATAATTCATATAATATATATATATTTATATATTGTATATATCATATTATGTTATTTTATTATATATTTTATTTTATTTTAATATATTATATGTTGTTATAGGGGGTCACACCTTGCTGGCATAAATGTGCCACGAAAACCTGATGGCATATGAACATCGAATATCTCGAGAATCGTCGAAACCTGCCATCTGATGGTGTGATGTTTTTAGCAATGAAACAAGATAGGCATCAAAATGGCATGCCAACTGTGTGTGTGTAGATACCTGTGGAAACATCTGATCTCAACGGCTTGCTCTCTTTCCAAGAAATATTGTACAGGAACGCATTGGAAGCTGCAGTTTTATCAGCTGTTTTCCCCGATGGAGCGCCCCAAAGCAAAGGAAAAATTCGAAAACGGCAAAGAAACCTACTGAAAGGATGGAAACTGCGACTTTTTCAGCAGTTGTCCCGGATGGAGCGCCGTAAATAAGCAAAGGAAAAACTAGAAAATTGCAAAGAAACCCATTGAAAGGATGGAAGCTGCAACTTTTTCGTGTGACCCCTTTATCCATCGAAAATTGCATTCAGGCATGCCATCTGTTTGAGTGCAACAACTGGTGAGGAATCAACAGGTGGGTTATTTTGCATTTCTGATGGCACATTGACGTCTTTTTGTCTATGCAATCTGATTGTGATCCTATATATATATATATTTTTGATAAACTATTTTTTGAATATAATAAAAACAATTATTATATTATCTTATATCATATTATTTCAAATTTAATATTTATATATTTTATTATAGAATATTTGTTTTAATATTATTTTTAATATATTATATTACATGTTGTTATATTATATTTTATATTGTATCATATATTATATTATATTATATTAAATTATATTTTATTATATTATATTATATTACATTATATTATTTTATATTATACTATATTATATTATATTTATATTTTTAATATTATTTAATATAACATGCTACAATGTCAATATAATTAACTTATAATACATATAACAATGGATATATATATATATATAAAATGATTTTTGTTTTAGCAAAGACTTCTGGAGAGATCTGTTTTGGTTTGCTCTATGGGCGTCTTTTAAGGTAGCTACTGGTATGAAAAATCCGCATGTGTTGTAAATCATCGAACTAAATGAACCAGTTTCCATTGTGAAATTACTGGAGGGTATGCTGGTTACAATATGTAACCCTTTCCAACTTGTTTTTAAGTTTTTAGGAATGCTGTGATGTTGAGAATGCATCAAGCATCATGGAGCTACCTAGGCTTGTAGGAGCGCCATGTACCCTATCCACTCGAAGAAATGCTGTGAAACGGGTCTTGGTCAATATTGGGTGTTCGAGGTGTCTGGCAAGTTTCGTAAAATATGGCAAGTCTATTGGGCCACAGGGCTTCCGTTTTTGTTGGCTAGCATCTTCAAGTGATAAAATATTATACATATATATATATAATCTGTTACGTATGTGGTTTTGTCCAGCAGTTATTTTTGTTTGTTTGGTGAGCCCAATTCGACACCTTTGATTGAACAATATGTATGAATGACGTATTATATATATATGGCCATATATGTTTATATATATATATACATACATGCAAATTGTATGTTGGTCAACCGCAATTTTAGACCGCACTTCAGTGCCTCATGTGTTTTTTTTTCCGCAGCATTTCCTGCGCCATGCGGCAGGACGTTTGTTTCTTCCATCCTTTTGATGACTGCAACAGCCGCATGGCACGTCTGGTCTTGGACTTCTTGCTAACCCGCGAAGGTGAGACCATGGTGGCTGGTGTTGCCTGGGGGGTAGATCCTCCAAGTAGCCCAAAAATGGTTTGTTTCCCCATAAGTTGAGTAACTTTACCCATTTTTTGGAAGGCATAAAGGCGGGTCTAAGTAGTTCATTTTTTTTGTTCTGAAGATATTGTTACGACCCAGTTTGGTGTCTTATAGACTTATAGATATATGCCACGGTGAACGTCAAGTAAAATTGTTGTACATACAAGTTGAGATCTGAGCCAACAGACATTTGGGGTATGCACCTTCAAAACCAAAGAAACTTGAAGTATAATCTCCTAAAGTGGGTTTGAGGCCAAGCTCCCTCACTGATGTTTTTTTTTTATCTTTCTTGATAGTATCAAAACATGTAAAATATGGAACCAACATAAGTCAGTCAATTGCCAATCTGCAATGTTTTGAAGGTTTGGGCATCAAAATAGACGGAACCCTGCGACGTCACAAAATAGTAATTGCTGATTAAGGGTAAGGGTAATCATCCCAATATGATCTAATTTCAGTTTGCAAATTGCATAAATAATTTATAAACTTGAACCAGATGGGATGAAAGTGACCATACCCCGAGTGGTTTCGTTGGAGTCCGTGCTTAAGTAGCAACGAATGAAACATGGAGTCACACAGTGTAGCACCACCATTCTGGCAATATGTTCAGCCTTGCCGAATTTTCACTTCTTACATTTGCTTGGGTGACAGAGGGCTACCTTCCGTTTCGGCACAACACTTCTATCGCAATGATGTTCTCATTTTTATACCAGTCATGGATAGTCATGGGCCATCGCTTCACATGTTAAAACAGCGCGACGCATTCAAAACTTACTGGTTCAAAAATACTTTTATTGCTTAAATCCATTTTCAAGACATCAGTAATTTGTGTTTTGACAAAAAAACAACGATTTTCTTTGTGACCGGAGTGATGAAAAATCATGTGCGCATATGATTTCGGCTCATGTCAACCATGCTGGCAGGATATACACTGTGCACTGTCGAGCCAATATTCCTGCCCTCTGGCGACGGGGTTTGGCATTCCAAGAATTGGCGGAAAGGAACACCGAGGGAATGTTGGAAAAATATTGGAACGCCTATTTCCAAAATTTCTTTCAAAATTGGAGGCACCATCCCACAAGGTGGTGCCCCATAGTTAGCTAAGTTGGTTTATAACTCCCATAACTATGGTTTATGGCAGATATAACTATAGTTCATGGGGTTTATAAACCAACTTATAACTGGGGGGCACCATCCTGCAATTGAAACCTACATATATCTGGAGCCGAAGCCCATCGCTTCCTGCAGGCTTTCTTGAAACAATCCATTCAGCCATAGCGTGACTCCATTGTCGGTAACATTTGGATTCAGCTGACATAGATTTAGACCCTCATTAACTCCGCCCAAAGAAGATAGACGTGATAGAAGATGGTGTTTCATTCCTGCATTTGATACTGTAGGTGAAAAAATGTACCACCTTGGATGGTTAAAACCCAATACCTAGTTGGATGAACCACCGTTTTCAGCTGGCGCAGGATGTTTACCATCCACAGTATCCCATTCATCTCCATGACAAATAGAGTTTGTTGTTTTATCCCCTTAGGATCCACTATTACAACCTATTATAACCCATGCAAGGTGGTGCCCCAGTTCGTTAGCTAACTTGGTTTATAAGTCCAATAACTAGGGTTTATGGAGAATATATCTATAGTTAATGGGGATTATAAACCAACTTATAACTGGGGGGTACCACCTTGTGTAATATACATATATATATATATATATTATGGAATATCGATCCCCAGTCAGATATGGAGAATTCCTGGACGACAGGAACCACCGCAAAAACTCCGGCAATGAGAAACATACAAGGGAATGACATTGGTTTTCAGAAATTGTGCAACAAATGGGGCAAGCGATGGGACCGTAACAAATAGCGAGACCTCTTTGAAAGTTTCTGCCATTTACAGTACCCATACGTTTACAGTTTGTCATTTTCCAGTAATACCTCCTAAACAAAATGCCATACATAGTGCAGACATGTGGTAAGCGATGGTACCTTCCCAAATTTGTTGATGTCCCAAATTCATGAAGCAACAGAGATTGCTAAGATCGTCCACCAAAAAAACTGGTTGGTGGTTTGGAACATGAATTTTATTTTCCCATCATATTGGGGTCATGTCATCATCCCAACTCAACCACCAACCAGAAACCATGGGTCCCTACAGGATGGTGCCCCCCAGTTATAAGTTGGTTTATAAACCCCATGAACTATAGTTATATCTGCCATAAACCATAGTGAAATGGGAGTTATGTTCACCAACTTAGCGATTCCGAACTGGGGCACCACCTTGTATAGAATTCCCGGAAATTCCTGGGATTTGAAAGCTCCAAACGGACTGAAATTCCGGGGATTTGGAACGCCACGCTCCGAAGGTTCGCGCGCTCTGCCCGCGACGCCGAAGGTGCCAAGGGTTTCGCGGAGCAAGTGCAGCAGCTGATGGTCAAGGTCTCAGCGGTGGCTTGGTGCATGGGAAAACATGGCGAAAATCATGGGAACAGATGGGAAAATCCTATAGGAACATCTGGGATAACATTGGAAAATATAGGAACATGCCGGAGACTTTGATGATTTAAGAATTGGACAATTGCCATTGAGTTCGTTGATTTAGCAGACGGAAAATAGGTGATGTTCCAGTTTGCAAGCTGTTAAACAGACACACTAACTATAACCATGACTAAGAGTTGGGTCATGACTAGCCATAAACCGAATTGGTAACGACTAGCAGTTTGCAAACTCGCTAAAACCATCGGCGTAGCATCGAACTAAATGGGCCATGACTTCCATGGCTATGTCAAGCTACCAGATGGTAAACCTCGCAAAAGCTATGCTCTGCTGGGATTTGGTGATTTTGTATATTATATATGACCATAGAATGGATCCAAATGGCAATGGATTGTGTATGGTTTATGATGCTGTTTTCGCCACAATCGTCAGTAATGATCCCATTGGAATTTGACATTCATTTGATAGCAGGAATGAAGATGACAATTGACCTTTGTGTTTGAGCACTAACTCGTGTAGGTAACATTGTCAAAATATCTTCTTTTCTCCAGTTTGAGGGTATGAAACATTACGTAAGAAGCTATTCTACTTGTAGCAGTGAATCTCTCCAATGTGATGAGAGAAGCGGATTTTTTAGACATGACATCAGATGGGAAACCAAAGGTAGTGCTGGTCAGATACCAAAAAATAAGCAGAGGTTTTACCACCTTGGAATTTGAATCCAGGATCAAAGGCGATGGGATGTGATGGGCTGGCGCTTGTATGGCGATTTAGTGGGGACCGGCCATGGCTACCGAGATTTTGAGCCATGGCCAGTGCCAGGGGATAATTACTATGTTGGGACATGCCTCCAAAACATGCGGAGTCATGGGGATACCCTCTGGTAAACATACAAAAAACTATGGAAAATCATTATTTCCATGGGACATGTCACTATTTCTATGGCCATTTTCAATAGCTTTTTGTATGTTTACCAGGCCGGGTATACCATATGTTCACAAGCCAGTTCAGAACATGCCATGGAAACTCTCTCATGGCCTGATTCAGTGATTCATCATGCGGCCTAGGAATGGGACAAGCCCTTGGCAAATTGGATCGACAAGTATCCTGATCCCAGTTTCGAAGCAAAGGAGAGATGGTTCATGTGTATGTTGCTCGGCAAGTTGGATCATGAAGTCCGAGCTGTACGTGATCAGGCTTTTTTTTGGCATTTCCATGTGGTCGCGTTTCTAAAAGATCCGAGAAGAAAGTCATGGGAAGCTGTGATTCTTGTTTCTTGGAAGGAACGATTCTTGCGACTAAGTGGTAACTGGTAACCCTTCAATGTATAGGTAATTATTGTGGTTGCCGGAGTGAAACAACTGCGCAAACATTGACATCTTGTAGGCTGAATTAAAAGTGATGGCGCAGGTATCACTCCAGCAACAAGTGATCAGCTCAATCCAATGGTTTGAGCAGAAGTTTCCCTGTTGCTGAAGGAGGTTTTTTCCAAAACCCCACCGAGGTAAAAAAAAACAAAAAGACCCAAATCGAATCAAGTCGATGGATGAAATGTTAGAAATCTTCCAGCTCTCTTCATAGTTCTGGGTAAATGACATAACGACCGAACCCTGTTCTCCCGAACCCTGGAATCATGGTTTTTATAGGGAAATCATCCCCAAATGGCCCAACAATTCAGGTTAGTGAAATATTATAATTTACCCAGATAGTTGGGCCTGTGCTTTGAGTCGAACTTGCTCTTTTCTACAGGATTTAATGCTTGGGTATCACCAATCTGCTTTCCAACATTGGTCCCTGAAACAGAAACTCTTTCGAATTTGAGTGATCACGAAGCATTTCCAGATCCATCCTCAGATTCCTCCAAGCCTTCCTATGTAAGGCTTACTTGGTGCCAAATAAGTCTTCTCTAGTCCTGTTAAAGTGATATATGTTTCCTGCAATAAGGAGTGAACAAGTGAAAAGATACACTGCACCCGTCCAGAAATCTTCTATGATTCCTAAGCCGCCTAGTAGAAATCCAACGTTTTTTGGTTGTTCTGAACATGAGCTAGGTTGTTTATGTGTTTTGCTGTCCAATTACAGCATTGTTTGAACATGTGTTTTCTCATTTCCTTCATCCTTCTCCTTCTTTTTTTCAAACCTATGTTTGCCCCTGACCTGCTTAGATTTGCCCATGCTGATGGTCGTGATCTCCGACCCTATTTCAATCCGAAAATGGTAGAATCGTAGAATTTCTGAAAACGAGAATGTCTTATTACCCATGGGATCCATGGTGCTGGTACATATGCTAACATTGGGGGTATATTGATGGGATCCATGTTACCATATATAGATATATATATATATATAGCATACATGTATCCTATGGGTTATGCCTTGGAAATGCGTTTCGAAAAAAAGGCTCCTTCCAATACACCCAACACCCAACAGCCAGCACATTTTATCCTGGCTACTTGAGCCCACCGTGAGGGTGTCCGGGACTTGATACATCTGAAATTCTGCGTTGCCAGCCATTGGCTGCAAAAAAACACATTTTGGAGGATGCCAACCAGCGGATCTCAGTATATAGTTGAAATGTGTTTTTTTTTCCCTGGCATTGGTTTCACATCTTTTCAGGTCGTTTTCAAGTCTGAATTTAATTTCACTAGAACCCAGTCCATGCTGACAAGCCAGTCAAGACTACATGTCGTTTGCTCCAACCATACAACGAAGCCGGTCATTATTTGCTTTGACATTTCTTCTCCTCACATTGGGTGTAATCTGAGGGTGTATGCTAGATGAACAAGGTCCACAGCTGGTGTCATCAGCTCCGTGGCTGAATCCCTGCCTAGGTCTAAAAAAAAGTTCGCTCTGAAAATCGAACTAAATGGGTGCTTTCCATTGCCAGAGTTGATTGAAAGTAAATCATTTGTAAATATCTAAAAAATGAAAATTCAATTGGATATGGATTGGAGTCTTTAATGTTGTCTTGATTTGCAATTGTAATTCAAAAGATTCATAGCCATCGCCTTCTGCATTAAAGGGCTCGCGGGGTCCTTGAGGCGTCTCCTGGGCTCTTGGAGCAGATTTTATTGAGCGCTTATTGATAGACAGCATGCAGCAATTAATATTTAAATTAGTTGATCAAGCTAGTTTCTGTGAAAACGCACATGCTAAAATAGTTATCAACTAACATAGTTATTAATTGATCAAATTTATTGGCTATTTCTGTAAAATAGTGGGTGAAAAGCTGGTTGGCGCAACAGCTAAACGTAAAAGGTCGAAGATGTGTAAAAAAAATGGGTGGTGTGGCTGACGTCCTGAGCACGAAGTAAAACATTGAAACCATTGCATTTGATATTGTAACAACCTGTATACATAGTAACTTACAAGCATGTAGCGACAGAAAAGCAAAATCCCACGATCTCAGGATGTTTTGCCTAGATTGTTCATCTATATGTTTGGCTTGGTTTCGACAAATCCCAGCTACCACCCCGAACCTACTTGTCAGTGGCAACAATTTTGTGGGGTGAATTTCCGTCTGAGTCTACAATCTTTGTTTCTTGTTGGTCAAGTATTTAG
>CAMXCT020006728.1:0-10000 GCA_947184155.2 Cladocopium goreaui | reverse complement strand
CAGGTTAGTGAACTATTAAAATTTGCCCAGATAGTATATGTGTGTATATGTTCTAGTAAAGTTTGGGCTGTATATGGTTGTATCTTATAATTGGGATATCCCGATTATGGCCCCTGAACAATTGGAAACATGAAACGAACCCACATATTGGCAATCGAGGTCAAAGATGTTGACCGACTTCCATACTTGTTCTTCGCACTTGTCATTAGTTCTACAAAATATACATTATACATTCTCAGTCTATAAGTGTGTCTCTATCACTCTCAACCATATCCAGCGTTGCAGAATCTGTCGAATGACCACCCAACTCCTGCCAGAATCCAGGCATCGTTCAGCTGGATGAATGTCCCTACAAAATATTCGACCTACACCTTGTACCTCCTACCTAAGCATCATGATCAAACTACAGGAGTGGATTCCAATATGCAATTAAACTTGAATCACGATTTAAATCGTTACTGTACAGTTTGTAATTTTGGACATACTCGTATGGTCCCTCAATCGTTTCTCTTGTATACTTCTACCTGTGCCTGCTAGGGGTGAACTCAAGATCTAATCCCTTTTGTTGCTGGTTCATTGCAGAAGAATTAGCTCTGCATTTAATACTTTGATGACATCTGGGAAAGGAGAGCGAAGAAAGAGCACGAGTTATCAGAACCAATATGAACAGAGTTAACTTGAGTGAACTCAAGATTGAATTCTATCACAACAGTTTCCAAGCATCCGATGGAAACAAAAAAACCTAAGGCTTTACCGGGAAAGGAATATGAAAGCAAGAAACGGAAAGTAAAGAGCATAATAGAACAGGAGAGAACATGAGAAACAAAGCAACGGGCGAGAAAAGTAAGATAAAGGCATTGGCATTGACTCAAAAGTTAATGCCTTACATTTGCGGCCAATGCTAACCCTGAAAGGTAGGGAGTTATATAACTCTGGAGTTCAGCCTTGCACCATTGACCTGGAAACGCAAACGGATGATGAAGGATTGACACAAGATTTCAATTAAATGTTGAATCCATTCCCTTCCACCATGATCAAATGGGCATACCCTCTGGTAAACTAACATAGCTATGGAAAGATCCACCATTTTTCATGGGAAAATCCACTATTTCTATGGCCATTTTCAATAGCTATTTTGACATAACCAGAGGGTATGGCTCAAATTTATTTACCTGCATGCTCTGGCTCCAAACGGTGCCCCAATGCCTTGACTCACGATGGGGCAGCTTGACTGGTGATCGCTAAAAAATGGATTATCATCCCCAAAGGCATCTACTCATCCAACCGATCACCAGTTATTCCCTGGCAATGGCAATCCAACATGGCTTGTTGGAAAATTCCCCCGTTTGCTTCGATGACGTTTTCCATAAGACCCACATTTTAAGAAATGGACTCTCCATCCCAAATGCTCCATGGTGCTGGAATATGTACACCAACATTTACCCAAACAAAATCACCCAGTCATGTAGGTTTGTATATACCAGCACCATTTTCTTCGCATATGGGCATCACTTGCAGCGAGGCCACTCCAACTGCACGCCCTGCACGCCTTGTGGCGTCGCGATGCCGGAAACCACTGGAGTCCCAGCCGGGCCATTGCCACGTTGCGGGACGCTGCCGTGGGTCGCACCGGTCGCTTGCGTTGGCTGCGGGCGCCGGCGGAGACACGGCGGCCCGTGAGCACCGAGTCCAAAGGGACGGAGGAAAAGTCGCAGAAGCCGACTGTCAGGCTGGGCGGGCTGGGCCATGATATGATTCAAAGCGATTGTGGGTGTAGCTGACCCTAAAGATATATGATACAATATGATACAATCATCTACTTAGATGGATCATTGTTGGCCAGTTAAATGGCTAGTAAATGTTGGGTAGATATCCTTTTTTCATCGGGGATGCAGAGATTTTTTGTGCGTTCTAAAGTTGGGCTGTCAACCCAGTTACTAACCAGTGGAAAATCAATACCATTGCGTACATCTAACTGGGCACAGAGATCAGACCCCTACTGCACCAGCATTTAGGCCTCTAACTGGATGATATTCCGTTGGAGGATGTTTGGGGCATGTGCCCAGTGTAAAAGCTGGAAAGCTGGTAGGACCCCATCAATGTAGAAAGGGTGATATCATGCGAAAGGGGTGATATCATGGGTTTGTCTAAGTCCCCCTCAGGGTACTCCACCCCTGGGGGCCAAGATGTATATTGATTTCCATCTAACAGTGATCAATGAAGCCTTATTAAGCCCTATCATGTGAGATGTGTTTCCAAGAATGAGGACCTGTACCCAAGACTTCTGTGTGATGTTGATATTCTTTCAATGGCTTCAGGTACCTAAATTGGAGGTAACCATATATAGAGCCTACGAAAGGGCAAAATTTCAGGGGATGTGCCTCAAAATATTGCTTTGTATATGGTAGAGTAGCTCCATTTTAGGGTCCTGAAAATCCCATGAAGGCTCATCTGGGATCCAAATTCCACGAAGGTTCCATGGTAATGTTCGCACGAAAAGGGCCTTAATGATACCATGGTAAACTGAGACTTTGCTATATTGGACAATCAGCCCTTTTTCAGTTCAGTAAATCAACAAACTAATTGGCAATTGTCCATAGCAATTCTGCAACTGTGAGCCAGTAGGGTTTCGCAGACCAGTATATGATTTATGATTTACCCTCTGGTAATTTAACATAGCTATTGAAAATGGCCATTTATAGTGGATTTACCCATTAAAAATGGTGATTTTCCATAGCTATGTTAGTTTACCAGAGGGTATGAATTATTTGCAGTTCTGCTTCTGATTTCTTGAACCCTCCATGGAAAATAATCTGAACTGTGAATACTGAATACATCTGAATACTGTACCCGAACCGCAATCGGACCTGCTACATAAGTTTCAACAGAACTACAAATTCTATGAGGGCTCATTATAGTGCATTTTGGAATACCCATTAACCAACCATTTTGACGCTGCTCATATCATTTTGCAGATCACTGCTTCACTGGACAATATATCATGAAATCCCACGAGATCAGACAAATTCTGAATTATCCTCATGATATCATAAAACATAACTTACAATTATCATAACAAACTCATAGCATATCCTACAAATGCGGCTGGAAGGAAGTGTGGATTCGCATCCTGGTTCAGCCGCTAGCCCACACCCAGCAGAAGTTCCCTGCCTGCGAGCCCTTCCGTGCACCGAGCAGATCTGATGGAGTGGTTTGGATCCGCAAAGTCCTCCAGACCGACCTTCGACAGGTCCAGCACCATGGAGCATGTGGGTCTGATCGGTGTGCACTCGGCAAAAGTGACACGCCCCTGTGGTTTGCGAGGCAGCTGGAAATGCCAGAAGAAGCCCGCCGACTCCAGGGACACCATCGTGGAACTGCAGCCGCCCAATCAGTGCAGTCTCACAACATATCCGTGAAATCCCAGAAGATGTTGCAGCATCAAGGGAAAAACCCATCAATGACTCAAATGACATTAATTATATTTAGTTAAGAATAGAATGACAACCATACCATAAACCCTAGGATAAGATATCACAGGATGTCATGGAATCCCGCAAAATCCATCAACAAATCCACAGACAAACCATAAAATCCCATCAAAATCTCTCAAATCCCATAACATGCCATAGAAAACCACAAAGTTCCTTAAAAAAAACTGAAAAAATGGCCATGCACTGCCTATCTCGCCCTCCGGCGGCCTGTCTCGGGGCGAGGCGGTTGATGGCTCTGCTTTGGCCAGACCGAGCACTTCTCTCAGTGCCTTGGATGGCCAAAGGTGAGGATCTACCCAGTGAAACCATGTGGATTTCTTCGAAGGATATCCTTATGTAAATCGCATGATGTGTTAACATAGGACCTATGTTTGGGCATGGTTTGGTATACCGATACATAAAATGGTTTAAGGTAGATCTCGTTGGGATTGAACAAAAACATTCGGAAATATGGGATGTATACATAAACAGCAATTATATCAATATCAGGGATGTGATTGAGATTTAAACCATGAATTTCTATGAAGATTCATAGCCAACCATGTTGCGGGATATTCACTGGGATACTTATTATATATATATATAACCAGCAATGTGACTTAGATTTTTTGTCTGAAAATGGGGGGATACCCCAGACACTGCGATTTCACTATAGCGTTGAGCTCATCGCAAAAGAAACATTTTGAGGGAAACATTATGATTCACTAGTGGCCAAAATTGGGATAACCGGTTTTTTTAAACAAGCCCAAATACTCATGGCATCAAACAATCCTAAATGCATCTAAGTGCTATATTCCAATCCCAAAAAAGGTTGCGGGCGTATAATACTTCAGGAGGAACAAAGTTTATGCTTCTTGAAAGCTTTACAAAACATCCATTTCGGTCAACCGCGGATCACATTTTCAAGTCCGTTTTGTGTGGCAGGTGTGGGACGGTCAATTATCACCCTCTTTTAAAAATATAAGATTTTAAAGCTTTTGGAGGGTGGAAATGCGACCGGGGTACGACAAAGCTCCATGCTAGGATTCTACGGGGAAAGGGGGTGCAGAAGAAGAAACCAACCATGTTCACTGTGGGAAGCTCAACCAGCGCAACTTTTGTCCTACCAGTGCGTCACGGCACATGTGTAGCAGTGCAGACAAAGAGGATGGAGACAGACATGTTGTGGAGTAATTACCAAGCTGAAGCAGGTGCAAAAATCAGCAAATGACTTGGCAATCCCCACTCAATAAGCTTTTTGTACCCTTCAGGAGGAACAAAGTTTATGCTTCTTGAAAGCTTTACAAAACATCCATTTCGGTCAACCGCGGATCACATTTTCAAGTCCGTTTTGTGTGGCAGGTGTGGGACGGTCAATTATCACCCTCTTTTAAATATATAAGATTTTAAAGCTTTTGGAGGGTGGGAATGCGACCGGGGTACGACAAAGCTCCATGCTAGGATTCTACGGGGAAAGGGTGTGCAGAAGAAGAAACCAACCATGTTCACTGTGGGAAGCTCAACAAGCGCAACTTTTGTCCTACCAGTGCGTCACGGCACATGTGTAGCAGTGCAGACAAAGAGGATGGAGGCAGGCATGTTATGTGGAGTAATGACCAAGCTGAAGCAGGTGCAAAAATCAGCAAATGACTTGGCAATCCCCACTCAATAAGCTTTTTGTACCCTTCAGGAGGAACAAAGTTTATGCTTCTTGAAAAGCTTTACAAAACATCCATTTCGGTCAACCGCGGATCACATTTTCAAGTGTGGCAGGTGTGGGACGGTCAATTATCACCCTCTTTTAAATATATAAGATTTTAAAGCTTTTGGAGGGTGGAAATGCGACCGGGGTACGACAAAGCTCCATGCTAGGATTCTACGGGGAAAGGGTGTGCAGAAGAAGAAACCAACCATGTTCACTGTGGGAAGCTCAACCAGCGCAACTTTTGTCCTACCAGTGCGTCACGGCACATGTGTAGCAGTGCAGACAAAGAGGATGGAGACAGACATGTTATGTGGAGTAATGACCCAGCTGAAGCAGGTGCAGAAGTCAGCAAATGACGTGGCAATTCCCACTAAATAAGCTTTTCGTACCCTTCAGGAGGAACAAAGTTTATGCTTCTTGAAAGCTTTACAAGACATCCATGTCGGTCAACCGCGGATCGCATTTTCAAGTCCGTTTTGTGTGGCAGGTGTGGGACGGTCAATTATCACCCTCTTTTAAATATATAAGATTTTAAAGCGTTTGGAGGGTGGAAATGCGACCGGGGTTCGACAAAGCTCCATGCTAGGATTCTACGGGGAAAGGGTGTGCAGAAGAAGAAGCCAAACATGTTCACTGTGGGAAGCTCAACAAGCGCAACTTTTGTCCTACCTGCGTCACGGCACATGTGTAGCAGTGCAGACAAAGAGGGGCAATGGAGACATGCCATGCTTTTTTTTTTTACTTTGTAGTAATTACCCATCTGAAGCAGGTGCAAAATCAGCAATTGCCTTGCAATCCCCACTCAATAAGCTTTTTGTACCCTTCAGGAGGAACAAAGTTTAATGCTTCTTGAAAGCTTTACAAAACATCCATTTCGGTCAACCGCGGATCACATTTTCAAGTCCGTTTTGTGTGGCAGGTGTGGGACGGTCAATTATCACCCTCTTTTAAATATATGATTTTAAAGCTTTTGGAGGGTGGGAATGCGACCGGGGTACGACAAAGCTCCATGCTAGGATTCTACGGGGAAAGGGTGTGCAGAAGAAGAAACCAACCATGTTCCCTGTGGGAAGCTCAACAAGCGCAACTTTTGTCCTACCAGTGCGTCACGGCACATGTGTAGCAGTGCAGACAAAGAGGATGGAGACAGGCATGTTATGTGGAGTATGACCAAGCTGAAGCAGGTGCAAAAATCAGCAAATGACTTGGCAATCCCCACTCAATAAGCTTTTTGTACCCTTGCAGGGGCACAAAGTGTAATGGCTTCTTGAAAGCTTAACAAAACATCCATTTCGGCAACCGCGGATCACATTTCAGTCCTTTTTGTGTGCAGGTGTGGGACGGTCAATTAATCACCCCTTTTAAATATATAAGATTTTAAAGCTTTTGGAGGGTGGAAATGCGACCGGGGTACGACAAAGCTCCATGCTAGGATTCTACGGGGAAAAGGTGTGCAGAAGAAGAAACCAACCAAGTTCACTGTGGGAAGCTCAACCAGCGCAACTTTTGTCCTACCAGTGCGTCACGGCACATGTGTAGCAGTGCAGACAAAGAGGATGGAGACAGGCATGTTATGTGGAGTAATGACCAAGCTGAAGCAGGTGCAAAAATCAGCAAATGACTTGGCAATCCCCACTCAATAAGCTTTTTGTACCCTTCAGGAAGAACAAAGTTTATGCTTCTTGAAAGCTTTACAAAACATCCATTTCGGTCAACCGCGGATCACATTTTCAAGTCCGTTTTGTGTGGCAGGTGTGGGACGGTCAATTATCACCCTCTTTTAAATATATAAGATTTTAAAGCTTTTGGAGGATGGAAATGCGACCGGGGTACGACAAAGCTCCATGCTAGGATTCTACGGGGAAAGGGTGTGCAGAAGAAGAAACCAAACATGTTTACTGTGGGTAGCTCAACAAGTGCAACTTTTGTCCTACCCTGCGTCACAGCACATGTGGCACATGTGTAGCAGTGCAGACAAAGAGGATGGAGACAGACATGTTATGTGGAGTAATGACCAAGCATGACCAAGCTGAAGCAGGTGCAAAAATCAGCAAATGACGCGGCAATTCCCACTAAAAAAGCTTTTTGTACCCTGCGTCACGGCACATGTGTAGCAGTGCAGACAAAGAGGATGGAGACAGACATGTTATGTGGAGTAATGACCAAGCTGAAGCAGCTGCAAAAATCAGCAAATGACGCGGCAATTCTCACTAAATAAGCTTTTTGTACCCTGCATCACAGCACATGTGTAGCAGTGCAGACAAAGAGGATGGAGACAGACATGTTATGTGGAGTAATGACCAAGCTGAAGCAGCTGCAAAAATCAGCAAATGACGCGGCAATTCCCACTAAATAAGCTTTTTGTACCCTGCATCACAGCACATGTGTAGCAGTGCAGACAAAGAGGATGGAGACAGACATGTTATGTGGAGTAATGACCAAGCATGAACAAGCTGAAGCAGGTGCAAAAATCAGCAAATGACGTGGCAATTCCCACTAAATAAGCTTTTTGTACCCTTCAGGAGGAACAAAGTTTATGCTTCTTGGAAGCTTTACAAAACATCCATTTCGGTCAACCGTGGATCACATTTTCAAGTCCGTTTTGTGTGGCAGGTGTGGGACGGTCAATTATCACCCTCTTTTAAACATATAAGATTTTAAAGCTTTTGGAGGATGGAAATGCGACCGGGGTACGACAAAGCTCCATGCTAGGATTCTACGGGGAAAGGGTGTGCAGAAGAAGAAACCAAACATGTTTACTGTGGGTAGCTCAACAAGTGCAACTTTTGTCCTACCCTGCGTCACAGCACATGTGGCACATGTGTAGCAGTGCAGACAAAGAGGATGGAGACAGACATGTTATGTGGAGTAATGACCAAGCATGACCAAGCTGAAGCGGGTGCAAAAATCAGCAAATGACGCGGCAATTCCCACTAAAAAAGCTTTTTGTACCCTGCGTCACGGCACATGTGTAGCAGTGCAGACAAAGAGGATGGAGACAGACATGTTATGTGGAGTAATGACCAAGCTGAAGCAGGTGCAAAAATCAGCAAATGACTTGGCAATCCCCACTCAATAAGCTTTTTGTACCCTGCTCACGGCACATGTGTAGCAGTGCAGACAAAGAGGATGGAGACAGGCATGTTATGTGGAGTAATGACCAAGCTGAAGCAGGTGCAAAAATCAGCAAATGACTTGGCAATCCCCACTCAATAAGCTTTTTGTACCCTTCAGGAAGAACAAAGTTTATGCTTCTTGAAAGCTTTACAAAACATCCATTTCGGTCAACCGCGGATCACATTTTCAAGTCCGTTTTGTGTGGCAGGTGTGGGACGGTCAATTATCACCCTCTTTTAAATATATAAGATTTTAAAGCTTTTGGAGGATGGAAATGCGACCGGGGTACGACAAAGCTCCATGCTAGGATTCTACGGGGAAAGGGTGTGCAGAAGAAGAAACCAAACATGTTTACTGTGGGTAGCTCAACAAGTGCAACTTTTGTCCTACCCTGCGTCACAGCACATGTGGCACATGTGTAGCAGTGCAGACAAAGAGGATGGAGACAGACATGTTATGTGGAGTAATGACCAAGCATGACCAAGCTGAAGCAGGTGCAAAAATCAGCAAATGACGCGGCAATTCCCACTAAAAAAGCTTTTTGTACTCTGCGTCACGGCACATGTGTAGCAGTGCAGACAAAGAGGATGGAGACAGACATGTTATGTGGAGTAATGACCAAGCTGAAGCAGCTGCAAAAATCAGCAAATGACGCGGCAATTCCCACTAAATAAGCTTTTTGTACCCTGCATCACAGCACATGCGTAGCAGTGCAGACAAAGAGGATGGAGACAGACATGTTATGTGGAGTAATGACCAAGCTGAAGCAGCTGCAAAAATCAGCAAATGACGCGGCAATTCCCACTAAATAAGTTTTTTGTACCCTGCATCACAGCACATGTGTAGCAGTGCAGACAAAGAGGATGGAGACAGACATGTTATGTGGAGTAATGACCAAGCATGACCAAGCTGAAGCAGGTGCAAAAATCAGCAAATGACGTGGCAATTACCACTAAATAAGCTTTTTGTACCCTTCAGGAGGAACAAAGTTTATGCTTCTTGGAAGCTTTACAAAACATCCATTTCGGTCAACCGCGGATCACATTTTCAAGTCCGTTTTGTGTGGCAGGTGTGGGACGGTCAATTATCACCCTCTTTTAAATGTATAAGATTTTAAAGCTTTTGGAGGATGGAAATGCGACCGGGGTACGACAAAGCTCCATGCTAGGATTCTACGGGGAAAGGGTGTGCAGAAGAAGAAACCAAACATGTTTACTGTGGGTAGCTCAACAAGTGCAACTTTTGTCCTACCCTGCGTCACAGCACATGTGGCACATGTGTAGCAGTGCAGACAAAGAGGATGGAGACAGACATGTTATGTGGAGTAATGACCAAGCATGACCAAGCTGAAGCAGGTGCAAAAATCAGCAAATGACGCGGCAATTCCCACTAAAAAAGCTTTTTGTACCCTGCGTCACGGCACATGTGTAGCAGTGCAGACAAAAGAGGATGGAGACAGACATGTTATGTGGAGTAATGACCAAGCATGACCAAGCTGAAGCAGGTGCAAAAATCAGCAAATGACGCGGCAATTCCCACTAAAAAAGCCTTTTGTACCCTGCGTCACGGCACATGTGTAGCAGTGCAGACAAAGAGGATGGAGACAGACATGTTATGTGGAGTAATGACCAAGCATGACCAAGCTGAAGCAGGTGCAAAAATCAGCAAATGACGTGGCAATTCCCACTAAATAAGCTTTTTGTAC
>CAMXCT020006727.1:223420-350920 GCA_947184155.2 Cladocopium goreaui | reverse complement strand
ATATATATATTACATCATATATATATATATTTGTTTTTTACATCATATATATATATATCCTCAAGATGACAGCTAAAAATCCACCGTTTCTCCGCGGAAAAAAAACACGGGTCCAGTGGCAGCCAGGTGGCATCCCTCGGAGCTGCGGCTCCGACTTGTCGGCCCCTACGAAGCTGGGAATGAACCGGGAACTTGGATTCCCTTGAAAATTGTTTGTTATAAATGTGTATATAAATATATAATTATGATTATATATATATGTATACATATTTAAACATATATATATAATATCTAATATATATATATACATACATGTATGTATATGATATATATATATATACATGGTTTTTTCGATGTATATCATGTATATATTTATAATTACTTTAATGATCTGTAATGAACCTAAAACCTTGCGATGAATAGTGTACTTTGAACATGTTTGATGATTTTGCAGATGACTTTAAACTTGGATGTATCTTGTAGAAATGCAGCTCAACCAATGACTTTTCCCAGGGTGTCTAAAATTGGCAATGGGTTAATCTTAATCTGGTTCAATCATAGCAACCGACCAACTACCGACGTTGGCGTACATAGCAACCGTAGTTGAGGGGATGATCCCAAAATGACCTGATTCTTTGGAAAATCTGCAGAACCCCCCAATTTGGGGCTAGAAAACCTGTAAAGCCCTGAAGGTTTGTCCTTATACCAACCAATTCAACGATGATGTTCTGAGGCTCAATGTAGGCTCCAGGGCAAGGGTGAAACGATGGGACATTGTCCCAAATACTCCGCTAGATCGCTAGATCAACAAGATCATCAATGAAAGAGGACATACGTTCATCATTTACCCGCCCTTTTTGTTGGTTCCATCGTAGAGCTTAGGCGCTCAGTTCTGTTGTGATAGTGGTCTATAGGTCCATCACATTGATCACCTTGGTCGACAACGTAAAAATTGGGGATAAGTTCAAGGATCCTGCTTCATTGGCATCCCAGAAAGCATTGGAAAATGATGTAGAATGATGATTTTGCACTGCAACACCGCAACATGTAGGCTGACACCCTAACAAACGATGTAGGTTTTGGGGATGGTGACGGTTTTTAAGCTTTCTCTTTAAGAGGTTCTCCCTGAAGGATGATTTGAACCGATAATGCTACACCAGTTACGTGGTCTGCTTGGCTGTTTCAATTATGCCTTCTGTTCATGCTGATTTGGAATGACAAGCCTTGTCTTCCTTTCGGATTATTCAGTGGATTGTGCAACCACCAAGCAGTCTTCAATATTGTGAACTTACTTAAGAGTGAAAGCATTGTGTTTTGTACCTCACACTCCATGTGTAGTACACTTGTGGAAGCCACCAATAAGTTGACAGTAAATGGAATAGCGATCCCAAAGACGAAGCCCTGCCATGGCCGCTATGTGGCACGTTTCTTGTCAACATTTTCTCGTCAGATTCTTTGGTACTCAGGAGATTTCCTTTGGAATGATCCAGCATTTTGGAAGGTGGGATGACTCAGCTGAAAGTTTTCGGAATCAAATTGGTAGTGACAAAGAACTGCCCTTGATTTTCACAAAGGATAATATTACATAATAACAACTGGTATGGTGGTATAAAGGTGTTGATAAGTTGGATTTCAATGCAGTTATGGATAGAACCTTCATATTTTTCCCAAATATTGATTTCAACTGGATTTCAGTGGTGACAATGGTATCATCAAATCAGCCCAGTCAAGATCTAGATAAAACAATGAAAAAAAAAAGAGGAGCTGCACAGGTCACTACCACCCAGTTCGGTGTTTGATCCCAGATGGTCCCAGTGGGTTCTATTTCCGGCACCCTTGTGGGGATGATGGGTCAATTTGAAGCGATTAAAGGGGAACGTTTTCATCCGCTTTGTCAAAGATGAGGCATTTTTTTTTCTGCAAGAAAAAACCATGTGAGAAAGTGTCTGGCGAAAACACGCCATCGAAAAACACCACGAAAAAACCGTCTTCCAGGCACCGGACCTTGTTTTCGCCTTGACATATTTCCACCCCCTGGTTGAGGTCTATGCCGGTGTTTGCTTCTCGCGTGTCTCCCAAGTCTCGGATGCTGCCAGCTTGAGGTGCCGGAGAGATATAAACCACAGTTTGCGAACTTGAAAATGGCCCATTTATAGTTGATTTTGTTTATTCCCCACCTGCCAGGTGAGGGTTGTTAGATTTTATGTCAGTTGCCTCCTCCTTCTCCTCCTCCTTCTCCTCCTCCTCCTCCGCCTCCTCCTGCCTCGTCCTCCTCTCCTCCTCCTCCTCGTCGTCCTCGTCGTCCTCGTCGTCCTCGTCGCCTCAACTGCGACCCGCGATCCACAGTGTTCTCTGCCGGACCTCAACCACGACCACCCACGCCCAGTGTTCCCTGCCGGACCTCAACCACGACCATGCCGGACCTCAACCACGACCATCCCCGCCCAGTGTTCCCTGCCGGACCTCAACCACGACCATCCACGCCCAGTGTTCCCTGCCGGACCTCAACCGCGAGTATCCACGCCCAGTGTTCCCTGCCGGACCTCATGTAAAGATGGGGACCAAAGAAGGTGCAGAAGAAGTTAGAAAGATGTAGGAAAGAATGTCAGAAAGATATGCCAGATAGAATGCCAAAGATATGCCAGATAGAATGCCAGATAGAATGCCAGAAGATATGTAGGAATATATGCCAGAAGATATGCAGATGCCAGAAGATATGCCAGAAGATATGCCAGAAGAATGCCAGATAGAATGCCAGAAGATTTGCAGATAGAATGCCAGCCGAAGAAGATATGCCAGATAGATATATGCCAGAAGATTAGCCAGAAAGATATGCCAGATAGATATGTCAGAAGATATGCCAGAAGATATGCCAGAAGATATGCCAGAAGATATGTCAGAATATATGCCAAAAGATATGTCAGATAGAATGCCAGAAGATATGTCAGAATATATGCCAGAAGATATGCCAGATAGAATGCCAGAAGATTTGCCAGATAGAATGCCAGAAGATATGCCAGAAGATATGCCAGATCATTTGCCAGAAGATATGCCAGATAGAATGTCAAATAGAATGTCAGAAGATATGTCAGATAGAATGCCAGAAGAATTGCCAGTAAGAAAATGTATAAATGTCATGGTGGGGATCACACGAAGTAAAGTAATTAAAGATGGTGATTTTCCATAGCTATGTTAGTTTGCCAGAGGGTATGGTGAAACTTGTGGTTTTACAAGGTTGACTCGAAACTATTTGTTTTTAACACAGAAGATGTATATGTTGGGTTGACAATTTTAAGCAGTCAAAGTTGAGATATATGATGAGATTGAATTTCATCATCCAAAAATAAACAGTGGAAGTTCAACTGAACAAATGTGGGGATTTGATGAAGATTTCTTTGAACGAATATGGATAGATAATGGAAACTTCATATTAATAATCGCCCCCAAATTAATCAACACCCACATTCCAAAAAATGTTTGGCAATACTACTTGGGTCGGTCCCTGCCTATCAATAAACATGTGCGACCCGCCTCCTTATTTAAACAATACCCTGCTCAGAAATCCAAATTTTGTGGTAGCCAGGATCTACATATACATGTGTATATATATATATATACATAGATATGCATATATATATAATAATAATAATAATAATATATATATATATATATTATGTATAGTTGTTTTAATTGTTGAAAAACTAATGTCTTGAAGGGGTGTCCCATGCCCAATTTCACCATCCCACCCCATTGGGAAGGAGGTTGCCACTGAAAAGAGAAATCTGTACCCATTGGCAGGCAGGTTGTTTTGTTTTTTTTAACTATGACAAGCCCTAGTTTTTTTTAATTGGGGGGGAACTCGCACCTTCTAGGGGGGGGGTTATAAATACGAACTGGGCATTAGATAGTACAGTATATATAACAATATAACTTACTATAATATCACATAACCAGCTAACAAAAAGTGAAACCTTTGGCAATCTAACTTTGCAATAGAGAATATTAGAGAATATCCATTGCGCCAGAGAATTGACTTGCACAGGCTTCTTTTGCATTGCCTCTTTGCCATTTCAAGAGGGTAGACCACCGAACCGACATATGATGTATATACATGTATATATGTATATCTCAGTCACGCTATGTCAACGTATCATTGTCATTCATTGTCATTCATTGTCATTCATTGTCTATGTGATGGTTTTCCAAGTCATGTTCCAGCAAAGTTGCAACGCTGTACATTTGGCTTCGATATTGTTCTTTTTCTATGTAAAGGATGAACGTTTCAGGTTCTTCAACCGACATACTTCTCCAGCTGCCAGCTTGAGTGGATGATTGGGATCCAACATGTTCTCCAACATGCTGTTTTGAATCGCTACATATTTGTACTAAAAATGGATCAACCTGGGCCATAAATGTGTGGCAATTCATGGCAATTCCAAGATTTGATACATGTTGCCCCATTGAACTTTTTTGTGATATAAAACCAACCCCGTGTTGTTCCAAAAGGAAATCATAGATTTACTGCTGGAATTCAACCCCAGAACAAAGACCTGCTGCTGATGGAGATTTTGGAAGATCTTGGGAAGTGTCATGTCAGCAAAAGAAACGCCACTGTTGTCAGCAAACGGGAGTCCAAGCAGTCGAGTGGTCAAGCAAGTCTGAAAGTTGTGGATTCTTCGGTAATTAAACACCATCCACCAAGCAGCTTGTATCGCTCTGGATTGCAGTCGCGTAACTGGTGCATGTTTGTGTCACGCCACATCATGCAGAATGACATAGATCAGACCTGGTGGATGATTACCGGCTGGCAGTACTTAAACAATCTTAAAACAACACCGGCTGCGCAAATGTGTTGGCTATAGGCTATACGGTTATATCCCCCAAGTTCTTGTTTTTTTTTTTTTATGCACTTCCGTTATTGAATCATTCAATACCAGTATTTTCATGACATAAATCATGGGTCATTACATGTCCCCATTGAACATCACCCAACCATTAGGTATATGGTCTATAATGGCTACTATAAGGTGATGTCCAATATTCCCAAAATGGGACAGTTACCAACCCTTGTAAATCCATGTGTTGCATTCTTGTTGTAAGGATTTGAATGACCCCCACATGTCGACCCCACATCTCCACCCTCTTTTGATGCAGGGAACGCTTTCGCATTTGGCTCTTTCACTTGGAAGATGAGTGGGCGACCGACTTCCAGGAAGGTCTGTTACAGGCCGCTGGATGGGAGAGTGTGCTGGGTCTATGGCTATCGATAGGTGAGGGATGGGAAGCAGCATCCATAGGTCAAAATTTGGTCAGGACTACGCTTTTCCAAATCATTGACGGATGAAGATCCATGTGTATCCATTTGTAAGCGGCAATTTTGGTGTCAAAACCAGGGCTTTTGACCAGGACTCCTGAAATCACGAGGGCTGCTGCAATCCCATGTTGTGCTGCTTATTCATCGCTGATTCAATTGTATTCTTGATGCTCAATTGACCATGTTGCTACATGTGTGTTACTTCAATGATGAAGATTTCTACCATTGTTATTTCATTGGTTAAAAAACCGTTACTTGCACCCTACACAATGCTTGAAGCCACAAACCTGGGACAACTCACAGGAAAACCACTCCGACTTCGGCGCCAACTACCTGCAGCTTTTTAAAGATGCCAGGTGGAGAGCAGTCCGCGCTTCATTTCATGGGGATTTCTCCATGATTTCTCCATAAAAGTACGATGACATGATAAAGTATGATACTTGTAGGTTGATCATTGTTACAGCACCCAGTATATTATAGACTATTTTTTGAATATTAAAGAATATTTATATTAGATTGTTGACTATATGTTGAAATATGTTGAATATTATTTACTTATTCTCAGTTATTGGCTTATTCCCAGTCACATATATAGACTTATATAGACTAGAAACTTGTTCGGGAGACCCGATAACCCCAATAGACTATTTCCCAACATGGAATGACTTTTCAGGGGTTCTGTAAAATTAGTACTCTTTTGGGGATGATTATCATCCATCCGCTTGGAATTATCATGAAAACCAACCATTATATTTGGGATTTTCCAATCGGTGCTTGACACTAGTTAAGTGTTGATTCCAGTTCCAATTTGCTTGGACATATTCGAATTGACAAATTTTTGAAGAAAGGTAAACATTTCATGAATTCGCAGATTGCAAGATGAATCGTTTCATTCAAGAACAAAAACCGTGTTGGCAGAGTGTGCATGAAAAGCATTGGACGGTATTTCTATACTAGATGATGCTGGAGTGGCACAAGGTAGTTGAAAGTGCAAAGTTCTTTTGTTTACCAGGTGTGTGCATTAACTGATGTCAATGGAAACTGCCCAAAAAATTGCCGCGATGCCAACATATGCCACCTATTCCTGCAGGTACATCGCGTACCTTGGCTGCGTCCTGGTCATTTTCGGTACTTGGCAAATCACCCAAATCATCCAAGGACATATACTTGATGGGGCACCCATAGCCTTGGATCAGTCATAGCTAGACATGCTGGTTTTCTGGAATGTTTCGTGCAGATCGAGGCAGAGCCTCAATATTCTGAACCACTGGAACCTCAAAAGCTCAGGACATGAAACAAGTTTGGATGGTGACCCACTCTGCAAAATGCCTGGGATCTTGTGACTCTAGTGATGTGAAGGTCATGAACCTTGCATCCCGCCAAGGTCGGGTCTCATGCCGTGGGACAACTGCCAGCAGGTGGACTTGGTATGTAAAACTTATACCATCCCCCAACAGTTTGACATAGTTTGACCCAATAACTGATTGTCAGATGAAGGTAGTCTTCCATCCCCCTATCTGGCAGGGTTAAGCTATTCAGCTGGGGGATCGTAAGATGTATTTTAAAAAAAGCAGCTCTTGAATTTGGGATTGAACCGTGGAGTCAGAATGAGTCAGAGAGCTAAATGGGTTTTGCTATCAAGGCAGCTGAGAAGATTCAGCTACCTGCTAGCCTGCTGCTGTCACATGATTTAATGCCCTGGGGTGCCCTGGGTTTGTTTCTATTGATGAAAGAAACATAGAGAAACAAGATGTTTCCAGACGGACTCATTGTGACTGCATCAGAGTTCTTCCTTCGGGCCTTTGGGATCGGCAGGGCTTTTTCGAGTAATGCCCTGAGCATCACAATCTAATGCACCGGAGACAACATCCTAAGAATCGCTCTGGAGGCTTGCGAAGGCACTTCAGCTTGGATAAAGGGTGATTAAGTGTTATAGTCACTTATACGTGATATATTCTTTTATAATCTTTTATATCAATTTATATCAGCGTTATTGGCTTTTTTCCTGCCCATAGGGGATCCAAACCGCCCAAAAAAGGTGAAGACGTTTTCGGACGTGTCCTCGACCATGCTGCGGGAGTGCTCCGGCAAAATCCGGTTGGGCAACAGCCACAGCTGGGTCAGAACCCCGGTATACATCAGTAGTGTTGGGATATAAATATATAGATATACTGTAGCTGGCAGGGGGCCAAAATTCCAGGGATTGGTGGCACTATCTTGCTGAGTGAATCGGGCCCCACGGCTTTTCTGTTGGACAGTTGCTGACCTGGACGCTGAGGCAGGCCAATGTTGCGAGTGCGTGCGAGTCTGTATTGCTTTTTAAAGGGACAAACACAGTGATGAGGTTTTGCAGCTGATAGGGGGTCTTTGGAAATGGATTCTAGGGTCCTTGGTGATTTAGTTCTACCTCTGATTGTGTGATATATGTTTTCCATTATTTATTTCTTTATCTATCTTATCTATCAAGGTAGGTGGCCTTGGTATATACTAGTGACAATGATCCCAAAGGAAAGATCGTCTTGGGCTAGTGTCCCTTGGATGTTTCAATATATTGTTACTTCTTATCCGCCATTCGGTAATCATGCCAAGATGGGGATTGATAATTAGTGTCTCCATCCATTTACCCTTCTATTCGTGGAAGTGCCAGTCAGAACAAACGATCACCATTCGATCGTAGTTCAAATAGGTTTTTTTGGGTTGGGTACTTTGATAAAAAAAAAATATATATATATTATATATATATCAATATATGCAGCCGATAGGGGGTTTTTGGAATTTGATTCTAGGGTCCTTGGTGATTTAGTTCTACCTCTGATTGTGTGATATATGTTTTCCATTATTTATTTCTTTATCTATCTTATCTATCAAGGTAGGTGGCCTTGGTAAATACTAGTGAAAATGATCCCAAAGGAAAGATCGTCTTGGGTTAGTGTCCCTTGGATGTTTCAATATTTTTAATTCTTATCCTTCTTTCGGTAGTCATGCCAAGATGGGGGTTGAAAATTAGTCTCTCCATCCATTTACCCTTCTATTTGTGGAAGTGCCAGTCAGAACAAACGATCACCATTCGATCGTAGTTCAAATAGTTTTTTTTTTTGGGGGTTGGGTACTTCGATAAAATATAGAATATACTATATCTATGTTGTGCAATTGATCTGGGTTCTCTGGAAATGGATTCTTGGGTCTTTCCAACTATTTTATATATGATAATGGAATTGAATTGTTTTATAGGTACTTTATTATTTTCCCTATGAGGTAACCAATTGGTTGATTAAATGTGTATCATCTTACCATTGGTTATTTAATATAACTATTTGTTTTTTACCATACTCATAGAAAATTTTATGTGCATTATTATGTTCATTCTTAGGCAACCACTTGGTTGGCTAAATTGATATCATCCCAGTAACGGTTACGGTTATTTTATTTTATGATATTCCTTGGATTAACTGGGGTCCACTACCATTTCTGAAGGGTACCAACCAATTGCTGGATCAAAATGGAAAAGGTATCAACCACGCTCTTGTTTTTTCTAGGGTGGTGCCCCCATATACCTTTGGTATAAAGCCACCAATGTTAATGTTATCCCTGATTATCATTATTTTTTTTCAAGTACTAAATTTCCCCCATTATTTCTACATCTACATCATATATCCTTTAAATGCAATGCCCAACAGCTAATTTGCCGAAGTCAGGGCGCAGAAATCAGCACCCTGAGTTAGGAAAAAAAAAAAATTGACGATATCCTAGGTGTTTGGTGGGGTATTGCCTAAGTAAGGTCGCAAAAATCTGCACCTAGACTTGGGCAATACAGAGGTTGTACCCTGGGATTTAGGAAAAAAACAAATTGCCGATCTCAGGGTGCAGAAATTGGCATGTGGACTTGGGAAACAGCCCTACTATTATATTCTACCATGATTTTTGCCGCAGAGGATTCCGGGTCCTTGATTTTGAGATTTAGGAAAAAAAAAAAATTGCCGATCTTTTGGCTTGGGGGACCCCGTATCCGGCGCATCCGCACATCCGTCGCATAACAATATTTTATTTTATATTTTATCGAAGTACCAACCCCAAAAAAAAACCTATCTGAACTACGATCGAATGGTGATCGTTTCTCCTGACTGGCACTTCCATAAATAGAAGGGTAAATGGATGGAGAGACTAATTATCAACCCCCATCTTGGCATGACTACCGAAAGAAGGATAAGAATTAATAATATTGAAACATCCAAGGGACACTAACCCAAGACGATCTTTCTTTTGGGATCATTGTCACTAGTATATACCAAGGCCACCTACCTTGATAGATAAGATAGATAAAGAAATAAATAATGGAAAACATATATCACACAATCAGAGGTAGAACTAAATCACCAAGGACCCTAGAATCAAATTCCAAAGACCCCCTATCTGCTGCATATATTGATATATATATATGTGTATATATATATATAAATAAAATGTTTTATCAAAGTACCCAACCAAAAAAAAAACTATTTGAACTACGATCGAATGGTGATCGTTTGTTCTGACTGGCACTTCCACGAATAGAAGGGTAAATGGATGGAGAGACTAATTTTCAACCCCCATCTTGGCATGACTACCGAAAGAAGGATAAGAATTAAAAATATTGAAACATCCAAGGGACACTAGCCCAAGACGATCTTTCCTTTGGGATCATTTTCACTAGTATATACCAAGGCCACCTACCTTGACAGATAAGATAGATAAAGAAATAAATAATGGAAAACATATATCACACAATCAGAGGTAGAACTAAATCACCAAGGACCCTAGAATCAAATTCCAAAAACCCCCTATCGGCTGCATATATTGATATATATATATAATATATATTTATATTTTATCAAAGTACCCAACCCAAAAAAACCTATTTGAACTACGATCGAATGGTGATCGTTTGTTCTGACTGGCACTTCCACGAATAGAAGGGTAAATGGATGGAGATACTAATTATCAATCCCCATCTTGGCATGATTACCGAATGGCGGATAAGAAGTAACAATATATTGAAACATCCAAGGGACACTAGCCCAAGACGATCTTTCCTTTGGGATCATTTTCACTAGTATATACCAAGGCCACCTACCTTGACAGATAAGATAGATAAAGAAATAAATAATGGAAAACATATATCACACAATCAGAGGTAGAACTAAATCACCAAGGACCCTAGAATCCATTTCCAAAGACCCCCTATCAGCTGCAAAACCTTTGATGTATATGTAACATTATATTTCTTCCAAAATTCATTAAGTACTTGCACGTGAGAGAGCATCTGGCATCCCAATCTTACAGCCCTACCTGACCCTTTGTCATCCACACCCAAAAGGAAAACATGTCAAAACGGCAATTTGACCCTCTGTTCTAAATATGTCTGAGCAGGACGCTAGTACAGTACTATCGTATGAAGTTAACATATTACTATTCAATACTATTCAATGAATTTCAATGATACTACACGCCTATAAAATCCTATAGATACTTCTAAATAAGTAGGCTATGATGAGGTTGAGATGGATCCGATCACAGCTCACCAACCCTCAGTCCAAAAAGTACCTGAGAGAAGCCGCCGTTTTGTCAACGACATGGAGAAGGAAAATTGCTGTGCTGAGAGGTACAATCCCAAACAGTTGGATGAGAGATGGGCAGCCGAGAGTTTCATCTCGAAGGCGACTGGCTGCTTCAGCTGGACTGGATGCTTTCCGCAATGGGGATGGGTCAACTGACATTGAACAAGAGACCCTTTGTGACCCGCCTTGTTAGACATGTTGTCCACCTTTTCCGCTGGGACAGCTTACATTATTTTTTATTGGTCATGATATATTCGTTCGACTTTGAGGTGGTGGCACTCTGCCGTTGTTCCTCAGTTTTGAATCCTTGTTTGAGTGTCCCTCTCTCTGACCAGAATGATATTAATGATATTAAGCATGATTAATCCAAATTTACCGGCGGTTGGATCGATGTCAAGTAGATTCTACCCCGCAAACCTCCCAATGTAATGAACCTGTCTATAAAAGGGTATTGGTTTGAAAATGAGGTACCAATGAACCCACAGAATTGGCACTTTGGATGGTTTTACACAATCCAATTTTGTGGGTCATTAATTTTCACCCAAACCCATATTATTATCATATTTAGGTGACTTGGATAGATTTCAAGCAGATTGTACCGGTCTATGCATTTCCATTTCCCTCAAATCTCCTCATGAACTTGTCTCTATATAAGTTTGCCCAGAATAGGGTCCCCCAAAGTCCAACGGTTTGCTGTCATTATATTCTCATTAAAATTGTGATTTTGGGGTTATACACTCCTTTCTGAGCAAGCCCAACTCATATCCTTAGTTTAATGTTCAATATATATATATATATATATACTGTATATATATATATTACATGATTAATCCCATAAATGGATGATAATAATGTCTATCTAATGATCTTACAATATCCAATTTAATATGTTCATAATAACATTAATATCATGTTCATTCATTTTCTCTTAAACTTTCTTTGATTCTTTAATAACCATCAAAAAATCATGGGATCCCATCATAGTTTTGGTGTCCACGGCCAGGTGGAAGGCCGGGAAGATGTCTTCAGCAAGGATCAGGTGCGTGGCATCATCGAGGCTTTCGAGGAGCACCTTGGTCGCCGCAGAAAGAAGGGACGTGGATAGTCATGCAGAAATTCGTTTGGGGACTTAGCCAGAAGTTTAACATAACATAATATATATATATATATATATCAGCACTTATCAGCATAATATATATATATATATATTATCTGTAAAAACACCAACATCACCCAACATTTCTGCGGGTTTTGTGGTTTCTGTGGTTAAAGCCACAGATTCAACAGTAGGATAGTCATATCACCCATGGACGATGGGACGAAGGTCCTTAGAGAAGTCCATCCTGCAACAACACTTGGAGGCGGACGGGTGGAGACAGAGACAGTTCTGTCCAGGGGCAGTAGGGGTAACTAACGATGTAACGAATAGAATGGAATAACCAATGGGATATACTGGGACATAATTGGATATGGATATTGAGACACTTCAACAAAGCAACTATTTAACATGAAAATGGGGTATACCCTCCAAATGGCTATCAAATCATAGGGGAAAGTCATGATGAACCACCGGATTTGACCCTAAAAAACCACCGGATGGAGGACAGTTTTATGTGTCAGCCAAACTGTTTCAGGGTGGAAGCGGCTTAGAACAATGCCTGGACGCCGCTAGCTAATTTCATTCAGTCCACTGCCAGTTTTACCAGATTTGGTCGCAATCCAGTCTCCATTTTTTCCATACACAGGTCATGTGAACATTGAATCAGGGGTGGGTCAAAACCTATTATTATCAATTCTAATAGCATGAACATCCATAAATCCCAGCTATGACTTGGGGTTCACTAGGTGCCAGGGTTTTGACCAACAGCCAATTCAACTTTTGTTTGTTTGTTTGTTTTTCATGGTTGTTTTCAGGTATTTCGTACCCGCCATTGAGTCACCTCCCTAGGGAGTGGAAGATGCCCAGTGGGGCGAGCCAATTGCAGAGGGAGCCCAGGAGCCCAGGCCAAGCTTCACATGGGAATCCAGGCCACTTTTTTTCGGCAGTTCCGGGTGACCTGGTGAGATATCTGTGGTTTTTTCGATGGTACTTACTGTATATGCAGACGGAAATTCGCCGGAAGCACGCAGCTTTGTCAGACGGTCTTCGAAAGTTCCTTTGGCCTTGAAAAAACTTCTTGCTGACATCAACATCACCAGTGCTTTTCAACACAAGAGGCAGAAAAAAGTGATCCTTTTGAAGAAAAACACCCCCTCAAGAATCAGAGGTTTTCCTGCTGTTCAATTTGATAGCATAGCTCGGTTTGTGAGTCAAAGTTGAACATCAGGCATGGGTTGATAATCCTCCAGTACTTTAACACAGCCATTCAAATCATTAATCATCACCATTTTGTATAGGTAAATCCCAATTTTTGATGGGTCAATCACAATTTTTGATAGAATTTTATCGAAGTCAATGGGCCATTTCCCATAGCGCCAAACTGCTGTGGTGGCTACAAAATGCGGCTTAGCCTGCAGCCCTGAGGGCATTTGCTGGGGTTTGCTTCAAGACTTATATTATCTTATTATATTGACTGATCAATGCACTTATATATAATATACGTGTGTAATTATGTATATACATATACTATAATATATATATATATATATCACAATGTCGTACTTTTTTTTGGTGACGTATATATATATATATACACGTGTTTATTTTGCTGATCATGTTCAACTATACCAAAAAATATGATAGCTGTTTGTTTAATGATTATGATCATTATGATCAATCAGCATCATTTTGCTGCTTTTAGATTCTACATGTTCACATGTTATTTCCAGCAGTTTTCACGATAGTTTCCACGATCTTTTCCGTCCGAGGCTGAGTGGCAAAGCTGGGACTTGGAAGAAGACTCCGAGGCGAACTGCAATGCGAACAGCAATGTCATAGCATTGTAAAAGAGCGCATTACCTACATAATAACATACCATGATAATATCTTATATACAATCACTATAATGATTTACAATGATACATATATATATATACATAAATAAATATATACACAGTATCCATTTAACGATTTTTGGGCCTGATGGCTTGACGGTCAGGACTCCTTTGGCCTCGGCGATGAGTTGGGGCATCCCGGGGGCTGCTGTGCCATGAGTTGGGTCAGTTTTTTATGGGATACAACGGGAAAACGAATAGTTGATGTGTTAATGATGTGAATTTCTAAGTTAGTGAAAAATGGAGGTTTCCTAAGTCATAGTGCTACCCCCAGTTATCATCGTTTTTTTTGGGGATTTTCCATGAAATAAACTTAATAAACCATCCAGCTATTGGGGTACCATCATTTTTGGAAACCCCCACATTGGGAGAATAGAAGAAGCCTAGATTGGGAGAATATCATGGGTATCATGGGATATGTGTACACCTGGCAAAAAAGGGGAATATATGGGAATGTACTCCCAATTCGTGGCCATCAAAGAATGAGGAACACGATTTTCTCAATCAATGAGATGGAATGAGTTGGGCAATGCGATTCCCATCAAAGTACATGACTGAGACCGATGGCCATTTGCCTATTGGTTTGCAGAGTTTTTGGTAGGTCCAGGAGTCCAGGGTCAATTTCAGTTGTCTTCTCATCCCTCGTAACCTTGGGACGTGGTGGAAAATGATGAGATTGTGCAGAAACTGTGCATGTTTATAGACGCACACACACATATCCGTATACATCACTATTGAATACAATTGCAACATACTCATGCGTACCCAGTCGAAGCATCAGCTCCAGGGTCACTACAAACTTATAGGACGACTAGGAGGCCCGTATGGTTGGATGGAGTTCCCCTAAAAATCAACCCAGTGAAAGCAATCCCATCCCCCGTTCCCCTAAACCGTGGTGACTGTCGAAAAAAATCCGGGGATCAATCCACAAGGTAACGCCGACAGATGCGAAGAGAGACTTGGCCAACCGAAAGTTGGGCATGTTGTGAGCGCTTCAAAAAGTTGGAGGTTGTTCATGTCAACAGATGTTGAGCTGCTCCTTTTAACATTGAGCTTCTTGACATATCATGGATTGCAGTTGTTTGGTACCCAGGGCCGCGGATTTCTCACCCGGTGCCAAGAATTTGGTACCCGGTAGGTGCTAGAACTGGCTCGCCTGCATGTTCCATCCCTCAAAGAACCCATTTGATATTGAGCAAAACATGCCCATGTTTCTTGAAAGTAGGAAATAGTTCTTTAAAAGGGTAACACTTCCGCACAATATTCCGAAAAAAACACGTGGCAGCCTGGAACTAGACCTCTGTTCAAGAATTATTCAATCATTTTAGGTTGCACTCTTCCTTTCTGACAATACAGTATTCCTTCTCTAGGTAAAACACATCTGGAAATTATGAAACATGCCGCATGCCTGCAAACTGATGCAATGTTTTTTCACTGAAGTAAAGCCTCACCGGCCAATCAGCCAGGTATTTCCCCTCATTGTTTTCCTGACATGGGGTACTGGGGTACACCCCCAAACTGGCAATTTCAATACGGACAATCAGGAGCGACCATTGGATTCTTGGGTGTTCTGGTTTTGGGAATTTCTAGTCTAACCTGACATTCCAGAAAACATACCGTCTGCAGCAATACGGATGACCTGAGATTGAGAACGGCTGGTTTTTTGGATCCATGTGAACCTGCAGGTGAGTTTTTTTTCAAAGGGTAATGTGTGTAGGTCCCCAAATTGCTTTGCTATTACCAAGATGTTCATCCCATTCACAAGCAACACTGGCCAGCGAAACCAGTGTGCTTGTAAGAATTTGAATCAACCCATGAATTTGGAATCCTAACAAGACCAACTATATACCATACACCCAGTCAATCATCATCAAAATCACAATCTTTATCCTCATCCTAACCATCCTCATCCTAACCATCCTCATCCTAACCATCCTCATCCTAACCATCCTCATCCTAACCATCGTCATCCTAACCATCGTCATCCTAACCATCGTCATCCTAACCATCGTCATCCTAACCATCGTCATCCTAACCATCGTCATCCTAACCATCGTCATCCTAACCATCGTCATCCTAACCATCGTCATCCTAACCATCGTCATCCTAACCATTGTCATCCTAACCATCCTCCTCCTCCTCCTCATCCTCATCATCCTCATCATCATCATCCTCATCATCCTCATCATCATCCTCATCATCCTCATCATCATCCTCATCATCCCCATCATCCTCATCATCCTCATCATCCTCATCATCCTCATCATCTCATCTCGTCGCCTTCGTCATCATCATCATCATCATCATCCTCATCATCATCCTCATCATCCTCATCTTCCTCATCATCCTCGTCATCCTCATCATCATCCTTCTCGTCGTCTTCGTCGTCATCATCATCATCATCCTCATCATCCTCATCCTCATCCTCATCCTCCTCCTCCTCCTCATCATCATCATCATCATCATGACTTCTTTTGTGTGATATCCCTGTCTCATTTTATTTCTGTAGGTTCAACCTCCCTGTTCGACGTTTGATATCCCCATTTCGGTCAAACCTCTCCGAAAATGACTCGCCAAGGCTAACCGGGGAAGCAATGAAACATGTGGAGTGGACCATTTTCACAGGGGCAGATTTTCTCAACAAAGAATGGTAGACCAACATTAAAAAATACCCAACGCTCCATATGGGGGTATTATTGTAAATGGAGTTATTATCATCATACCCATCATCATCCTACCCCTCAATGGAGTTCAACCCATGTGGAGGTATTATTGTAAACAACGCTCCACCTTTTTTTGATAGAACGTATTGAAATTTGAAATATTCAAGAAATAACTTCATGTCATTCAATGCAACCAACCATCAGAAACGATGGTGGAGTATCTCTCCAAGAAACATGGGAATACAAGTGTATGATATGTAAATTTATATATTATATACATAATATATATATATAGATAGATACTATATATATATATATATATATTATACACATATATAATCCAGCTTGGCCACCCAACAGCAGAAGGGGTGCGAGGGTTCCATTCCGCTTCGGTTCCGGTGCTCGGGTTTGGCAACCACGTGACGCACTGATCCGAGACCCAAGCACTGCTACTGGCGATTAGATGCATTGAGAATTCATGGAATATAATTCTGACATATTGGGATAGAAGCAAACAAATTTGAATTTGAATATATAGTAACCACTCGTAGTGACGGATATGACCCCGTACCATACAATCTCGTTCTATATGGTAGCAACGGCATCATGGATGGCGGCCAAGGCCAAGGCCAGCAACGCGGCTCACGCAATTGTGGTGACCAAAGGGTGTTGCCCAATGCTTCGGCAATACACTTGGCGACAGCAAAAAAACATGGCGGCCGATTGCTTCGGCCTTGAACGCTTGTCAGAGCATTTCTTGTGTCAGAACTCCTGGCAGATTTTTTTTGAAACGAGCAATTACCTTCCGGTAATCGAACATGGCTAGCTGGAAAATCCTGGAGGTTTTAATTCAAAATCATCGAATAAAGTGAGCGATTTTCCAGCAAGCCATGTTTGATTGTTTGATTCCGTTTCATCCTATGATCAGAAGCCTCCTCCGTTGAATCTGGCTTTGCAGTAGGACGTCACAACGAGCGTCAAATTATAGTATATGCGTTACATGCGGGAAACCAACACAAACTAGGTTCATATATATATATAATTATATATATATTATGGCTATGGATCAATACCTATTAACCTATTAATACCATTTTTAGTGGGATGAACATCCATTTACCAGCTATTTTGATGTGAACTACAGGGGTACTATTGGTTTTGACACACTGCCATATTTGAGTGTTGTGTATTTCTGGTTGATTCAGCCAGCATATGATGTGCAGTCGTTTGAGCCATCGAGCAGCCGTCGTTTCGACAAGGTGTATGGTGAATATTCACAGCGGAATGTGGCAGCACTTAAGGTATTCAAAAAACATGATCTGAAGGATAGATGCTGGTAATGTCACCACACCACTTCGCAGGTGATTTCTATATACTATAATATGAATAAATGTATAATACTAGATGGATATACTATAATATGCTGCTATATATTCTATATCCATTATATTCCATTATATATATATATATATACATAAATGATATTTATATCCTATAAAAATTGTGTTTCATGTCATGCTTCGCTGCCGCCTGGGACTTCTTGTCCCACTTCTCTCAACGCTTCGGCTCTCGCCGTGATCGCCGTGCCGCTGGGATCCTCTTCACCGGCACCGGCAGCAGCTTCGCGCAGCCGCAGATCCGCTGCGTGCTGGGCGAGGGCGGGGAAGAGGGCTGTGTGTCCTGTAACCTGGCGGCTTGGGGCCGGCGGCTTGGGGAACGCCCTGATTTTTCGCTGCAGTTGAAGCAATGGAAACAAAAGTCTTGGTGAATGAGTATAGAAATATTATAGACTTTGTAGACTGAGAATATGTTAGTACAATATTATAATATTCTATATAGAATAATATTCTATACTCATTATATAATATGACTCAGTAGAATATGTGAGTATTGCACTGACCAATATTGAGGGAATCCCGTTCTCAAGCATCAGCTCCACCAACCTAAAGGGACGACACATGTGGAGTTGGATATGTTCTGGGGGATAAGGACAAGTGATATTGACCGAAATTGGGGATGTGAAACCATATGACTACAATATGTGTGTATATGTATGATGGGAGAATGCTAAGAATATTTGCTTAGATAATATAGGCACACTGAAACAAACAATCTGGCATCGGTTCATCTGAAAATTAGACGATACCTCCAATGTATGGCCATTTGAATCAGGAAAGTGATGATGCGCCGGTTGGATGTTGGGTAATATATACTCTATTGTCAGTTCAGAAATTGCATTGGAATGGTGACAGAGACTCGATGGTCCGAGGGCTAGATTAATCACTGGATATACCCTGTACCTGGAAATTATCAAAGAAATCACTGATGTTCAACCAAAAAATCAGGATAGAATATGATAGAATGCCGATTCTGAACGTAATCCAGTATGTCAACCGCGGATTTATGGACTTGTGGCTGGAAAGTCCCAAATTTTGGAATATGAAACATCCCTTTGACGACTGACCGCATGATTCCAGACTTGAGTTGGTCTGAAGACATGGTACCCCCATGAACCACTGGATATCAATGGATGCGACCGCGGGTCGCGTCGTATGGGTCGCAGGTCACGTCGCGGTGCGCAACGGCCGCCGCGATCCAAATTGGCGGAACAATGTGGGTCTGTTGATTCGTTGGCTCCATCCTGATGGTACGTGGCGACACGTGCAGATCGACTGCGGCAAGACCTTCCGGGAATCCGTGATGCTGTGGTACAAAGAACATCAGGCAGGATGGGGCTGGGGAAAGATTTATGAAATTTGAATCTGCATGAACGAAAAATATTGAAAGATCTCCCTAGATATCAGTGCCTTAAAAAAGAACAACAACAAAAACATATAATTATAGATCATATGATATATGAAGTAATCATGAATAATCCATGATTAAATATCATTGAAACAACATCTTCATAGATATATAATGTCTTTTTTTCTCCAGGATGAATGGTATCCATAAATTGAGCCCCAGGATTTGGGGACTCATGCCATCCCCATCTCTCTCTACTGGATCTGCTCTGTTGTGTAGAAAAAGTATGGCAAGTTTCCGCGCAAGTTTCCACACGAGAAAAGTGACAAGACTGGGGCAGTTTTGGTGCCAACGACTCCAGTGATCCATCGATCCTGTGAGGTTGATTTTTTGGATGCTCTTCTGTTGACTCACGACCATGCAGATGCCATTTTGGGTTCTGGCCTCAGTGGAAAGCCTTGGGAAAGTGATACCGGTAATCTAAGAATATGCTATGGAAGACCTCCACAGCAAAGGGTAAATCATGGTAATCATGGAAAATCATGGTAAATCATTGAGCTGCATGCCCATGGCAAACTATGGGTGTCGTTCCACCCTTCGCTGATGAAGTGAGGGAGTACCTCAAATATACGTCGAGTCAGACCTGATAAGCACACATGGAATGACATATAATACATAAAGCATCATAAAGCCATATGAAGCCTAGGGGTTCTAGTTTTTTTTTGGGGGGACTAACCATGGATACCATCCACTGCTGGGATTGTGAGGCCTGGACGAGTTGCGCCAGTTGCAGCGCTTTGACAATGCCACCAGACAAGTGTGGCTCGGCTCGACGGGGGTAGCCCAAAAGACGGGTAGTCCAGGGTAGCCCAAAATGACTGCTAAACACAGTGTGATCAGTGTGTAAGGAATGCGGAATTGTGTTGTATTACCATCTGGTTATGACTCACAGTTCGCCATGGAAAATCACCATCTTTAAGTTCGGTAAACCATCTATTTCTATGGGCCATCTATACCATGGCTATGTTAGTCATAACCAGAGGGTAGATAGAAATGTTTTTTTTTTTTATCCACCAGAAATGGGTGCATTTCATTGGAGCTTTTGGAGCGCAGTTGATTGTCCAGTCTCATCATCATTTATAATGATGGTCCTCAATGTGTGTATAAAAAAAATATGGTATCCTAGATGAAAGGGTTGGTCTTGGGTATATTATATATATATATTGTATATATTATATATAAATATTGTATATATTATATATATATTGTATATATTATATATATATATATTTATATTATGTATATATATTATTTATATATATATATATATTATGTATATAATATATATATATATATTATGTATATTATATATAGTTTGAAAGATGTTGGCAGGTTCTTTATACACATGACTGGCCAATCAGACAGGAAAAAGCGTTCGGGGTCGCGATTCAGAATCCGCTGGCTGATATTCAATCATGTTCAATCTCATTTTGGCCCTATGGATCCCAAATGCTCCTAATATCTCCTGAGAAGTGATTGTCCCACCCAACTCATGGCCTTTCTATCCGCTAGCTACGGCTCCCAGCGATGACCAGTTTTCCAGGACAAAACCAGCAGCCAAGGTGTGGCCCTCCCATCCAATGTTTCTGTGATGCCCGGACCATGCGGCACTGTCGCTACTTGACTCGAGGTCCTGGTAAGGTATAGGCCATTCAGAGCCATTTTGGGTGTACATGGGGACCTTGAGCCAATTCGATTTTTTTTCGTGAAAGATGGTAGTAAACGTACTAAAACTATGGCGTAACTCAAATTAATCGCAATTACATTGTCTAATCATTTTTGGTGTGTGTAAATTCAGGTAAATTGAGGATCTAGGTAGAATTGAAGGAGGCACTGAAGCAACAAGAATAGGGATTTGGCACAAGATATGAATGTAGACTGGAGAACAAATCAGATCGACGGATGAAGTGCAAAACTGATTGTTGGGTAACCGTATGTTGAACTTTCCATGCTCCAAGAATGGCATCGCAAAACTACACCCCAACTGGGTTGCGAGGTTTGGCCCGCGATGTCTTTCAATTGGGCCTGAAAACACAGTTGAGTCTGCAGCTCCTAGGGGCATTTGCTAGGTTGCCACAGGCGACAGTAGACAGATGTGTCAAAGATGTTCCTGAAGTGTGAGACATCACAGTGTCGCCACATCTAGTCCTGTCAGCAGTTTTTAAGGTTTTCCTGTTGCTCCCATAGATCTTTACGCGTGTGAAATCACTTGCCCCGTGCAGAGTCCACTTGTCTGGACACGATGGCAATCTCGAGGCCGTGCTTTTCCTTACTTGTTCCCTGGCAGCAAGAGCTCCAAAGAAGGGCTTATTGCACTGTCACGTGCTTGGTGCAACTGCTCTGGTGCCTGTGACATCGAGTGCAAAGATAACCAATTGAACTCCTTGCCTGGTGAAGTGAAGCGTTTCGTGGCAAGTGTTGACTGGAAGGAGAGATTTAAGTGGTGGGCACTGGCAGATACTGGCAGCACTGTTCATAGGGCAAGATTGCATTGATGTTTTCATAGTCCCTGACAAAAAACACACACACACACTTGTTACCAACATTGTCTTCGTTGATCGGGGAGCCATTTTTGCGGTATTTGTTGATTTGTTGCTTTAACGTTAGCAAAGCAGAAAGACCCTAGCTGGCGGCAATTCTCTTACAATTTATTTCACACTGGCTCCCACCACTGATCTCTGCTGAATTCATAGCATTGAAGCTGTTACTGAAAGAGTTGCATCAAATTCATCCTGGGGTTGTTGTAAGTCCAGGGTCCAATGTTTGGTTGGCACTTTTTGGTGGCTTTTCTGCAGTTTTCCCAAATCAGTGCGGTTCTGAGCCACTATTACTATTGCCTTTTGAGGGTTTGCTGTCCGGACCGAAGAGAGAAAATATCAAGAACAAATTGATGTGTTTTGATTCTTCAAAAATAAGTCGAAAACAAGATGTGGATGCTGCCTGAATCATTCCCCCGCTGCACTGACAGGAGGTGCCTGAAGATACTTCACCCTTCGAAGTACAGGGACTCATGATCCATGCCCTGCCCGTTTTGCATGGTGCGGACTATGTGCCTGAGCCATTTTAGCCAAGTTGTTTTGTTTGTTCGGCTCTGAAGCATGTGGAAAGAGGATGCTATCATTAGGATTCTTTAGATATTTGGAAAGATGGATTGGTTTGTTGACGAACTCATGGTGCTACACGAACTCTGAGCAACGTCAGGTGAGTTTTGGCTACGGTTTTGGGCCAAAGGGCTCTAGTTGCTTGGCGGAAGTCGAGATGGTTCTGCAAAGACTTCTATAATTGAAGTTCTGGTGATGGTCATTGACCTGAGAATGATTTATATAATTACCAACAAAAGTCAACAAACTCTAAGGAACAAATGATGGTGATTTTCATGAAGGATAATCATATAGAATCATAATGTAGTCACCACCAAGATCCAGTCGTGTGTGTCTCAAGTCCATGGTTTATTTGGTCCGCAACCTCCCGTGGATCGCCCGCAGAAGTCGTCTACATCTCCGACTACACGGAACTGCTGCCGAGAACGGAGACTCTACTGGAGCATTGGAGCCAGGATGGCATTGCAGTAGCCTGGCACGCACTGCTGCCGTAAGAATATGGTGATGGAATGTGATGGATTTAAACCAAATGGTACCTTGTTTTTCACAGCAAATAGGTATATGGATGTCCATCCCTAAGTTTGTTTACTTTTGACTGGATAACCCAAACTGGTTGGTGGTTTCAAACATGTTTGTTATTTTCCATAATATATGGGATAATCCTTCCCATAAGGTTTTGGCCCGAAGTGCCCCCACGGTTCGCGACGTTTTGGGGTTTTCACGTTTGGAGCCATTTCCTTAGTGGGTTGCTATCTTGCTTCCCACGGGTTCAATTGTCTTCTGAACCTTTGGTTTGGCAGCCACTCACTGCACTTAACTGGGCTGACTGGTTTGCCACTACAACATTTTCTTCTTCGTCCTGGTTTTTGCTCTGTGGGTATTGACATTGTCTATTCGCGGTGGGCATTTTTCTGGATCTTGGAGTCCCAGCTCCACAAAAAACCTGGGCTTTTGCGTGTGCTCTGCACTGATTTGGGTGCATCACCTTCCAAGGCTTCTGCAGTGTGCCTAACACTGGGTTGTTGCTGGCCTCTGCAGGTGTGCCGAACACCTGAGGGTTTACAACAAAGGGGTGAGCTCCCTCACATTTTTCACTGGCTCATTTTTGATTTCTTCGCATTTCAATTTTGATTTTGGTGACATAACGGGGTGAGCTCCCGACATCTGACTGGCTCGGATTTGCTTCAGCTGCACTGCTTTCTACCACGAAGTTGGTATTGGTGGATGTGCTCAGTTTTGTCTTTCCTTGCCATCACGATCATTGCATTTACCCTGATTTCTGATTACGTCAATCATTGTCTGGGCTTTGGATCGCTGAAGGTTTCTCATTTCAGCAATTTCAACCACGGCTACGCCCACTCAAAGGAGGGCCTTGCGACGTGGACGAGCAAAAGCTCGACAATTGTGGCACCTTCATCGGAAAGGTCACCATATCCTCCCTGTGAATCGATTGAAACAAATCTTTCGAACACTTGGTCAGCACCATTCTCGGGACCCTATGTTTTTGGCTCAGATTTCTGCAGAAATGACCTCAGAAGTTCTCGAACCATGGAAGTGCTTACCGTGCAAACGACTATGCTCAGGGCGACATCAACATTGCGCTCAATGTGGACAGCAATGGAAAACATGTGCAGATCCCGACTTTGTCCCTTACATGCGACGGTCCAGCAATCGACAGGTTCAATGGACGCAAGCACAATGGGAAGAAGGAGATTGGCCTCCAGATCAGTGGGTGCAGTCTCCCAGACGCAGGCAGTCGCCCAGGAGAAGGTCACGCCGACCCCAGCCCAAGCAAAAAACAGCCAAAGGCAAAGGAAAGGGAAAAAGCTTGGCCGAGCTGCCAAACTATGGACCGCAATCATTGCCTGCGATGCCCTCAGTGGATCCACCTTGGTTGGCTTCCATGAATGCAGCTCCTGCCCTAGGATCCAATGCTCCCCATCCGACAGTTGCTGGGCCATCGGAAACCAAGGAAGACAAGGAGCGCGATCGACAGATGAAGTCATTGGTCGCAGCACTCAGGCGCCACAAGGACGACCTGCCCGAGGACTTGCAGACGCTGGTGAAGGAGGTGACTGTGAGATCAGGGCAGGACGAGACGAAGCTGTTGCATTCAGCTGTCTCGCAGCACGGCAGAGCAAAGAAGGAAGTGTCCGAGGCACAAGCCGCCCGCCTACAGATGCATGCAGCATGGCGCAACTTCCTCGAGCAATCTGTCCAACAATGGACCCGCTACACGGCGCAGTTTGTCGAGCAGGAGAAGCAATTGATGGACCGCCTCAAGCAGGCCCAGGAGAGCTTGGCAGCCGCCAAGGAGAACCTTGGAGCTTGCAAAACCGCGGCTGGTCTCATGGACAAGGAAGAGACCGCGGTGATGAGCGATGGAGAAGAAGCCGATGCCAAGGACACAGAGGCCGTTGCAGGTCAAAAGATAGCTGCAAGCTTCAAGGATCTGGCGTCCAACCTCCAAACCCTCCACTCGCAGGCCGCACAAGCAGTCGAGATCGAAGCAGAGCAAGACCAGATGCGAAAACGACCAAGGACTGCTGCCACAGAAATGCCTCCTGGTCCATCCGAACCCAATCCACCGCCTTTTGGTGTGCCCGAGTGAATACCCATGCCACATGTATTGCTCCAGGGCCACCCAAGTTTCATGCTCTCGGGGATTTTTTCAAGCAATGCCTCCAGGTGCATGCAACGACCGATCAGCCGCCCATCGTTCCCGATCATTGCTTTTTTAATCCAGCATTGACATGGCGGCATTCAGTGTTGCATGAATCCGATTTTGTTGACCCCTGGACCGCAGCATCACAAGCATTCCATCTCGCCTTTGAACTAGGTCGCTTTGGTTTTGATGGGACCAATTTTGAGCCTTCAGGTCACGGTACTCAAATGAAAGCCGCAGGTCAGAGTTCATGCCTGACACTCCGTAGATCCAACAAACCTGTCCGGTCTGTCGAATTTTGTCCCGATGTCGACCTGTACATTGGATCCGAAGACTGCCTTAGGTTTTTTCATTTGTGTGTACATGAAGAAGTCCTGTATATGCCTGACAAACCATGGTCGATCGGTCAGTGTACAGACAATCCTTGTCAAGTCTCCCATGCCGAAGTCCCACCCATGTCCAGTCGTTCCCAATGCGAAGCCATTGATTTTGCCGACCACAGTGGGTGTAGGAAATCGTTTTCCACCGATCTTGGCACCAATGATGTACAGCTGTCGCTCTGGCCGCCATGTGTTTCGTATTACCAAGCATTTCATGAGGCTGACACGAGGTTTTGTAGTCAGGTCCCAGATGCTGCACAATCGCAACAACTCATGGATCGACCTGGCACTTTGCTCGCTGTGACCCCCAATTTGATGTTGGACAATTCCACTTTGTGTCAACAGGATGCCATTTACTCGCACTCCAAAGCATGTAGTTCATGGATATCCAATGTCACTAATGTTATGTCCACCTCTATAGCTTATTCTAATGTTTTTTAAACTTGAAAAAAAAGCCAAAAAAAAAGGAAAACACATGGAAAATCAAAGCAAAACTTCAAAACCGAAAAAAACAGGAAGCAAAATAAATGGGAAAAAAAAGGAACGTCAAAAAGGGGGAAAAATGGGAAAAAAAAGGGACTTGTCCATTTGCATTTTTGTTGCTTTTTCGATTTGCTTTTTTTTTGCTTTTGTTTTGCTTATTTTTTTGCTTTTTTTTTGCTTTTTTCCAGGCAAAAAGCAAAAAAAACAAACAAAAAGCAAAACAAAAGCAACAAAAAAGCAAATCGAAAAAGCAGAAAAAAAGCAACAAAAATGCAAATGGACAAGTCCTTTTTTTTCCCATTTTTTCCCCTTTTTGTCTTTCCTTTTTGTTTCCTTTTTTTTCCCTTTTATTTTGCTTTTGTGTTTTTTGGATTTTGCTGATTTGCTTTTTGTGTTTTCCATTTTTTTTGCATTTTCGCGCTTTTTTTCAAGTTTTAGAAAAATAAGAATAAGCTATGGTTTGGTGAACATAACACTAATGTGAATGCAATTGTTGACTACAATGATTCACCTTCATCTCAGGAGATTGAAATCTTGTCACACCTGAACTCCCCGACCCAACGTTTGAAGCCGTTTTGTGAGAAACATGCCGTAGACGATTCAGGCTGCATTCCATGGTTTCTGCGTTGCAGGCGGGAGCATGAGAGTCCAATCCCATGGAATCATCAACCACAGCTTTCTGATGATGAAGACGATGACGAGGATGACCGGTTCCCACAAGATGACCCCCCTGCAAATCCAGCCTTCCTGCAAACACTCATTGCACGTTTTTCACGGCTGGGCCTCAACGTCCACAGTGGTGACTTTGAGATACCGTTGCGTACCTGGTACATTGATCATGTTAACATGAGAAGATGGACAGCGCCACGCATTTTGCAGCTTGTTGGGCCACCGCAGGGATGGGAACATCAATTCAGTTCCTTGTGGGTTGATCAAATAGACCCTGATGATTGGTTCGATCTTACCATCGTCAGCCCTGACCCCCCTCGTCCTGGGAGGCACAGCTTTGTCATGATGGATATCATTGTCACCCAATCCCTTCATATGGATCGTTTTGCAGGCTTAGTGACCGTCATGCCGCAGGATGTAGGGACTTTTGACATGTTTGCTGTTGCGTACTCCTTTGCTGATTTCATCAGTGGGTTTGACGTCATACTTGCAGCCGATGCCGCCAGGTATTGTCGTTATCATCCATGCACTGTCACGTTTGGGTGGGACGATATCCCCAACACGTTGCAACCCCAGCATGTCATGAGGCACGGAGACGGTTTTCAGTTGTTAGTCCGTCACTCCCCAATTGCCCTTGCAGAGAGAGCCAGCGGTAGTCGTGACGTTCCACAGGCCACCAGTGCCACAGCATCCGATGCCAGCCCTGCCGAACCTACGCCTTTGTTACCAAGCACGCCTGAGCATCCAGCTCCCAATGACCCTACCTACCGAAGGTTTACCACTCCCCTGCACCTGTTTCAATTTCAGGCCCATGAAATCATCGTTGAATTAGTCAACGCCCAGCTTGCGCAGCCGTCCCATGAAATTGCAGCTGCCGCTGGGGTTCCCTTTCAGTGCCTTGAAGCCGTGCATCCGATGTTGGTCAAGCCCTTAGATTTTCCCGAGATGGCAATCCCGGCTATCCTGCAACGGGTTGGTGACGTGCCCCTGCATTCCACCCAAAGGCTGATTTTGATCGATGTGGTGTACTTTCATCATCCCGACATCGCACATGCCCCAAACAGGCCCACCATTGTCAGAACGGTTCATCGAGTTGATCATCATGTGGTCAGACCACAACTTCTGTTAGTTGCAGCAGTGCTCCATTACTGTGAATTTCTTCAGGATGTGTGTGAGGTCACCCTTGATGATCGTACTTGGCCCCGGGCTGAAAGCGAGCCTCGACCAGTGAGACATGGCTCATATGCCAAAATCGTGGTCCCACCCCCACAGGGATACGAGGTTGACACCATGGTAGCCGCTGATGCGTTGCACACTGACTCACAAACAGACGCCATCATGGACCTATTGGGTGACGACTTCAGTGATGAGGATGCTGCCTTTTTGACCCAGGTCACAAAACGCCGCCTTTTTCCTCGGTCAGTCACCGCCCACCTTCGGGACATTTTTGACCATCGTCCTTTTGACCCATGTTTGGATTTGAATGAACCATCCCAGACAAGTTCAAGGCAGGACATGACGTGCAGACCATCCCTATCCACGGAATCCACCCTTAGGAATGGCCCTGAAACTGACCTGTGTGCAGCCCGCCAAGATGCGTTGCCTGATTCTGCCTTGGGACCCAAGCTTGCATCCGGTCTGTCCCATGGTACAGTCACCCCCGCTGACACGGCCTGTGCCTTACCCGTAAGCTGCAAGCAGCCTACATTGTTCATGTATTTCAGTCGCTCCCCTCAAGGTACCCAAGCCGCCCTTGAATGCCCGTTACTTGACCGTAAATGCAATGAGGCACATCAGCAGGAGCCGCCTGCAATCATGCAAGCAATCCCCCAACCGTTGCCTCAGGCACCCAACCCCAGGCCTCGCCCCATTTGGCATCTTGAGCTGCAATCCATTTTTGATGAGCTTGCGACTGTGCGTTTCCATGAAACCGGTCGAACCTTGTTTGTCAGTGTGTGGTACATCCATCATGGTCGGTATGCGACATGCCATGCCCCACGCCACGTTGAACTGGATGACACCCATGAACTTTGGTACGCAGACTTGTGCAATGCATGGTGGGATCAAATACAGCGCACGATGCCAATGCGGGTTTTGATTGTCAAGCCAAACCCCGATAACCAGCTTGCGCCTCGCGCTCAACGGCACATCATTCTTGAGCAAGGTTTCCAACCTGACAGAGCTGCAATCATTTTTACTGCCATCTTTCTGGCCAATTTCCGAAATGGGATTTTCCAGAAGGCTGAGTCAGTTGATATTCGCATCTCTGCGCAGTATATCATCGACAAATACGACTTCAATGTTTACTGTGATTTCAGGCCTTGCACCTTGACTTCGGGTATTATGCGTTTCCACCAGCATGTCCTCGAAGAGATTTTTTCTGGTATCAGTGTACAGCTCGTAGTTGGACCCCCCCACAGTGCCAGGTCAGCTTCGTCAAGTAGCCTGCCCATGCCTCATGTAAGCAGTGACCAAACGCACGGTGACCATACTGAGTTCATGCAACGTGCTCGACGCTGGCAACGCCCCCGGCAAGAGACACTAGGTTCGGCAGCAGCCTCAACCCCTGCTGCTCCCAGCGCTGGGACGGTGCAACAATCACCAAATGCACTCCCATCTGTGATGTTAGCCGATATGCGTGATTTCAGAGCCACCTTGCAATGGATGGTTCAGCAGGCTACTGACGCTTGCCTTGATACAGCTGATGCTCCTGTCCGGATCCAGACCTGGTTCCTTGATTCAAACCGTCGGTCGCGCTCTGAAGAGCCGAGGTCCATTGTGCTCAGACCATTGCCACACACATGGGTTCCTGACATCATAGCCCGCTGGCGTGACGAGATTGATCCTCATGTGATTTTGCACTTGCATGTTGTTCAGCCTATGCCAAGCGCAGGTACTGATGACATCCATGCTCATGTGATTTTGGTGCAGAACCCCAACGATTTGTGGAGGGCCGCCTTAGTTTCCATTGTGTATTTTGATCAAGATCCTTGGAACCCGGCTTATGTCGCCACGATGTTGGATGCTGAAACCACCATTGAACAGATTGCCTTCAGAACACATGTTGTGCACCCTGCAAACCCCCGGGCCCAGCACTTCCAGGTTGAAGTACGCCATGCGTCTGTCACCTTGGATAGCAGGTCTCCTTTCCATGTCCGAGACGGTTACCATTTCGAGCTGGTCGTTTTTGACAACTCCGATCCATGGGCTGACAGTGTTGCGTTGATTCAGATGTCCTTCACCTCCATCAAAGCCAACATGAGGGACCTGCATAAACAAATTGAGTGTGCGCAGAGGCAATGTATGATCATGCCCACACATCAAAGCCAATCAAGTATCGCTGCCATTTCTATTACACAAGATCCCCGCAACCCTGCCGTTGCCTCCCCCTGGGACAGCCTACCATTCCATGGGTATCTACAAGCACTTTGGCAACCCCTGTCCCTCCTCTCCCCTGATGCCACACGCCCTGTGGTTCGCGTGACAACTTGGTATCTTGATCACATCAGGTACCCTCAGAGCTTTGAGGCCAGGGATGCTGGTCTGACTGGGGATCCCCATGGTTGGTTGAGGCAGATGAGGAGGCTATGGTATGACGTGATACTGCCGCATGATCCCTTGCACTTCCATATCGTTCAGCCCCATCCACCCAGCATGCAGATGGATGTGGCCGCCCACATCATCCTAGTCCAGCAGCCGGTCGAAGGATTCAAATCCGTCTTGATTACTTTGTTCGATTCTGCCTTTATCGGTGAACAGGTTGATCGATTTGCCACCATGGCCCCTTCACCCATCACTTTTCCTACCCTGGTTGGCCTAGCTTACCGGGATATCGATTGCCAAGACCCTGCCAATACATGTGATGCCTGGGTCGGTCGTGAAGAATTGCACCCCACCGCTCAGCGAGAAGTGATCAATGGCCACTCACTTGTCGTGTCGGTCCATCGTGGAGTCTTTGCCCCGGAAGGTGCTGGTGACCCATGGCAGTCAACCATGCCTAAAGCATGTCCACACCACAGCAAACGACGGTCGCAGGAACATCCAGTCCCCATTTACCTTGATGCTTGTTTACCTGCCGATGATGTTGCCACTCCGCAGTTCCAGGAAGATGCATCCACTATTCTATGGTTTGCTAACTCCAATTGGAAACGCACGGTCGCAGAATCTCTTGGTAATCACCTGTGCACAGTCCCGGTCGACCTTTACCTGCCGGAGCCCACATGTGAAGGCATCATGCAGAGCGTGTGTGCGCCGTTTGACCCTCATGCACACCCCATCTATGAAATTTACATCGATGGTGCCACAGGGTCTACCCATGCAGGATGGGCTGCCGTGGTTGTTGCCTGCACCCCTGATTCCCGCAGACTTCTAGGAGTCACAGGTGGCACAGTCGAACTCTCCCCCAGCGCGACTCAATGGGTTGGTGCTGATCGCCCAGACAACATTGCGGCCGAGCTCACTGCCCTACTAGCAGCGCATGCCATCATCCTACAGCAGGATACTGTGTCCCAGTTTTGCATCCGACCTGACTTGAGCCTCAGCCGCATCATTGCCCAGGAGTTGTCAACCACCAAGGCGCACCCAAGACTAGCACAACTCTGTCGTGTTGTGTCCTGTTGGAACAAGGCGAAGGCCCACTACCTTGAGGTCAGGGGTCACACACAAGACCCCTGGAATGAACTGGCCGACGCAGTAGCCAAGTATTGCACTCAGCCAAACAGATCCTCTGCCTTTGCCTTTTCGTTTGCACAATTGCATGCGTTGGCAATCGAAGCCCATGATATTGCCTGGGACTGGCTCCACTACGAGCAGCCTGCACTGAGCGCTTGCCTACCCCCATGCTTTGATGAAACCGTCGTGCAAATCACAGCATGCCAGCCTCCCCAACTATTGCCTGTGGCAGCAGTCGCAGATGAAGACCCGCCTCAGGCCTTTCATGTCAAGGTTGCTACCATTAATGTGCTTGCACTTGAGCATACCGAACAACACTCCGAGGTTGGCAGACGCCAAGGAGGGCGCACGGCCAGGATTGACGCCCAGTTCCATGCTGCTCACATACATGCCGTTGGCCTGCAGGAGACACGCACAGCTAAGGGAAGATTCCAAAGTGAGAACTATCAGATCCTAGCGTCGGGCTGCCAGACCACCTCAGCTGCACACCTTGGGTGTGAACTTTGGCTTCATAAACAGCTGGTTGTGTCCCACCGAGCAGACGGCACACCCTTGAGGCTCAATGACGGTCACATCACTGTGCAGGTGGCCGACCCAAGGCGCCTCATTGTCCACATTGACTTTGCCACATGCACGTGCACTTTTGCTGTGCTACACGCCCCATGCTTGCAAAAGTCACAGGGAGACGGCCACCACCCCATCGAAAGGATCCAACATTGGTGGTCCGAAACAACTGATATTATCCGAAGCCTGAGCCCATCCACTCTTATGTGGGTGTGTATCGATGCCAACGCCGCTTTAGCAACTGAAGAAACACAGTTCTTTGGGATGCATGATGCTGGTCGGGCTACCCCCCAGACAGAGTGCTTCGAAACCTTTCTGCGCGAGATCCAGCTGTATGTGCCTTCGACATTTGCCCACATCCACCATGGACCCTCGCACACCTGGTCGCATTCCAATGGCAACCGCCACAGAATTGACTATGTTTTAGCCAATCAGGATGCCTTCCAGCTCACCAAGCGCACAAGTGTCATGTTGGACTATGATGGATCCTTCACGCATGATGATCACATACCCGTCATCCTGGAAGCTGAAGGCTGGGTACGCATCACCGCCACACCTCACAAAATCAAATGGGACGAGGATGCCATGCTAGATCCCACCAGATGTGCACAGTTCCAGGAGGCCCTGGCCTCCCTGCCCCTGCCAACCTGGCAAACGCACCCCAATGACCATTGCCAGATTTACGAAAAGCAACTGTTGGCTTTAGCAAGGCAGTTTTTTGAACGCAAGTCGTCTGCCCGGAGGCGACCCCAGCTCTCCCCATCAACTATGCAGGCCATTGCCATGAAACGCCACGTCCTTGATTGTGGTCGAGCCTTTCACCTCATGCACGATCCGGAGTTCAAAGCAGAACTGAAGGCCCTTGAAATCGATGTCAGGTGTCGTGTGCGCAAGGATCTTGCCTTCTTATTTGACCAGATACTGGTAAGACTACAAGACGCTGGACTTGCATCGGATTTCAAGGCTATGTATGGAGCCGTCACCCGACTGGGCGGCAAGCGCCACAAGCGCCCTATGCCTGCCAGGCCACTGCCCATGCTCAAAACTCCCAATGGTGCTCACGCTCAGACCTTTATGGAGCAACAGCAAATATGGCTGGATCAGTTCTCTGCCATTGAGGCTGGTATCGTCCTGTTGCCAGAAGAGGTCACCGCCACTCCTGCAAACCCATGCATGCCTATTGACACGCAACAGCCTCAATGCTTCCCCACAGCATGGCAAATACAGGCCGAAGTTGCGAAGCTCAAACGTGGAAAAACACCAGGGCCCAACCAAATCACCCCGTCCGTCCTTAAAGCTGCTGGCCCCGTGTTTGCAAAACAACTTGCTATCTTGACTACAAAGGCAGCAGCACATGCAGTTGAGCCTTTCGCATGGCGAGGAGGAGTATTGGTGCCCCTCCATAAGGGGAAAGGCCCACCAGATGAGCCGCAGTCTTACCGCTCCATCTTTGTGTCCAATTACACAGGTAAGCTCTATCACCGGGCAATTAGGGCGCAGCTTGAAGCTGTTTGGGAAGCAAAGATATCCTCCCTCCAACTGGGGAGCCGCCGAGGAATGGGCACAGACCTCGCCCACCACCTACTTGAAGCACATCAGGCTGCATGCTATGCCAAGGGTCTACCAACGGCTGTTGTCTTTTTTGACATGCGTGCAGCGTTTTACTCTGTCCTACGCCAGTCGTTGATGCACTTGCCACAAGATCCCACCGCGCTTGTCCACGCACTGCGCAGGCTAGGGGTCTCCCAGCAAGACATCCACCAGTGGATCCAAGCCACGGACGACGACAACGCAGCTGAAGGCGCATGTCTGCACCTCCAGCATATGGTGCGAGACACCATGAGTCACACGCATTTCCAGGTTGCCAATAGACCCGAACTCTGTTGCACCACCCGGGGCACTCGCCCTGGAGACCCGCTGGGGGATTTGCTTTTTAACATGATCATGCGCTTGATTTTGGAGGATTGCAGGGCTTCCTTTCAGGAGCATATCCATTGTACATGGATGGGGTCACCACTACACCTCCATTCCTTTGCTTCTGACCAGGCCTTTCCCGAGGTTGGTTTTCTCGACTTGGCCTATGTCGATGATGCTGCCATAGCCTTGCATGCGCCCACGCTTGACCAGCTGGTCCCGATGATCCAGCAGGCTGCGGTAGCCATGAACCAAGCCACACAAAAGCGAGGCATGCAGCTCAACTTTGAAAAGGGTAAGACAGAGGCACTGTGGGCAATCCGAGGCAAGGGCTCCAAAAGCCTGAAGCTCCGCATGGCCGATGATGATGGACACCTGTGTTGGTCTGTGCAGGACACCCCCTTTCGACTCAGTGTCACGCAGAGCTACAAACACTTGGGAACATGGCTGCAGGCACCCCCTCGGTGTGCCAGAGACATCCAAGCACGAGCGTCCCTTGCCAAATCGGCATGGGGGTCGCTCGCTAAGCCCATGTACAGTAAATCGTATGTTGCGCTTCACACCAAGATGCAGGCCTTCCAAGCCTTATCCATGTCCCGCATGCTGTATAATGCCCATACCTGGTGTACAGCCAGTGAGGACGACCTGCAAAAATGGCAAAACCACCTGCGCAAGCCGTTAGGTCTCATGGTTAAGCACACGCTCATGGGCACGCCACCCACCCACCTCGACACAGGGGACCTGTTTGGGATGGCCGACCTGCTCCCACCCATTGATCAGTTGCACCTGGCCAGGTTACGGTACTTCAAACGGTTGATTCAGTATTGCCCCCAAGCCCTTTGGACTTGTCTCACCGCTGCACTTGATGCCCAGCACTCCTGGTTAGATGCTTGTGCCCAATCCTGTGAGTGGTTCACCAGATTCTACCCGCATTCCTTTGGTCCTTCTAATGCAAGCTCCGCTTGTGATTGGATCCCCTGGATTGCCATGGATGCTAACTGGAAAGGCCGCCTCCGTGCAGCGGCGGCAGCGTGCAAGCGACACCGCCGCGCAGTAGCTGAGTACCACATTTGGCAAAAGCGGTTTGATCGGACCTTCCTTGCAGGAGGCGGTGTTTTGCCTGTCCAACAATCCGTGCAGACTGAAACCTGGTCATGTGACCATTGCAACAAGACGTTTGCGAGCAAGAAAGCTCTTGCCACGCATGCCAGCCGAGTCCACGGATACCGCAGGATCGTCAAGTTCTATGCCATTGGAAATACTTGCAATGCCTGCTGCAAATGTTACCACTCGCGGCAAAGGTTCATCGAGCACCTGAAGTTTGTCCCTTCCTGCCTGGACACCATGCAAGCCTGTTTTCCAGCGTTGGATGACGACACGGTGCATGCCCTCGATCAAGAGGATCAAGCCCACGCGCTGGCCATGCGGCAGCAAGGTTGGTGGGCCACTAAGGCCATGCAACCGGTCCGCAAGCTTGCAGGGCCAGCCCTCCCCCCTGCCGGATCCAATGATGCCGCAGTTATGAAGGGTAAGTGGGAACAGAGGCTCCAAACAGCTGGCACTGCATTTCAAAACCTGCAAGGGAGACGCTTGAACGAGCCTGACTCTGAGCCTCAAGTCGTTCTCTTCAGCGATGACATCCCTGCATTTGTATTCCAGTCTGAGCGCGGCCCAAACCACGGTGATGGCAGATATGCAGTAGGAGGGTTGGCAAGAGAGCACGCCAGACTGCACATTAAGACACTAGTCTTTGTCCATGTGTTCTCAGGGTTTCGCAGACACCATGATCTGCACCACCTGCTCGAACACCAGGTTTGGGGCAACCTTCATTTCTTTGTGTTGTCAATTGACATGTGCATGCAAAAGATCGAAGGTAATCTGGCATCATCGCAAGCCTTTGAGTTTTGGAAGCACCAGATATCCACCGGACAGGTGTGCGGAATGGGCGGTGGACCACCATGTGAAACCTTCACGGCTGCGAGGTTGCTCGAGGGTGGTCCGCCACCGCTCCGCTCTGGATCATGGCCGTTAGGCTTTCCAAACCTCCGTCAACGGCAGTGGCAACAATGCATGGTTGGCACCAGGTTGATTTGCTTCCTTGCCGAAGCCCTCCTATGCCTTGCACATACTGGTGGTGCTGGTTTCCTCGAACACCCGCAGTTCCCGTTGTGGGCAAAAGGCAAGGACCCAGCAAGCATTTGGAGCAATCGTGAGATCCGACTCCTTCGCACTTTAGCTTGTGTGGGCGTGACGTCATTCGACCAGTGCACCGTCGGCAGTGACGCTGTCAAACCCACCACCATTTTGCATGTGAGACTCCCGGAGTTGAGAAGACTCCTCCTTGGCAGTGGTTGCAGCGGCCGATGCAATCACGGGCCCCGTGCACATGAAAGAATGGCAGGGAGAGACGAGGCAGGTGTTTTCCGCACGGCACGTGCAAAAGTTTACCCTGCAGGGCTCAACGCAGTCATTGCCAGGGCAATTCACACTTTTGTACAGGGCACATTCGACGGATGCGACATCAGCCCCTCGATGCCCACCGATTTTGACCGGTACGTGGTGACAGAATTTGTGCCCATCGGTATCGTACAGCCTGATTACCATGGGTAATGCACAGGTCCCACAACTGGTCTTTTCACCACTGCATGGTACAACACCAGGCACAATCACGTGCAGTACCCAGAAAGTGAAAGTAATCCTTCCCATTGACTAATATTGTTCAGAGGGGGTGAAACCACCAACCAGCAAACAATTGTTAGAAATTGTTCTTCTTTTGGGTTCACTATGGAAGATGGTTTCTCGAGTGTGTTCACATCACAGGGCAAGTTGCCACGCATTGCCAGAACACGTTTGGCGGAACCGCCGGAACCTGCAAGGCCGAGCACATAACTATTGGCATACTGTGTATTGATGTTTAATACATAAGATATATGAATATATATTATCTAATAAATATAAATATAAATATATATAATATATTATGTATTGCTATATATATATATTGCTATATACTACATGATGTACATGATGTACATGTAGTTATTTTATTATATATAAACACCAATGCATTGCCAGGTATAGTGACAGGCGATGAGTTGCCGAAGCTGGATACCCCAAGACTAAAATCGGTACCCTTCGGGGTCCTCGAACATGGCTAGGAAATAGCATGAAATAGCCTATAAATGGAGGTAGAAATGGTTGAAAATCATATGAATTGGAGATAATCTATGACTTTTTTTAGGGTCTTGATTTTCGACTAATTTTGACCATTGCCATACTTGCTAGGATATGATATACCCGTTGCATCGTGTTACAATTTGTTTTGTAGAATAATTTGCATTGGTCCTCTTTGTTTGTTTTTCACCTATATATTCAGACCCGCTAGTAGCCGGCTAGACAACCATTTGATCGACTGCCAGGTGTTTATGTTTAGAATGCATGTTCACAACAAATAGGTCCTGCAGTCATACTGCTACATCCCATATGGATCCATATCCCCAGTTTTGTTTGTTGAAACTTATATGTATGTCTGTGATTGTGACTTGTCATCGAGATTTCCAATTTCTGGCAGTCAAAGCCTCTGACTGCATGGTGTTTCAAGTGATCATTAACATTCATATTTCTGGGTGGTTTGCCGCTTTACTATTTGGTACCCCACCCAAATGCCGATGCTACTGTTGTTATTATAATATGGTCATCATTATGATTGTAAACAGACATTGCTTGTAACCTATTGCTGGTACCCCATTAGAGTATTATTATGAGCCGTTTCTATCGGTACCTAGTAATTGGTCATCAACTAGTCATTATTGATCATCAGCTAGTCACTATTGATAATGTGTGTGTTCTTGTGCATGTGAAGCCTGTAACTTGGATCCTGCAAATCACTGCACAAAAAGTCAGGAAGTGGGTTTACGATCCAGATCATCCTGTTGCAAGGGGCTACATTTAGTGGTTGTAATATGTCCCATAGGATCCATGTATGCTATATATGGTAACATTTACCATCAATATACCCCCAATGTTAGCATATATACCATACATGGATCCTATGGGTGTTGTAACCCAGTTCCAAACCTCATCGAATCACTCTCCACAATCGTCAGAGCTCAATGGAGACGGCGTAGATCCCTGTTGTGCGGAAAATTCAGAAACTTCGAAGTGTTCCCGAAGAATTATCTGTTCATTCTTTCTGTATCTCAACAAACATGGGGAGAACGGTTTTGGGTCAGTCCCACAGTTTGAACGTTCGGCCAAAAAATGCACCACGCGGCATTGGTACCAGCAACATACAGTTCCCATATCTTCCCCAAGAAGGAGCCTGACATTTCCATGGTGGCATCCCCTTTTTTTATTGCTATATGTCCATGGTGATGATTTATGGCCCATTGAAATCCATTTAATGGGTTTATCGGATAATTATCCATTATCCCATCAAATCCCATCGATCATTATACTCCCACACTATATCATCATTATATTCCAAACTATCATTATATTTCCATAGCTATGTTAGATTGTGTTAGTTTACCAGAGCGTATCCTCACTGGGCCATTTGCAGGTGATGATTTTGGACATGCTCTTTCCGAGCTCGCAGAAGGCTCTTGTGCACGCCAACCTGGACGATTCTATCGCACTCGTGCGACGCTACCGACCGCGCAAGGTGCCTACGGGAAGCAAAACATGATGACATGATGATGACATGGAGGCTGCAAAGATGTATGATATATATATATATACAGTGTATATATATATAATTATATTTTTATTGCAATATATTTATATAATATTACAATATGATTAAATTACATGTATATAATAATATTGCATGTACATATAATTATAACATATATACATACATATATATATATAAGAGTGCTGTATTGATTAAGACTTTTGCATCCTTCAAATGTATTTGGCGATTCCTGTAGGATCGCAGATGGCCCTATTTAATAGAAGCGTTACCTGGGACGGCCAGGCCTTCTTCGTCGGCATGTGCCATTTCCGCTGCTTGGAGCGACGACTTTGGGTAATGATAGGGTTATGATCACCCAGTGCTGCCACTCCATTGTGGTAGGTCATTCCTCTTGGGGTGGATGATGCCCTGTCTTCAAATGACCCTATACTTCTATTTCTTCAGCCATTTTTATTCTTGGGTTGTCGTTTGTCAGTCACGTGGGGTTCTATTGCTTTACCTCATGGACTCGTGACATTCGGATTGTTGAAATCCTCTCAGCCAACCATAGCAGGTGAGCATCGCGCACAAAAATCCTGGTGATTGATGATTACATGAGGTCATGTGAACTGATTTTATGATGTCTTGCATATACTGTACAACCCATTGTTGAAATCCCTAGCAAGCAATCTATTGCATCAGTTGTTCCAAGCAGTTGTAGGAGGTTATAGGTGTTTTTTACAAGGCAGGACATTGGTAAGTTGACCTTTAAATTCACCTAAGTTTAACCCCTCAATACGGTGCCTGCGTTGGGAACAACCTTGAACCAGGGGAGCATCACGACATGAACCGAGAGCTACGGCGATTGTGGCACAGCGAGGGCTTGGATGTGCAAGTGGCGCGGGCGCCTTGGAAATTGAGGTGAGACGGGAAGGTTACTTCAACAGTGCTTGGGGAATCTTGGGATACTCTGGATTTCTAGCCCTACATGGTTTTTGGAGACTTGGGATGGGTTTACCGTTGCCACTCAAAATAAGAGCAGGGGATCAAGAAAGCTGTAGATTTCCCCAACATTGAAAAATATTGAAACTAGTGTTGGGAGATGGCCTGTAAACATGTGTAAATATCCAATGTGGCCTCTCCCACGTAAAAAGTTGTTTTATGAACCAATTCAGCTGGATATCTACACATACATATTATATGATAATATCACAATATATCACACATATACCCTCGATTTATTTAACATAGCCATGGAAAATGGCCCATAGAAATAGATGATTTTCCCAGCTAGAAACCTCCATTTATGGTTGGGATTTTCCATGGCGAACTGTTAAATAACCAGATGGTAACATGCTTATCCACCGTAATCCCAACACTGATTGCAGCTTTGATACCTCCAGGGGTTCTGGAGAATATCAACGGAAATAGCTTTCCTGACCCATGGCCGGCCCTGAGGACGGGCACTTCGAGGAGTTGGAGGTCTTGTAGGATCGCGCCAGAAACCCTTCGTTGGATCCATGCTTGGGAAAATAAGACCAGAATTACAGAATTAAGATAAGACATATTCATATTATATATATATATACCTACAACCTCCTCCTATGCGAATTTATCGCTCGAAGTTGAAATCAAAGAAAATATCGCTCGATCACAAGAATATCGCTCGATGATGTGTAAAATGGTCGTTTCATATGTTCAGCCCGACCCCAAAGAGCATTCATTGTGCATTTATGTGGTATAATGTTTATCACGTATTATCATGTCTCAACTTGATGGTTTCAGCCTGCTCCTTGCAGCACATCTGGCTAAATGACCGGCTGACTGGATGTCACTTAATATGCTTACCATTGACCATTCGATGGGATGTTCAGGTTCACTAATAGTTACCACATGTTGCCACATGTTGCCATAAAGACCCAAGAATTAGATATCACATTCAGTGGAGTGGTATCCCCCATGGTAGCTTGATACGGCCTGCTCATATCTGCACCCTGCTGCTATGGCACAATGTTTTGGCCACGGCCTTAGATCTGATTTAGCCTTTTGAAACGTCGATGCAAGATGTGACACTTGACGAGGTAGCACTGTAATACCCTTTCCCCCACGCGACGTGAATCCATTCGCCGGGAAAGGCGGCTGATCCTGCCCACCAGGTCCTCTGATTGTTCACAGTTAAACACGTTCCAGTTCATAATAACCTCATCACCTTTGGATAGGGATTCGTGCAAATCCAGAACTTGATGCTTGAACAAGTGTAACTTGGGCTTTACAGCATATCCGTTGAAATCGTCTTGCAAACAATCGCTAGCCAACTTCATGTAACCCGTCACAAAGCGTTGCATGCTAGCATGTTGCACCATGGCGCAACTGTGTACATGCCACAGCCTGTGTTTGTTCATTACCACAAACACCTCTTTGGCAGCGTGACACGTAGCTTTGATCAGCCGAAGCGTGGGGATGTGTACTGGGTCCAGCGGCGAGTTCATAAAGGCTACACATTGAGTCAAAAGCCAAGACAACAATAACATGGTGTCGGAACCTTTGGTGTTGGCCCATGGGTATGCATCCAGTCTTGGGTACTGCAGCAATGCTCTTGTAATACTGCGGAGAGCAGGGCTTTTTCCTGTGACCGTGCAGTAAAGCTTGAATGAACCGTGCGCTGATGCCAATTTGTCGTTCAGGTCACCTTGAGCTCCAAAGTAATTTTTTGCAACCATCCACAGCAATGCGGAACCCGCTAAGTCTCTGTAGATTCCCACTTTGCAAAGGTGGAAGGGGTCTCTACGGTATTGTTTTTCAGGCGCAGCCCTGCAAACTGGGACAGGTAGCATGGGTGGCGGAGTGGTCCATGGACGTGAAAAAAACCGAGTGTTGGCCCACACTGGTACCTCCGACATGTCCTCCATTGGGCAATTATCCACACCAGCCCCACATTCGTGGCAACAAGCAATGTTGCGCACAATACCTTTGTTCTCCCAACTCCTCTCCAAGGCTATTTTTTTGTACCATTTTAGGTCGCCCTTTGCCCCTACCAGGGCCACTGCATAGTGGCGGTTTCCCACACTGAAACCCTCAAAGAACAAGCGACGTAGGTCCAAAGCCAAGATTTTCAAAAGTCCCATCAGTGCTCCAGGGTGTGTATGATGGACCGAACTTGGGATGATGAACAAAAGGAACCTGTGCAAAAAGGAGTGTCCTTTCATAGTTGTTGACTGCATCTTGAGTGCTTCCAGGTGTTCAGCTGACAATTTGCGATGAACTGTTTGATACTTCCGCAATGAAGCTGCTGGGGGATCACATCCACAATCCTCATGCTTCCGTTTCTTTACATTCACAGCAGTGTAAAGCGAGAAAGGCGTCTCCAAACTGGTAACAACCGTATTTCCTCGGCGTTTTCCCCTCCCTTCATCACCGTGCCACAGCATTGGTAAAACTTGCGAGAGGTTGGACCCATGTTCTTCATAAACAGCGTGGTCAGGATTGGCTAGGCGAAATGCCTCCCAGAATGCTTTCAGGTGAAGAGCCCTTTCAGATGGTGTTTGTAATCCACCAACTAAAACGCCTGGATCATTGGCCATCAACCAGGGCAGCAGATCTGATGGAGCAATGTATGCCATAGGGATCACATCACCACCCTCAGATTGAAATTGATATGTTCTCAACGGTATCTTCCAGCCAATGGATTTTCGTCTAAACAGAGACCAGGTTGCTCTAGAACAGTTCTTCTTCCAACTGGATGAATCATCATCCTTGCCAAGGCGCATCTTTTGCACAGTGACTGTTGGAACCTCAGATCCGTCAGATGGAGCTGGCCGAGACTAATCTTTTCTAATAAGAAATCAAGCCATAAACGTTTAGATTTATTGGGGTGTGATTATCGCTGATTCCTGGGATTACTGGCCAATAGGAAACTACACCATTAATCCAATTGTTGATATCTTTTTGGGAATAGTGAGGTCTTGGTTGCACGACAAAATCCCCATGAAATTTTAAGCTAGGCACCCCATCGGCGACAGCTTCTGCAAAAGCAGTCTCATCTGGTTCTAGGTCTTTTTTTGGACCTGGCATGAGCCCCATGAAAACGAACTAGGCTTTCGGCTTTCAACAACTGTGCGAACTGGGTTTGATTTCAGGTGGTAGCTCGCTTTTTTTCTCCCCCTTCCCTGTGTTCTCACAAGGTTCCTTTGACATGTCGCTGGTTCATGTTGAACCCATAGTGCGTCGAACGGGTATCACAGAGTGCCACAACTGCTTTCAGAAAAACAGCTGGCTAAAGGCATCACCCTAGGGCCCAGTGCCGTACCCGAATGGAAACATGATAAAGTAAAACAGTTGGATAGTTTTTGTCGAATTATGTTCATATCATCACGTTGAGCCCTTTGGGCGTTGCCAACCCCAGTGGCCAATCATTCCTGGCTTGATCTGACCTTGTACCGACCCAAAAAATACCAAATAAATAGTGCAACATTGCAACATGGTCCCAGTATCAAACAGGTCATTTTTCAATGGTAACAACAATTTGGGTTGAATAGTATTTTATGTATATTGGTGGACAGATATTGTTCAAACCAGATACTCCTAGCCAGCCTTTGCTTTGGCCTTTGCTTTCGATTTCGCGTCAGCCGCTTTGCGTGCTCGACGCTTCGGCTTGGGCTTAGGTGCTGCACCCTTTGGAAGAATAGGCCTGCGAGGCAAGGACGGGGATGATAATGGGAAAGGTCAATGGTATGGGGTACATATATGTCAACTTTGTTTTTTCTTTTATTGGATTACATACTTCAGCTATATTTTCCTTTCAGTAAAATTTGAACCTACTTTTGGGTAAAACACCGATCGAGTTGGAGGCGGCCGGCCTCATACGGCTTTCCAAACCCAAAGCTTCCACTGCCCTGGGCAAATTCAGTGGTTATTGAATAGAACTACAGTAAGTAGTGATTTCAGGTGACTGAAAAACCCCACCCTTTTCTTAAGGTCAGAACTTTGCCCGGGCCAACTCGTACATACGAAGGAGATCATCTTCACACCTAAAGTGACTGACCAAAACAAGTGTACATCACATATCGTCACATGACATGAAGTGATATCACCTACCTGGATCAGATTAAGCCACCATAGCAAACCCTATCTTTGCATCTATGAACACTGTTGTATTCAAAACTGCTAAGTACACGGCTTCTTTGAAAACCCATCCACAACCCCGGAGTTGTACGTAGTTTCCATGCTGTTGGTCATGTGGAGCAACTCATCCAGCACCTGCTTCACTTTGTCCTTCATCCTAGGCCACAAATGCATGTTTTTGTTTTGGTTATGTTTAGACCGAAGTAAAGCGGATATAATTTTCATATCATGTTCACTTGGATATAAGGATGGTGAATATCCAGGTTTGATATTGCCATTCTTTCGGGCTTGTCAAACGTGTAAATGTATTTTTATAAACATGGACGAGATTCAGGGTTTGTAAGTCTGTCAAACCTGCGTGGCTTTCAAACTTGGTAAGGCCATCCGACAGACCCTTCGAACGTTTGCCCAAGCAAGTCCTTGGAGGAGGCGCTGGAAACATGGGAAAACAATCGGTCTGGGCATTGGGACCATGGGCTGTGAGTAATTGATGCGATAACACTTCTGGAAGCAAACCTACAGAAAAAAAAACTGCTTTTTATCGAGTTAAGGGTCAACATTTTGCCGGCAATAGAGCTTGGAAGTTGATCGAGAACCAATTCTGGCACACCTGCTCTCTTACGGATTTTCATGGCCGATTCTTCGGCTGCCATCTCTAGGGGATCATCTTCAGAACCAGGGTCACTTTCGTCTTCAGCTTCACTTTCACCACCTGCAACACCAAGCCATGAAGCCCTTGGTGCCAATTGTATATGTTTACACCAAATGCAGAAACATAAATAATTAGGTCACTACAGTACTATGTAAGACCATTGCTTCTATATACTTGTTAACCCCTATCAACCCAAGCCTTCTTGGGGGACCTGCGGGGCATGCTTTGGCAACTTGGTTGGAATCTCATCCTTGGGGGTCTGCAGAGACCGTTTCCTGCCATTTTGCTCTGGCTCAGGCGGTGCCAAGGAGAATGTCCCAGCCATGGGTGCTTTCAGGCACTCTGGGGCATAGTCATTCATGTCAGGGGGGTTCTGTTCCCAGCGAAGCCGTCGGTTGAGCTGGATCTGGCTCCGCTGCCTTGGGGAGGAAAATTGTAATGGCACCGACCAAGTTTATAAAATGTGTTTGTGGACCACCATGTGAAACCTTCACGGCTGCGAGGTTGCTCGAGGGTGGTCCGCCACCGCTCCGCTCTGGATCATGGCCGTTAGGCTTTCCAAACCTCCGTCAACGGCAGTGGCAACAATGCATGGTTGGCACCAGGTTGATTTGCTTCCTTGCCGAAGCCCTCCTATGCCTTGCACATACTGGTGGTGCTGGTTTCCTCGAACACCCGCAGTTCCCGTTGTGGGCAAAAGGCAAGGACCCAGCAAGCATTTGGAGCAATCGTGAGATCCGACTCCTTCGCACTTTAGCTTGTGTGGGCGTGACGTCATTCGACCAGTGCACCGTCGGCAGTGACGCTGTCAAACCCACCACCATTTTGCATGTGAGACTCCCGGAGTTGAGAAGACTCCTCCTTGGCAGTGGTTGCAGCGGCCGATGCAATCACGGGCCCCGTGCACATGAAAGAATGGCAGGGAGAGACGAGGCAGGTGTTTTCCGCACGGCACGTGCAAAAGTTTACCCTGCAGGGCTCAACGCAGTCATTGCCAGGGCAATTCACACTTTTGTACAGGGCACATTCGACGGATGCGACATCAGCCCCTCGATGCCCACCGATTTTGACCGGTACGTGGTGACAGAATTTGTGCCCATCGGTATCGTACAGCCTGATTACCATGGGTAATGCGCAGGTCCCACAACTGGTCTTTTCACCACTGCATGGTACAACACCAGGCACAATCACGTGCAGTACCCAGAAAGTGAAAGTAATCCTTCCCATTGACTAATATTGTTCAGAGGGGGTGAAACCACCAACCAGCAAACAATTGTTAGAAATTGTTCTTCTTTTGGGTTCACTATGGAAGATGGTTTCTCGAGTGTGTTCACATCACAGGGCAAGTTGCCACGCATTGCCAGAACACGTTTGGCGGAACCGCCGGAACCTGCAAGGCCGAGCACATAACTATTGGCATACTGTGTATTGATGTTTAATACATAAGATATATGAATATATATTATCTAATAAATATAAATATAAATATATATAATATATTATGTATTGCTATATATATATATATATATTGCTATATACTACATGATGTACATGATGTACATGTAGTTATTTTATTATATATAAACGCCAATGCATTGCCAGGTATAGTGACAGGCGATGAGTTGCCGAAGCTGGATACCCCAAGACTAAAATCGGTACCCTTCGGGGTCCTCGAACATGGCTAGGAAATAGCATGAAATAGCCTATAAATGGAGGTAGAAATGGTTGAAAATCATATGAATTGGAGATAATCTATGACTTTTTTTAGGGTCTTGATTTTCGACTAATTTTGACCATTGCCATACTTGCTAGGATATGATATACCCGTTGCATCGTGTTACAATTTGTTTTGTAGAATAATTTGCATTGGTCCTCTTTGTTTGTTTTTCACCTATATATTCAGACCCGCTAGTAGCCGGCTAGACAACCATTTGATCGACTGCCAGGTGTTTATGTTTAGAATGCATGTTCACAACAAATAGGTCCTGCAGTCATACTGCTACATCCCATATGGATCCATATCCCCAGTTTTGTTTGTTGAAACTTATATGTATGTCTGTGATTGTGACTTGTCATCGAGATTTCCAATTTCTGGCAGTCAAAGCCTCTGACTGCATGGTGTTTCAAGTGATCATTAACATTCATATTTCTGGGTGGTTTGCCGCTTTACTATTTGGTACCCCACCCAAATGCCGATGCTACTGTTGTTATTATAATATGGTCATCATTATGATTGTAAACAGACATTGCTTGTAACCTATTGCTGGTACCCCATTAGAGTATTATTATGAGCCGTTTCTATCGGTACCTAGTAATTGGTCATCAACTAGTCATTATTGATCATCAGCTAGTCACTATTGATAATGTGTGTGTTCTTGTGCATGTGAAGCCTGTAACTTGGATCCTGCAAATCACTGCACAAAAAGTCAGGAAGTGGGTTTACGATCCAGATCATCCTGTTGCAAGGGGCTACATTTAGTGGTTGTAATATGTCCCATAGGATCCATGTATGCTATATATGGTAACATTTACCATCAATATACCCCCAATGTTAGCATATATACCATACATGGATCCTATGGGTGTTGTAACCCAGTTCCAAACCTCATCGAATCACTCTCCACAATCGTCAGAGCTCAATGGAGACGGCGTAGATCCCTGTTGTGCGGAAAATTCAGAAACTTCGAAGTGTTCCCGAAGAATTATCTGTTCATTCTTTCTGTATCTCAACAAACATGGGGAGAACGGTTTTGGGTCAGTCCCACAGTTTGAACGTTCGGCCAAAAAATGCACCACGCGGCATTGGTACCAGCAACATACAGTTCCCATATCTTCCCCAAGAAGGAGCCTGACATTTCCATGGTGGCATCCCCTTTTTTTATTGCTATATGTCCATGGTGATGATTTATGGCCCATTGAAATCCATTTAATGGGTTTATCGGATAATTATCCATTATCCCATCAAATCCCATCGATCATTATACTCCCACACTATATCATCATTATATTCCAAACTATCATTATATTTCCATAGCTATGTTAGATTGTGTTAGTTTACCAGAGCGTATCCTCACTGGGCCATTTGCAGGTGATGATTTTGGACATGCTCTTTCCGAGCTCGCAGAAGGCTCTTGTGCACGCCAACCTGGACGATTCTATCGCACTCGTGCGACGCTACCGACCGCGCAAGGTGCCTACGGGAAGCAAAACATGATGACATGATGATGACATGGAGGCTGCAAAGATGTATGATATATATATATATACAGTGTATATATATATAATTATATTTTTATTGCAATATATTTATATAATATTACAATATGATTAAATTACATGTATATAATAATATTGCATGTACATATAATTATAACATATATACATACATATATATATATATAAGAGTGCTGTATTGATTAAGACCTTTGCATCCTTCAAATGTATTTGGCGATTCCTGTAGGATCGCAGATGGCCCTATTTAATAGAAGCGTTACCTGGGACGGCCAGGCCTTCTTCGTCGGCATGTGCCATTTCCGCTGCTTGGAGCGACGACTTTGGGTAATGATAGGGTTATGATCACCCAGTGCTGCCACTCCATTGTGGTAGGTCATTCCTCTTGGGGTGGATGATGCCCTGTCTTCAAATGACCCTATACTTCTATTTCTTCAGCCATTTTTATTCTTGGGTTGTCGTTTGTCAGTCACGTGGGGTTCTATTGCTTTACCTCATGGACTCGTGACATTCGGATTGTTGAAATCCTCTCAGCCAACCATAGCAGGTGAGCATCGCGCACAAAAATCCTGGTGATTGATGATTACATGAGGTCATGTGAACTGATTTTATGATGTCTTGCATATACTGTACAACCCATTGTTGAAATCCCTAGCAAGCAATCTATTGCATCAGTTGTTCCAAGCAGTTGTAGGAGGTTATAGGTGTTTTTTACAAGGCAGGACATTGGTAAGTTGACCTTTAAATTCACCTAAGTTTAACCCCTCAATACGGTGCCTGCGTTGGGAACAACCTTGAACCAGGGGAGCATCACGACATGAACCGAGAGCTACGGCGATTGTGGCACAGCGAGGGCTTGGATGTGCAAGTGGCGCGGGCGCCTTGGAAATTGAGGTGAGACGGGAAGGTTACTTCAACAGTGCTTGGGGAATCTTGGGATACTCTGGATTTCTAGCCCTACATGGTTTTTGGAGACTTGGGATGGGTTTACCGTTGCCACTCAAAATAAGAGCAGGGGATCAAGAAAGCTGTAGATTTCCCCAACATTGAAAAATATTGAAACTAGTGTTGGGAGATGGCCTGTAAACATGTGTAAATATCCAATGTGGCCTCTCCCACGTAAAAAGTTGTTTTATGAACCAATTCAGCTGGATATCTACACATACATATTATATGATAATATCACAATATATCACACATATACCCTCGATTTATTTAACATAGCCATGGAAAATGGCCCATAGAAATAGATGATTTTCCCAGCTAGAAACCTCCATTTATGGTTGGGATTTTCCATGGCGAACTGTTAAATAACCAGATGGTAACATGCTTATCCACCGTAATCCCAACACTGATTGCAGCTTTGATACCTCCAGGGGTTCTGGAGAATATCAACGGAAATAGCTTTCCTGACCCATGGCCGGCCCTGAGGACGGGCACTTCAAGGAGTTGGAGGTCTTGTAGGATCGCGCCAGAAACCCTTCGTTGGATCCATGCTTGGGAAAATAAGACCAGAATTACAGAATTAAGATAAGACATATTCATATTATATATATATATACCTACAACCTCCTCCTATGCGAATTTATCGCTCGAAGTTGAAATCAAAGAAAATATCGCTCGATCACAAGAATATCGCTCGATGATGTGTAAAATGGTCGTTTCATATGTTCAGCCCGACCCCAAAGAGCATTCATTGTGCATTTATGTGGTATAATGTTTATCACGTATTATCATGTCTCAACTTGATGGTTTCAGCCTGCTCCTTGCAGCACATCTGGCTAAATGACCGGCTGACTGGATGTCACTTAATATGCTTACCATTGACCATTCGATGGGATGTTCAGGTTCACTAATAGTTACCACATGTTGCCACATATTGCCATAAAGACCCAAGAATTAGATATCACATTCAGTGGAGTGGTATCCCCCATGGTAGCTTGATACGGCCTGCTCATATCTGCACCCTGCTGCTATGGCACAATGTTTTGGCCACGGCCTTAGATCTGATTTAGCCTTTTGAAACGTCGATGCAAGATGTGACACTTGACGAGGTAGCACTGTAATACCCTTTCCCCCACGCGACGTGAATCCATTCGCCGGGAAAGGCGGCTGATCCTGCCCACCAGGTCCTCTGATTGTTCACAGTTAAACACGTTCCAGTTCATAATAACCTCATCACCTTTGGATAGGGATTCGTGCAAATCCAGAACTTGATGCTTGAACAAGTGTAACTTGGGCTTTACAGCATATCCGTTGAAATCGTCTTGCAAACAATCGCTAGCCAACTTCATGTAACCCGTCACAAAGCGTTGCATGCTAGCATGTTGCACCATGGCGCAACTGTGTACATGCCACAGCCTGTGTTTGTTCATTACCACAAACACCTCTTTGGCAGCGTGACACGTAGCTTTGATCAGCCGAAGCGTGGGGATGTGTACTGGGTCCAGCGGCGAGTTCATAAAGGCTACACATTGAGTCAAAAGCCAAGACAACAATAACATGGTGTCGGAACCTTTGGTGTTGGCCCATGGGTATGCATCCAGTCTTGGGTACTGCAGCAATGCTCTTGTAATACTGCGGAGAGCAGGGCTTTTTCCTGTGACCGTGCAGTAAAGCTTGAATGAACCGTGCGCTGATGCCAATTTGTCGTTCAGGTCACCTTGAGCTCCAAAGTAATTTTTTGCAACCATCCACAGCAATGCGGAACCCGCTAAGTCTCTGTAGATTCCCACTTTGCAAAGGTGGAAGGGGTCTCTACGGTATTGTTTTTCAGGCGCAGCCCTGCAAACTGGGACAGGTAGCATGGGTGGCGGAGTGGTCCATGGACGTGAAAAAAACCGAGTGTTGGCCCACACTGGTACCTCCGACATGTCCTCCATTGGGCAATTATCCACACCAGCCCCACATTCGTGGCAACAAGCAATGTTGCGCACAATACCTTTGTTCTCCCAACTCCTCTCCAAGGCTATTTTTTTGTACCATTTTAGGTCGCCCTTTGCCCCTACCAGGGCCACTGCATAGTGGCGGTTTCCCACACTGAAACCCTCAAAGAACAAGCGACGTAGGTCCAAAGCCAAGATTTTCAAAAGTCCCATCAGTGCTCCAGGGTGTGTATAATGGACCGAACTTGGGATGATGAACAAAAGGAACCTGTGCAAAAAGGAGTGTCCTTTCATAGTTGTTGACTGCATCTTGAGTGCTTCCAGGTGTTCAGCTGACAATTTGCGATGAACTGTTTGATACTTCCGCAATGAAGCTGCTGGGGGATCACATCCACAATCCTCATGCTTCCGTTTCTTTACATTCACAGCAGTGTAAAGCGAGAAAGGCGTCTCCAAACTGGTAACAACCGTATTTCCTCGGCGTTTTCCCCTCCCTTCATCACCGTGCCACAGCATTGGTAAAACTTGCGAGAGGTTGGACCCATGTTCTTCATAAACAGCGTGGTCAGGATTGGCTAGGCGAAATGCCTCCCAGAATGCTTTCAGGTGAAGAGCCCTTTCAGATGGTGTTTGTAATCCACCAACTAAAACGCCTGGATCATTGGCCATCAACCAGGGCAGCAGATCTGATGGAGCAATGTATGCCATAGGGATCACATCACCACCCTCAGATTGAAATTGATATGTTCTCAACGGTATCTTCCAGCCAATGGATTTTCGTCTAAACAGAGACCAGGTTGCTCTAGAACAGTTCTTCTTCCAACTGGATGAATCATCATCCTTGCCAAGGCGCATCTTTTGCACAGTGACTGTTGGAACCTCAGATCCGTCAGATGGAGCTGGCCGAGACTAATCTTTTCTAATAAGAAATCAAGCCATAAACGTTTAGATTTATTGGGGTGTGATTATCGCTGATTCCTGGGATTACTGGCCAATAGGAAACTACACCATTAATCCAATTGTTGATATCTTTTTGGGAATAGTGAGGTCTTGGTTGCACGACAAAATCCCCATGAAATTTTAAGCTAGGCACCCCATCGGCGACAGCTTCCGCAAAAGCAGTCTCATCTGGTTCTAGGTCTTTTTTTGGACCTGGCATGAGCCCCATGAAAACGAACTAGGCTTTCGGCTTTCAACAACTGTGCGAACTGGGTTTGATTTCAGGTGGTAGCTCGCTTTTTTTCTCCCCCTTCCCTGTGTTCTCACAAGGTTCCTTTGACATGTCGCTGGTTCATGTTGAACCCATAGTGCGTCGAACGGGTATCACAGAGTGCCACAACTGCTTTCAGAAAAACAGCTGGCTAAAGGCATCACCCTAGGGCCCAGTGCCGTACCCGAATGGAAACATGATAAAGTAAAACAGTTGGATAGTTTTTGTCGAATTATGTTCATATCATCACGTTGAGCCCTTTGGGCGTTGCCAACCCCAGTGGCCAATCATTCCTGGCTTGATCTGACCTTGTACCGACCCAAAAAATACCAAATAAATAGTGCAACATTGCAACATGGTCCCAGTATCAAACAGGTCATTTTTCAATGGTAACAACAATTTGGGTTGAATAGTATTTTATGTATATTGGTGGACAGATATTGTTCAAACCAGATACTCCTAGCCAGCCTTTGCTTTGGCCTTTGCTTTCGATTTCGCGTCAGCCGCTTTGCGTGCTCGACGCTTCGGCTTGGGCTTAGGTGCTGCACCCTTTGGAAGAATAGGCCTGCGAGGCAAGGACGGGGATGATAATGGGAAAGGTCAATGGTATGGGGTACATATATGTCAACTTTGTTTTTTCTTTTATTGGATTACATACTTCAGCTATATTTTACTTTCAGTAAAATTTGAACCTACTTTTGGGTAAAACACCGATCGAGTTGGAGGCGGCCGGCCTCATACGGCTTTCCAAACCCAAAGCTTCCACTGCCCTGGGCAAATTCAGTGGTTATTGAATAGAACTACAGTAAGTAGTGATTTCAGGTGACTGAAAAACCCCACCCTTTTCTTAAGGTCAGAACTTTGCCCGGGCCAACTCGTACATACGAAGGAGATCATCTTCACACCTAAAGTGACTGACCAAAACAAGTGTACATCACATATCGTCACATGACATGAAGTGATATCACCTACCTGGATCAGATTAAGCCACCATAGCAAACCCTATCTTTGCATCTATGAACACTGTTGTATTCAAAACTGCTAAGTACACGGCTTCTTTGAAAACCCATCCACAACCCCGGAGTTGTACGTAGTTTCCATGCTGTTGGTCATGTGGAGCAACTCATCCAGCACCTGCTTCACTTTGTCCTTCATCCTAGGCCACAAATGCATGTTTTTGTTTTGGTTATGTTTAGACCGAAGTAAAGCGGATATAATTTTCATATCATGTTCACTTGGATATAAGGATGGTGAATATCCAGGTTTGATATTGCCATTCTTTCGGGCTTGTCAAACGTGTAAATGTATTTTTATAAACATGGACGAGATTCAGGGTTTGTAAGTCTGTCAAACCTGCGTGGCTTTCAAACTTGGTAAGGCCATCCGACAGACCCTTCGAACGTTTGCCCAAGCAAGTCCTTGGAGGAGGCGCTGGAAACATGGGAAAACAATCGGTCTGGGCATTGGGACCATGGGCTGTGAGTAATTGATGCGATAACACTTCTGGAAGCAAACCTACAGAAAAAAAAACTGCTTTTTATCGAGTTAAGGGTCAACATTTTGCCGGCAATAGAGCTTGGAAGTTGATCGAGAACCAATTCTGGCACACCTGCTCTCTTACGGATTTTCATGGCCGATTCTTCGGCTGCCATCTCTAGGGGATCATCTTCAGAACCAGGGTCACTTTCGTCTTCAGCTTCACTTTCACCACCTGCAACACCAAGCCATGAAGCCCTTGGTGCCAATTGTATATGTTTACACCAAATGCAGAAACATAAATAATTAGGTCACTACAGTACTATGTAAGACCATTGCTTCTATATACTTGTTAACCCCTATCAACCCAAGCCTTCTTGGGGGACCTGCGGGGCATGCTTTGGCAACTTGGTTGGAATCTCATCCTTGGGGGTCTGCAGAGACCGTTTCCTGCCATTTTGCTCTGGCTCAGGCGGTGCCAAGGAGAATGTCCCAGCCATGGGTGCTTTCAGGCACTCTGGGGCATAGTCATTCATGTCAGGGGGGTTCTGTTCCCAGCGAAGCCGTCGGTTGAGCTGGATCTGGCTCCGCTGCCTTGGGGAGGAAAATTGTAATGGCACCGACCAAGTTTATAAAATGTGTTTGTTTGTGTTGGTAGGGATAGTAAAGGCAACTAGCCCAAAAATGAAACCCAAATTTGAAGTTAATTACAACAAAATATGAAATATTATATATTATATATTATATATTATATATGATAAATATATGCCATTCGAATCTGAAGTCGCGTTGGGGTATATTATATGATGGCCCCCAGTTTCCTGGTCTTCATATGTTTTGAGCCGAGATACCGATTGGTAGTCTTCACAGCACATTCTGCCCAATACAAAGTCTTTTTTTCGTATCGGTCGGTCCTTCACGGCTAAAGGTTGCAACATACACAGTTGGTTCTGAGTTTCAACATGATAACGACATTGAACATGATATTGATGTATTTCTCGAAAAATATTGAACATGAGAATTAAAGGCATGTTCAAAGATGATATGGTCCCTGCTTGTGGGGTTGAAGCGGAGAAATCGTGATTGAAGAAACCTGTTTTTGATTTTAGTTTTTGAATACAATACTTGCCAATTTGGAACCAAGAAGTATTTAATTTTTGCATCCCAGCCCTTGCCTCATCAACGTTCGAGGTGATCGCATGCAATCGGCTTTGACTGCCTTTATCCTGTTCCTGAGGCGCGGGCTCCAGCCAGGCAACAAGATTTGAGAGGGAGTGTCACAAAATGAACCACCTACCTTTTTCTAATGGCACTTGCTGGCAATGTTTGGATAATTTATACAGGGTCGAGTTTCTCAGACCAGCCCCATTCATCACGGAGAACATCTTCTGTGACAAACTCACCTTCTACGTTCAAATCATTCTCCAGCAAGTCGGATCTGAGAAGCTCACATTCCTCAAGAAATGCCTCCTCACAGGGGCATTGGAATCTTATTGGGTAATTATTGATAATAGCTGAGCATAGGGTGATATCGAAAGGTGTAAATAAAATTAACATCTCTGGATACACCATGTTTCAATAAATATACCACATGTTTCCCAAAACCAGTCCGAATTGAACCCACAGCTTTGGAAGATTTGTTGCAAGGATTTCTTGCCCTTCTTGGATTTCCATTGCTGGAGAATCTCTGAACTGACCTTGTACTCTCCTCTGCAATTTGGTTTGAACATGCGGGTTAAGCGACCTTCTATAGCAGAAGCACTGATCCTCAGGCTACCGGCCTTTGGCTTCTCAATAGTTACATCCCCAAGCTCCGGAATCAATCCCAAATCCCCAGCAAGATTGAGACCCTGTTGCCGACAGGGTGTTGCCGCCGGCCGCGGTGCAGCCTGAGCTTCTTTGGCAGGGTGGCCTGGCTCCTGGCAGAGGCGGCCAAAGAGAAAGATAGAAAGAAAACATTTTTGAGTATTACTATTACTATTATTTATGTATACAACATTTAATATATAATTTCATATATTATATATCTTGGTACCCAAATGGATTGATACGTTGGCTACATACCCATGTTTGAAAACATATATGATAACATATATATGGTTTTCTCATCGCATCTGATCTCCAGGAACCTGAAGGGGACTCGGGGTGTCACCAGGCGCATGAACATGTTCTTTGGGAATGGCCACCACGCTCGCCACTGGAGTGTTGTGATAGGGTGCACCAACATTTCCACATTGGCTGGGAAGGTTGGACTTCTTGGTTTCTGCCAGGTCCGTGGTTACCTTGACTTGGTTTCTAGCCCCTCAAAAGAATAGTTTTGACACAACAATGGGTGTTTAAAGAAAAATGGTGCGTACAAAATTCATAGTAATATGATTTTTGACACCACGTAGTCAGAACCCAACCGTGTTGTACCCACATTTTCAAGGGAGAAATGTTTTTAGATACCAAGACCCCTTTGAAAAATCAGAATTTGCCCCAAAAACTTAAGCCACAATAAGTTGATGTCAAATGTTCTGAAGTTATGAGGATTGCCCTGATATGATATGAATGAGAAAATTTCCGAACCATTACTATCCATTAGTAAATAGAAAACATAGAGCTTATTTTTAAATGTGCAGGGCGCAATGGCCCCAATCTGGCTCTGAAGCATGCCCATCAGGTTGGAATCGCTAACACCATCACCAATGATCACCTCACCTTCATCAAACTCCATGACGCTGCCTTCATAGCCATCTAGTGTCACAGGGTCTTCACTATCATGGCTGACATCAGTGGAAAATTGATTGTCACTATCCATTCCCGCTGGATCAGTAGAGTTTGGGTGAGCCACCAATGCTTGTTCTGGGGCAACCTTCTGCGAATCACCATCCTCTGGGACAGTCAGCTGCGCATCACCCTTTGGGATAAGGTGTTGGGAATCGCCAGACTGTGGGGCATCTTGGGAATCATCAACCTCACCACTACCTTCTGGGCCTTCTGGGATAGGATCTAGGAAATCATCGGGCACTGGGGCGGCCTCTAGGATAGGATCTTGGGAATCATTACCCTCCAAGGCAGCTCCAATGGTTCCAAGGTCGATGCCATCGTTGCGCACGCCCTGGAGCTTGTTCAGCTCGATCTGGAGTTCCTTGGCAAGCTGGCAGGAAAACACAAACCCCTGTCCATGGGAATGAAGCACTGGGGTGAAACAACACTATTGCTAAACATTGTATTATATATAAACTTATGAAATATATGTGGTCAAAAAAAAGGTAACAAATAAGATGATGCTTTAAATGTTCAAGGGTCTTTGTACTGTGCAACCATTTCTGCATCATCTTCGGTTTTGACTAGCAGACCATACGGCTGGTTCGATACAGCATCCATTCCAGACACCAAAGTCTCGGACGACCAAAGACTACGGGTGCTATATGCCAGTGTCTCTTTTGACCCTGACGAGCCATCTACCTGGTTACTCGGTTCCATCCCTTCGAAATCTACAATGGCCTTGAACCTCAAAAAGACCTCAACAAAAACAACTCGGCAAATTGGAGCTTTGTCAACCCGGTGTTTAAGACCACCTCTTGTCATAGGTGAATCTGTAGCATGCTCACAAGTATCTGATCACAGGTAGGGACGACCCAAGCAACAAGAGAAGGTTGGCACATGTTGGCACTGTTATCATGTCACAATTCAATTTGGCATTTTTTTGGCGTTCCAGGTGGCAGAACTCAGAACTCAATGCAACTAATCGAATTTATGAAGTAGCCCTCTGATTTTGAAGGCCGTCCGAATCAAAGCTCGGAATGGGAGGACCTTTTTGGTGTATCAGTAGTCATCTAGAGCCAATCAAAACAAAAATGAAACCTCCTGAAACCTCCTGAAAAAAAAAAACGCTTTTTCGACGGGTAAAAACGCTTTTTCGACGGGTAAAAACGCTCGATTCAAATTCCGTAATCGCAACAAAAAAATCCAATTTGAAGTAAATGACTCTTCATGACGACTCCGCACTTCAAACATAAGTAAACCCTACGTGGTGCCCACTATCCCGAATAAATTTGGTAACTGGCCTATTGGTGGAGTAGCCCTGATTTATTGTCCTGTCCCAGCAAAGATTCAGATCATCCATCTAGGATTCAGCCTTGCTACATCTGAATTTAAGCAATTTATGGGAAACAACCCAACCACTCCTCCGGAATGGTAAGATATTGGGATTTCCTAAGATAACGGGTCACCTCACAAAGAGCTGCATCCGAGCAATCTGCTCGAGGCATTGATTGGATCAGCGTTGGCAACGGAGTCTCGGTGTCAACCTTAGCCGTTGCTGGCCAGGGAAGTTGAACTTTTGGTTGGTGCCCATTCCCAAAATAGTTAATCATGAATGGGTAGAGGGTGGAAAATAGAAACTAATTTCATCAATGCATATTGTAAGATACTTCCATTGCCATGTACGGGGGGTTCTTCTTCAACGTGGGCAGCAAACGAACAAACTTGGCTGCAAATTTGGAGGTGTAAGTCCTTGGTTGATTTTCGATTTGAAGGCATCCATGCAGTTTGGTTATTGAATCCCAAAAATATATAGATATTCCTCTGAAAGTTCTTGCTTGGATATTTGTTATGGAAGCCATTACACTTATATATTAGTGGGGTGAAATTAAGGTAAACCTGAGGAAATATTTCTGAACAGTAAATGAGCTTCTGTGAAGCCTTCAATGACTTCGTGCCAGAGAAGCGTTTTTTCCCTGAACCGTCCACATATCGTTTTGTTGTTTGCTTTGACTTCTTTTTTTTGGACTGTTTCACTGGCCCCAAGTCGAAAGATCCAAATGCAGAATGGTTCGAAATGACCATCGTCGGCTTCATTGAAGGTGAGTTGAAGTGCCGCATCCAAAATTTTATGTTGAATACCTGATTGCGGCTGTTTTGGCATAGATGTTTGGGATCACTGGACATGTTTTTCTGGGGCCCCAAAAATAACAGCGATTGAATTGTTTAAAACAACACCAAAGCATGAAAATGTAATGATGATACATTAGCTGAGGGTCTTTGCTGCCGGTACTCTGGATTATCTGTAATGCCCAACGCAGCCAGGGATGCAAAAGGATACACGATTGGCCAGGGTTTTCCAGCATCCATGTTTGATCCAATGTGTGTAGAAGGATAACCATTAATGCCACCCTGCAGGATTGGTTGGAAAATTCGTTTCAAAAAACCAGGACCACTTGGAAGCTTTACTTGGATTAAATGCCGAACGCCCAATGATTAGTAATGTGTTGTGTTCAAAAAATATCCAATTATATATAAAATATTATCTATATATAATCTTTGTTATTTGTTTCATACCCCTATCAAACACCACCACACACCCCAGCCTCTTGCCACCATCCGGTTGGCTGAGCGAACCGACGGAAGACTCTGATCCCCCAATGGGGTCAGTACTGATCTTTTGCTGGTGGCTAGATTTACCGCTGACCAACTCGAACATACCACAGCTATGACAAAGGCTGCTTCTGCAGGCCGCCCACATAGGCACAAAGCGAGGGCAAGCCTTAAATCAAAAACAGGCTTAAGACCCACATGAAATCTACGAACCAACCCTCCTATTTTGCCATTGGCCAAATTTACTGATAGCTGTTTATGAACCAAGTTCCTGTTCTGAACCAAGCCCCCTTACAGCATATTAGATATCGACGAGGTAATTGGAAACTTATATATTATATAACCATCATGATGGCTTATTGCCCCAAGAAGTCTTTCAGTATACTTTTCATCTGAGAAACGCAAATCCTGCTGCGCCATTTAAGTCCATGGCGCTTCGTCGTAAGCGCCCACGTTTGAAATCACCTGGTCTTTTGCATTTCTGAAAATCTATGTCATAGGCCCTAACCTTGTATCCAACCCAAGCCGCCAAACGGCTCACCCGGGCCCGGCCGGCAAAGAACTCCACTAGGTCCAGCTGGGAATTGCCAATTAGATCCCAAGTAGGAACGGAGAGAAAAGAAACCAAGCAGACCAGCTCGAGGAATTCCTAGGACGAGCCCAGGCATGGAGGTTTGATCCAGGCTATTAAAATAGATAATATCATAGACCATCATCATCGTCATCATCAGCATCATCATCATCATCACCATCATCATCATCATCATCATCATATACACTGATCCCCTTATGCTATCAAAGTGTCCCTTGGTACTCCCAGCGCGGCCATGCGCCGCAATGCCAGGTCAACTTTGGGCGTCAACATGGCTGGATTGCCGCAAGGCGCTGCTGGATGCAAAGGGTCCGGGCAGGGCGTCAAATCCCAGAAGTCTTGGGAAAAAATCCACTGGCAAAAAATCGTAGTTCATTATCAAAATAACATTGTGCGAGAGTCTGAGAGACGTCCATGGAACTACAACTTGAAGTAGTCTAACCGAATTGGCAATGATATGATATTGTTTTGTAAATGATATATGTATGAGATGTATGTTAATGTATGTTTAATATATATTATATGTTGTACAATCCAAATTATAGTAAAGATGGCATATAAAATCTAGGGTGTTACAATGGCGAGTAAGGGCAAACCCTTGCAAACATGCCACCAGGCCTTCAAAGAAGCCACTCTTTGCCAGGAAACTTTGTCCACGGCGAAGCTTTGCTGGCATCCTGCAAGGCAACGGAGTCGACAGATCAACAAGTCCCAGGAAAGATTGCAAGTAAGATTGGAAGAATGGGCTGGGTAACAAATCTTTTTTAGGTCGAAACTTGAATGGCACAAAGGATCGAAAGGGGTCCCAAATTTGAAATTTAAAAGCTAGATCCAGTCGCTAGAGCATTTTGTCGCACAGGTGGGCAGCCTTCAATGGCAGCGTCTACCCCGGCCAGGACTGCTAGTTCAGTCATCAACGATGGATAGTCAGTGGGTCACTTGTAACCCTAAGCTCCAAAACCCCAAGCACCGTGTCAGAGCAATAACTATTTGGAAGGAGATTGTTAATCCCAGAACTGTTCTGCATGAAATGGAAAATGTTTTGGACATGGTAGAGGAAACTCAGTTTGATGTTCCAAGTGGCTGGGGTCACCGGTGTGTTCCAAAAAGAACCAATCGCCTAAAAGGGAGCAACTACAGAGCGCATCCCCACACACGCATGTTGGACAGGCAACATGCCTGCACTTCATAGATTTCCCCTAGATTGGCCCATTGGCTCAGTACCCATTCGCTTCATGAGATCGTACCAGATCACTCGTCAGATTTCAACTTGGCACCTTAGGGGCGAGAAGTCCTTTAAATCCAATCTTTTTTCAGCCAAGCTAATCAAAGAAGATGTGGGATCATTTGGGTATCATATTGTATAGGGGGTTATTTTTGAAATATCAAATCAAAAATTCTAACGATTTGATGAAAGAAAACCAGGCACGAGCTGCATCGGTTTTCAAGAAAGCATCCACCTCGATCTCGGCAGCCGCAACCCATTCTTCGTGAGTAGTGTGTTCCAACTCCATGTCCTTGTTCTTGAATGCACGGGTGCAGTGGGAAAAGAACGGCGACTGGAGAGAGGATGCCGTTCGGACCTTCTTGCTGATGCAAGCGTCGAAGACCTCCTTGATCGCCATCATTCTGATGTACTGGTGAGCGTCAGTGGGAATCCATCGTCCTGCCCAGGTTTTGACTTTGGTGGGCCTGCCAGGATTCTGATTGTCAAGGTTGCCACCCTTGCCCTTACCATTCCCCTTTGCCATCTGGACATCCTTCGTCTTCTGGTCATTCTTCATCTTGTTGTCATTCTCCGCTGTCTTGTCCATCTCCTTCTCCTTGTCCGTCTCCTTCTGCTTGGATCTTCGAGGACGCTTCTTCGGAGCAGCGTCGGCGCGTGCGTCAGGGCTGGACTCAGAAGGAGGATCTTGAACAACAGCAGGTTTGGAAGGCTCAGGTTTCACAGCCGCTGCTTTGCTCTTGGGCTTCTTCTGCTGCTTCGGCCCCTCCTCTTGCTGTTCCCCTTGGTCCTTTCTCGCACGTGGCTTTCGTTTGGGCTTGATCGTGGCTGGCTCTGGCGTCTCCTGCTGAGGCATGTTCTCGACCTCCGCTGTCTCATTGGGCTTCTCATCAACGTTGCCGTTGGTTTGGTCATTGGTGACTTTGGGTGTAGACGTCTTTCCTCGTCCACGGCCACGGCCCCGCCCTTTGCCCCGTGTTCCTCGGCCACGTCCTGCGTCAGCACCATCGATTTGGTGTTCTTCTGTTCCAAGTTGTTCCCGGCGAGTGACTTGTGGGGCCTTGAGGGGTTGAGTTCAACATTGACAAGCACAACATAAAAAATTTAAACGATCTTAAAACCTTACCACCATGTTTGAGTTGCTTTAATGAACACAACCACCTAGAGATTTGTTTATACAATCTGCTCTAGAGGGAATAATGCCAAACTATATCCTATTTGATTTTTTATCAAAACCCTGGCCTCTTCTTCCAACAAATCAACTTCAGCACGCTTCTCACATTCTGGCGTAGGACTCGAATCGGACTTGGGCTCTGTAGACGCAAGTGGCCAGCCCCAGATGCTGGTGCCAACGGAGGAACTGGCTTCCGGCTTCGGTGGTGACTTTTCTGGTGAATCCTGGCAGGGAAACGTTTGTTATCACCAAATATCTGTAATTTTTCAAGCCATTGTAAACTGTAATTATTGATTTTGTGGTGTATGATGTCAAACTTAACCAACCCAATAAGGTAAACAGTTTCCCCCCTACCAATCACGTTTACTTTTTAAAGGTCCTGAATCTCAACCGTGCCGAACAGCATGTGGCCTGGGACATCTGGCTCATAAGGCAAGGTGTCGCAAGTGTCCATACTGCAGGGTTGCTCAGCATTGCCTTGGCTGCCACCGATGTTGATCCCAATGTGGTGGGGAAATCTTATGAGAAATGACATGACATAATGACATGTGATGTGACATGTTGTGATTGGAGAAGGTATGATATGAAGAAAATGTGAACTGGTAGGAGATGATATATAATACAACCTGGTGTGATGTGGTGTGGAATGATCTGATACCGTCTGGCATGATATCATATGATATAATATGATATGACATGACATGAATTCAAGTCATGTATTTTGGTTTGATGCTTGGTCATCGGGTATGATGTGGAAGGGTGTAATATGACATAAGACATTTTGATATGTACGAAAAACGCATATCATAATGTGTTGTGATGTTCACTGATATGATATTACCTAACGTGATTTGACCTAGAAATATGGGATGGGTATGAAAAACAAACCCATAAGTGGGAACAAGTTACCTAGCACATTCGAGCTTTTCAGCCTGGCAAGCTGAGATTGCGATGCTGCCCTTTCTTCCATCTTTGCCCTGGAATGGGGGGAGGATCAACAAGATCCCAAACAGGCTTGAAAAAGAGTAGCTCCCTAATTTTATGTTGGGTTTTACAAACCGAATCATTAACACTGTGGTAACATCAACGTATGGATTGATTTGCACCCCACATCCCAGTCCTCAAGCTGTCCAATTGGGCCTGGATCTCCCTCTTGCGCTTCAACCGCATGGGATCAGGCAAAGCCGGTGGACCCATGTCCGACAAGTCTTTGCTCGGGCCCCCAGGTGGTTTGACCTCGATCACGCCGCTCTCCTGGATTGGGGGAAACATTTTATAAACACCAAATTTAGTGTAACATTGTAATTGTTGATTTTAGCCAGGTGCCACCAAAATTGCCATCTAAATATTTCAATGTCGGGTAAGCCCCAATTGTTTTTTGAAGACGTAGTTTAGGTGGTTTGTAAAACATGAAGTAATAATTCAAAGACATTGATATCAACCCTGGATTAATAAACCCCTAAATTGTTTAAGGGCGATACTTATTAAGTATCATAGTATAACCATGGGGGAGTACCCTCTTACTGAATCAACCATGGTTCATTAATCCGGGGTTGACATGAAAACATAATATACAAACATGATCAAACATGTTCAACCAGAGGGTCCTTGGATGTGTTGGGTGGCACATCGGTGTGACTCATCCCAGTATGCGGGCCATCACCAACCACTGGCTTCGAGTCAAGCACATCGGGTGGAGAAGTATCACTGGAAACATCCCCAGCCATGTCCTCGTCATTGAAACCCCATGGGCCCACATCACCATGAATGGCTGGCTGAGAGTCTGGAACCTCAGGCAGCGGCATGAGCTCGTCGAGTGGTTCCTCAAGCGGCCCCTGTGAGTCTGGCTCCTCAGGAGTGAAATCAGCATCATTCACCGGCTGTGAGTCTGCGATCTCAATGGCCACTTCATGATCAGAACCATCATCACCATTCTCCAGCAAAGTGTCTGGAACTCCAGGGTCGGGATAGCTGTCATCAGGAGTCTGCTCAGGTTGGGTGGTTGCCACAGAAGAACTATCTGAAGTATCCCCCATTGGAGCATCACCATTAACCGAGCCATCTTCGATCGCCAACAGTTCCACCAAAGCACGACGATTGTCCACTAAGATAGCTGGGGTAGAAGACGACGGGCCCTCATCTCCCCAAACCGTATCGAAGATGTCCCAAATGCCCTGCAATGTGGTTACCTGCAGAGGTGGTGGGGCTGTAGGTCTAAACATTTTTTTCTATGGACATAGGCCTAAAATCTTTCAAGTAAAGCAATCACCAAAGACCCCACAAAATATACATAGTGGGGTCCCCTAGTTATAAGTTGGTTTATAACCCCATCTAACTGTAGATATCCTTCATAGACCCTGGTTATTGTGGTTACAAAATAGGTTAACTATCTGAGGGGACCCACATTGTATAATGTCACATAAGTTTTCTTTTTTTTGCATGGTAACATCATAATCTTTGGGGAAGTTGCTCTTGGAGTTACCGTGCCGGCCAACCAGCGTCGAAGTAGGTGACTGTAACAACGCTTCAACCCCCAACTGTCCATATTGAGCTTCCCCGGGTCTTCCGGCAGCACCATCAGCTCTCTCCAGGCATGAACCTAGGGCTAAAACATTTAGATGCCAGCCAAATAAAGCCAGATCACCTTATGTTATGTTGGAGTTAAGAAGTGTTCAAAAGATTGATAGGACACACGTCCAAATTTCCAGTTGTAAAGTGGATTGTTTGAACCCCTCACCTCATTGCGAATAGCATCGATCGGAATCGATGCAGGCAGGTCCGAACACTGTGCCCACCAGCGGGCGAGATGTTGAAGAGCTGTAGAGTTAAGCTCGCATGCCCTCATACTTGGAATCCCCGTCGATTTTTGGCTAGGCCATGTCATCAACACCCCATTCACCCTCGCCCGGTTGCGAAGGAGAGCATCATTTTCCAACTCTGAAGCTAACACCCCCTTGGCGTCAGCCATACTGAAATTGTGACAGTAACCTGGCCTTGAGCACTAAAAGCCTCCAGACCAGTATGATAGATCAATGGGATTCATTGCTTTTTATTTTGTGGCATGGAGTGGCAACCCACGAGCAGCAGGCAACCCATTCCATTCCCCAGACCGGTCCTTCAGCTTTCCCAGCCGCTTGGGTAATCTTCATTCCGCACATACCTGCCCAGGTCCGGTGTGAGAAGAAGATCCTGGGAGAGATTGGCACAAAAGCAAAATGGCGCACCTGAAGTCTGGGCGGTGGCCGGTTGGAATCTAATTTCTGGAGCCAGACGTGCCACTGGATGGCATGGGCTGGTCAGATGATCTAATTGTCAGCAAAACGATGAAAATCAATGAAAAGCCAAAAAACGCTCGAAGGCAAAAAAAAGTAGCACATCGGGGAATTAACGATAATTCTTGAAAGAGCAAAAAAAAGCATCACTCTGAAGACGTAGGTATATACATACACGTTTTTGACCCATGTTGAGACAATAGTGGGGATGTCTCCACTTTGTAATTGCTTGGTTTGAAACATGTTATTTCATCCATTTCTGGAACAATGATCCCACTTGACTTTGGGGATGGGTGACTCAGCTACTGTATTCATGAGTTGACCATGGACCCAGTGGACAGACCATTAGAACATCAAAAATCCATCGCGCAGCGGCGCAGCTGCCGGCTTGCTGTTCCAAAGAAATTGCGGCTTTGCTGCCATCTCCACCTGGCTGTACTACAATACCATGTTGTCATGAAACATGATTGGCTGGAAAACCGCCTACTCTTGAAAATCAATTGCATATTCTATATATTTGTATTGAATGGTGGATATGTTGCTGCCAATTAGCTGCCGGAAAAAAATGGCATCCAGTCATCCATCTTTTTTCAACATCACATGGTCAAGGCCATGGAAGCAATCCCCTTTTTCAAATTCTGCACTGAGGAAGGACCTTCAACCTACCCTCTGGTTATTTAACATAGCCATGGAAAATGGCCCATAGAAATAGATGATTTTCCCAGCTAGAAACCTCCATTTATAAGGGATGTTCCATGGCTATGTTAAATAACCAGATGGTATCATTGATTTTTTTAGGATTTGACATTGTGTTAAGACTGATTATTCCACTTGGTTGAAAATAAGATGTTTTTGAAACTGAAAAGCCCCCTGACATTCCTCATCAAGCTTTGTATAAACATGTATAACAGTGAATAACAAATTCGAAACCCTCAAGTTTGAATTTGTCATGACATTTTTGTAGCTCCCACCCTCAGAACCATATGGTGCAATCCAGACTGGGGTGGTTGGATGTCCTAAATGGCTCTAACGTTTTCCAAGCGAAGTTCGGGTCAAGAGCTACCTGTCCTGGTCTGTCCCTAAGCCGTTGGATCTTTAACTGCTCTTGGTTCGGTAGTTTGATTTCATGCTTTTTGGGCTGTTTCAGTTGAGTTTACGATTAAAGTTCTGTTAAAGTTCCAGGCTATGTCTCATCTGGATTCTCAGACCTGCCACCATTTTTTTTGCAAATGCCGAAGACGTAGACGTCGCGTGTTTCAGACTGTGTAAGATGGGATCTCCAAACAGGATTCCCAAGCATTTCGAAGATTTTCATATTTGACCAGATTCTGCCATGCATCACGAAACATGGGTTTCCTTCGACAAAGAACTCTTCCAGTTGCCTACCATGGGAAGCAATGGCAGCGTTCCGCGCTCTCATCTATGGATAGTTCTTTGACATGAATTGGATACATGTTTCCCTCAGTTGACCAGCAAGGATTGGCCAAAAATCTTAAGTTATGGAGATATGGAGGAATTGCACATTGTATGGGTAGCTGGAGGGTCCAGGATGGTCTAGACATGTCTAGACTAGACGGATATATTTGTTGTGCCATGGGGTCCCGTGACTGGTGACTGGTTAGTCGAAGTCATGTTAGCCTTTGTATGTGCAATCCTCCTAGAATCCTAATCGAAGAGGAGAGGACTTAAGGTGCTTTGAGTCACCAAACTGGGGCAGGATCACTTCAGGACACTATATACAAAAGACAAACATGCAATAAATGTTTTTGTGGAAGCATGTCATCCTCGGTCTCAGCTCATTTGTTGGATGACATGCTTCCACAAAAACATGTATTGCATGTTTGTTTTTTGTATATAGTTCCTTGCAATGACTCTGGCCAGCATGATTCAATTCATTTCAAGCTGCAAACTACACATTAGCTAATTACTGTACGTGTTTTGCCTCTTGAAGATCTCTCATGAATCTTGCAGTGGACAATTTCCGTGTTGGGATGATATTTCCATTGCCAGAGCCTAAATCCAACTCTTAAGCTCATCAACTTACTTACGTCGCACCCGATGCCCTCCTGTTTCAACTGCTTGGCTGTTTGAAAAGGGGTCTCCCATTTACTACTATGTACATGGTAATACTACTAGGTAATACTAATTACCTGATGTTACCTGTTGGTTTTTGACTGGTTTTATTCTTACATTACATTTCAGTAAATGGTAAACCATGGAAAACCAAACCGATGGCGACAGGTTTTTTTTCCCAAAAGGACATGGGATTTGACGACCAAGGTCGCAGGTCATTTGGCCGGGCTGGGACTTTATTTTCTCAGCACCAAGAATCGACGCCTTGGTCGAGTAACTCCGCTGGGGAAGGGGGTCGATTCGTTCCAGTGCTACGTGGCTTTCATTGAATCTAGAACAGTCCTCAACTGATCGGTTTGCCCATGGCTTTCTTGATAAATTTCAAGCATTTGAGTGGATTTGAGATACTCAGGTCCACAACTTGAAGAAATTCTCGCGACTTTGAACCTATTGACAATGACTTCTTTAGTTGGCGGCCTGGTGTTGACCATGTTATCTTCATTGTTATCCACTGGCATGTTCTCAGAGGCCTTCTGTTTGTTCCACAACTTGGCCCCGACCATCGCAACTCTACAGGCGTCACCCGAAAAAAAGCCTGGCAAGATACCTCATACTGCAGTGAAAGCACCAAACAAGCCACCCAGAACTGGATATATACACTATATTAAGAGGATATGAACAGTTTCTAAGATGATTCAATCTCATTTAGATCCCAAAGTCATTGGCTAACCATGGCTAAGCCACCTTCCCCCAGGCCACTCCAACCTGCCGAGAGAAATGGCTCACAGAGGTGCCAGAGGCGGATTCTCCACCGCGCATTGTACCTTGCATTGGCAAAGTGGTAAGGGGACTGATGGGAATGATGGGTATGGGCGTAGTTTTTTGCGGAATATGATGGGAATATGATGGAGTATTTTGCGGAATGATGTTGAATCATCTTGAATTTCAAGTGTTTTTCTTGATGATTCATAGTCGGTCAGCATATTGCAATTGTTCACTCGTTATGTATGGGTATGGGTATGTATGGGTCATGTTTATGAAGATATGAACGATCAAAGCATGTTATATATTTGAGCATTAAATTGTATATTTATATATATATATATGATATATATAATTGATAGTCAGTGACACGGATAATATTTGGGTCGAACTTATGGAGGCTTTTCAGATACCAATGAATTTGTCGCCTTTCTGAGTCCTTGGGGGCCCACTGGGCCCACTCACTTGACCATCCTATTTTTAGGATACCTCGTGACTTTACCCATGCCCAGATGTTTTTATGGCTCAACCATTCCCACATCCTTCGGGCCTCCTTGGATTTCAAGTTCAATCATCACTTTCTGGTGGGAAAATATGGTTAAGTAGCTGATGAACACCCCCACAGGGTGATCTTTGCAGAGGAAATCATGGAAATACAAGCCTGAACCATCCCTGTATGGCATGTTTTAGCTACCTCCCACAATCATTTGAATGGAGCTGACAATTTATGGTGGTTTCTCTAAACCTGGCCCCAAGCATGGGATTCCTTACCAAAACCCCACCCCAGTCTATCCAGTGGAATCATATAGTTTTCCTGATTCGAATCGCAATTTTCTGGGTTTACCCTTTACCTCAGTTTCCCAGAAACCCTAATATTAATCATGTTTTAGTGAGTTCATAGTAGCCTATAGTACTCCACGTTATATCCCATAGCCACTGTCCCCGATACTTTAGGTAAAAACCATCCAAGGTGGCAAGAGCTTCCCCCAGGGAGTGGAGGGGCAAGGGAAATACTTTGGAGGATATCCCCTCGATGAATGGAGAATTCCAAAATATGAGAGGGTTTCAACTTTTGCAGCTCCATATTCATACTTATATTCAATCATCATTAGTATACTTTAGTCGTATATGGAGGGATTATGGCTCAATGAATCCCAATAAATGACCATTGAATCACCATTAATCCCCATTACGTCACTATTAAACCACCATTAAATCACCATCAAACTCTGGAGAATTCAGTGACGGAGGTCTTGGTGGCCACCGGCAGCGTGGCAGCTGTGAAGGTGCCTGAGCTCGCGCGGAAGCTGGCGGACTTTGCGGAGGCGGTTTTAGCGGTTTTTGATGGGGCCAAGCTATGGGTATTTCATGGGATATGATAGCAATATACTGGTTGGTGGTTTGGAACATGGTTTTTAAATATATGGACTAATCATCCCAACTGACTAATATTTTTCAGAGGGGTTGAAACCACCAACCAGATTATATATATATATAATCCCCGTGGCAATTTCCACTCTAGAACCGGTGAGCCTGTGCATAGTTTAAACGAAATTCTTAATGTATTGGAATTTTAAAATTGATGTCAGGCTGAGGGTCTTCAAAATTGGATGAAATTGGATGATGTTGGATGCACATTCAAGCATGAATTTGGTGGCAAGGCATTTTATTGCAGAGCCAGTTTTCATTGTTTTTGTGCATTTTAAAGCCTGAGGCCTATGCACAAAAGTTAGACCGCTCTAAAACTCCTGCACAACTTCACATAGTGAATTGGCACCCCGATTATATATATATATATGACACATGGGGAAGAGACTCAACTGTCAAGAAATGGATGATTAAGTTGTCAGCTGAATAAGATGAGATTGGGATTAGATGTAAAATACATAGATTTGATAGAGATAGATAGCTACCGGTATACCGGTACACAGGTATACCGGTATACCTCATCCCAAAAAGAATGCAGTCGCCCATGGCCCATCTGAAAAGGTTGCATTTTTGGCCGGCTTCCAGCGGTTGGCGGTGAAATTGTCCATGGTTTATGGGCATGAATGGTCACTGATGTGATGTTTTATCATGGTTGGTGCACGGCAAATTCATGAGAACAAAATCATTTCATCAGATCAAATTAGCTTTACACAGCTACACGAAAAGAGTTGGTTCATTTTTGGGCGGTTACACTACCCAATATATTTGGGATTCTCCGAATAGTATGTATATATAATTATGCAAAAATATAATAATTAATAATAATAATAATAAACATAATTAATAATAACAATAATATTAATAATAATAACAATAATAATAATCATATACTGTATAATATATAATGATCGTATAATATATATATATATATAAATAAATAAATAAATAATACAACATTAAAATACTATGTGTATGTATATATATATATATTTATATACATAAATATATACATAGTAAATAGCCTCAACAAATTCGTGGCCTCGCAGGTGGCAGTGATCCTTACGGCAGCCGCCGAAGTCATGACCAGCGCAAAGATCGCGGGTCGAAGCTTGGGCCGCAAGGGGAAGTGGCGGTGGGGACACGGCGAAGGGACCACTGTTTGAAAGGTGTGGGGTATCTTGGTGGGATATATAATGTTGTTTTTTTTTAATGTTTTTTTAATGGAAAAATACTTGGTGATATAATGGGGATATATATATATATCACATACAGTATATATATATTAATATCACATATATTATATATATATATATATCATATATATATATCACATATATATATATATATCACTGTTTTCAAGAAAAATGAGATATTTCGTGGGGATTCAATGGGGATAATCCATCGGGATACATCACCAACAAGTCACTTAACTGGTTCGCTGGGAATTATCCCCCGTTTTTGACTTCGATAAATTAGCGGATGGGATTTCCACCCCCTATAATTCTATGATCCCAAAGATGTGTTTAAGTATCCCCTAAACCAGGGTTTATGTGGTGTGAATGAATTGTGATTGATGTGAACGGGGGATGGGGTGAACGTTCATATACAATTGATTTGTCTGGAAATAAGGTATGTGCGGTATTTGTACCATTCATATACTGGGCAGCTGGTTGTAGATCAGATTGGGGGATTAATGTCTCACTTATTTGGGAACCACTTGTGAATGAAACTCTCTGGGATTTATGAAGATGGTTACTGATGATTGCTGTGGACCCTCAAAATGATGGAACGGGTTCCCTGCGACATGTAACGTTGGCAACAGATGCTGGAAAGACATTTCTAAATGGACATTGTCATGGTCAATACACGTCCTGGTCACTGGTTCATGCATTTGGGACTACCCTCTGGTAATTTAACATAGCTATTGAAAATGGCTATTTATAGTGAGTTGTCCCATTGAAAATGGTGATTTTCCATAGTTATGTTAGTTTACCAGAGGGTACTTTTTTGAGGAATAAACAACACATGACAAGCTTGCTGTGGACACGGTGTGGTCTTGGTCACTCGGACAGAGAAAACCTCCACGTAGAGCGCCCAGTGGTGCTGGATCTTTCATTCGAAAGTCTTGACAGGAAGAAGTCGGAATTCTGGGCGGGGTGCGCTCTGGTCCAGTTTCAATTATTCTCGTCCTGGATAGAATCACAATTGGATATGATAGAATTACAACTGGACTACATGATTCCAAAAACATTTAATTCTAGGTTCAAACTATTTCAAACTATGAGAACTGCAGGCATAGAGGTAGGAATTCGCCCGCCTTCTTAGTCTAAAAGACACCAATGCACTTGCGGAAATGGTGCCGTGTCACATTGGGGGAAACTAAATTCTAACGAACAAAAAACATTAAAGATATTAACAAGTTGTATCCAACCCATAAAAGCCTGAGTTTGTATCAGCATTCTGGAATTCCATCGCAATTGGGTCATGGAAAAGTAGGTGTGATATCCGCTTCCAGGATATGCTCCCGAAAACTTTCGAGCATGGGAGCGGATGGACAGACTGCATGTGCTTCGGGACTTTGACGAGTGGGATCGACGCTTGGTGGGGTGATGATGGGTGATGTCTCACCTCATAGGATCAGACTCGAGTCGCTGGTGGCGCTAGCAAGTTAAACAATGCAACTTGAAGAGAAATTGTTCAGGAAACATCAGGAAACCATTGTTGAATGTAGGGTTTTCCTGATATTCTCTCTAAAAACACCTTACATCACATCTGACCTTCCGCAGATCATTCTTTGTTTGCTTCCTCTGATGACTACAGGGATGTCGAAAGATGAAGCCGACCCAAAATTTTGGCGAGCCCGCCCTGCGCGCTTCGGGTTTGCCGTTGTTTTGAACACACTGTTTCTGTTCAACATTCTTCAAGCGTATTTAGGATGATGATCCCCAATCCCAATGACTTTGACATATTTGGCATGGCTTGAAGCATTTTGAAACCATCAACCAGTTCTAGAAGTTTCAGCTGGTCATCCTCCCAGAGTCAGGATATGAAGATGTCTCATCTGACCTCGTGGTGCACGTGGAACTGCGCAAGTGGGCAGATGTTGCGCTGGTCGCCCCATGCTCCGCCAATACCTTGGGAAAAATGGCCTTGGGGCTTTGCGCCGCTCAGCCCATAGGGTCTCAATAGGATGGTGATGGCCAGGGGTTGGGGTTGATGGGTTTTATGAGTCAGTGATGGCAGATGTTTCGAACACCGTTATGATAATCAACCATCACCGTAGTTTGAACTGTATGGAGTTTTTTTTGTGGCCGATAATGGTACAACTAGGTGATAAAGTCAGCCATGGTTGATTTTCCCAAAGGTATAGCCCTCAACTGGGGAGTCTACAGCGAAGATGTTTTATTTGGTATTTTGGTTAGACCCTGGAGCAAATCCAAGATATCCGCAGGTTGGGCGCAAACCCCGAGGGTAGGGGTCCAAGTCTCTGACAAACAAACACGGTCGAGTAGGACGAGATGTTCTACTCCTACATGGCGAAAGAATGAATCCTTGGCAAAGAAACAGCTTCACAATCTCTTTCTAGAGAATTTTCAATGGACAGAGAGTCTTCCGGAGGTAATCCCAGACAACATGGCAGGCCTTGACCATCATCATGTTTGCTATCCAAATCCCTTCGTTAGTTGTTAGTTATGCAAAGTGCAAAAGGCTTTTGCAGAAACTTGGATTGTTCCAAGCAAGCTATTCTTTTTTGCCATTTAGTATGTCAGGATTTCTGCAAATGTGTTCCAGTAGTTGAAGCTTTGTTTTTCTTGTTGGTTCAATATGACCGAAGGGTTAATATCTAAGGCCTAGGGGAGCGCATCAATGTTTAATTTGCTGGTTATCAAAGGTCATCATCCTTATCGTCGATGTTCATGTTCATTCCTTCTGATTCATGTGACATCAAGGGTTCAGAAGTCTGAAAAAGGGAGCTACAGTGATTACAGTAGATATGGGTATGGATCAATACCTACTAATACCATTTTTAGTGGGATGAACATCCATTTACCAGCTATTTTGATGTTCACCAGGGGTACAAGGTTTTGACCCATCCTCATATGTAGGTAGATCCCTAAGTCTAAAACTGGCAAGAATCGCCAAAATCTTGGTCACTTTGGGCTACCTATCATCAGAATCACATCATATCAATATCATGAAAATACCATTTACTGTAATATCCATATATTAGATTCATGTTATTGAATTATATTGAATTTCAATATCCATTTTATATAACGATTCTGTGATCTTTTGTGGATCTTTAACGGGATTTTGATGGACACAACTCAGGACAACTTGGCTGCCTGCTTCTTACGCGCCTGGGATCCGGATAAGCCTCTGCTGGTGGCACCAGCCATGAACACGGTGATGTGGGAGCATCCCAGCACGGCGCAACACTTGAGGACTCGAGGGAGGTGGTTTTGGGTGTGTTGAAGGTGCATTCTAAATCATTCTAAATTCCTTGAATATCCTATGATAATGATTACTGTAAGAATGATTGATAATGATGTGTATATATATATATATGCATATATATATATGTGCATGTGTGTGCATATATATATATATACATACGTATGTATGCATATATAATATATATATATATGTCAGTCTATATATATATATAAATGTATATATATATATAGAGATTTGTAAAAGTAACTTAAAACTGTGTAGAAGTACCTGTAATGGAAAACAATACGATATCTCAATGAAAACTCTGGATCTCTCTCTCTCTATATTATCCTCATGATACTGAAACTATTTATTTACTATACATAGAACGCAAATATGATATGTAGCATTTACGTACTCATAACTACACAATGTATTGAACATATATAAATATATAAACATATACGTATATATATATATATGTATACATACATACATATATATTATATATATAATGTTGGTAAAACAATAATAAACCATTCCCAATTTCACGATTTTTATAGGTGGTATGCTTACCATTCCCAAATGGCCCAAATGGCCCACAGTACGCTGGAGAGCTACGGCTGCCGCGTGGTGCCTCCCAGCTGCAAACGCCTGGCCTGCGGTGACGTGGGCCGTGGCGCTCTGGCGCCGGTGGGCGACGTGGTGGAGGCCGTAAAAGAGGCCTGTGGAGGCCACTGGGGAGGCCACTGGGGAGGCCAAAACCATGGAACTCATGGGATGAGGATAGAAAACCATGGAAAAAGTGGGAGAAAACTGAGAAAAAACATGGAAAAATGGGGATTGAAGCGTCAAAGATTTGGGACTGTATGTAATTTTGTTTGAAAAGATAGTAGGAATTGAACTTCTTGAACTAAGCTTAGAATGATGATTTAAGCATCAACAATATGGATTCAACCACATGATAATGGGATAATAATGGGATGACATGATGAGAAACTGGGATTTAAGTTTCAAAGCTATGTGTCTGACAATTTTGATTTGACTTGGTTTAACCATCAAGAATATGGTGTGCCTGAAAATGTTGCTTCAATGGGATGTTAGCAAAATGTTTCATGGGGATATATACACAAACATTGATATGATATTTGGGTAATTATGTCTGAACATGGTTAAGATACCCCTCAGTTATGGCTATTTTAAACAGCAACATGATGACTGGCTAGTTGATGGAAGTAGGGGATGAGTGTGGAGACCATAACAACATAGCAGCAACATATACTAAGCAAACATGAGATGATCAATACACATTTTACTTTGTTCAGCTGAGAAACTGATTTTCTGGTAGACAATTAGGTCATGTTGGTGGTGGCGACCAATAGAAATGAGAAAGGATATCCAACAAAAACAGGACCTAGTTTCTATAACTCATCACCACAGGTGCTCGGTATTAGTTTAGAATCATTGGCCACCAATCGCAACCTGTTGTAGCTTAGTTTAGCATTCCTTCCTCTAATTGCTTTCTACTTGTTCTTCAATTTCAGGATTTTCCCGTAGTAGATTGGGAAAAGTTGCGCACCCTAAAATCCCGAAGACAACATCGTGTTCTCCATTAGAATGGCCGCATGTTTATGTTAATCCTTTATTTTCAGACAAATCCATATAATGTTGGTTATATAAGTTATAAAAGTTATATAAACAAATAAATATAATATATATATATGCATATCATATATATATATACATTTGTGTGTATATCCCACTATATTCCAAATATATACCCGGGGACCCCCAGGTGTAGCCGAGCGTCGTAGCTGTGCTTCTGCAGTGGGTTCTTGGCAGCGCCATGGATTTCAGGACGGGGGATATCATGAGATAAATCCATAATCTATACATATTATACATGTATACGATATATATATATATGTATGTATGTATGTATACATATGTACATATTTTATATGTACACACATATATATATATATACATATATAGCCAATATGGTATGGGTTTATCTCAAAATTGGCAGATTAACCACAAGATATCTGCAAGCTCAATGGTGATTCAAACCACTGGACTTTGGAGATAATGTCGCTCATCTCATGGTTTTTTTCAGCCAGAGCGACCGGGTGAGGTTTGCAGACATTGTCTTGGAATTGACGTTTATGTGCTGTAAATATGTCTGAATATCCTGAATCAATTCCAAGACAATGCTGATATTGGAGGTTTACATCCTGATATTGTTCCAATAAAACTAATGCGCTTGTGCTCCATCGACAATTACTTTACTTCGTGTGATCCCCACCATGACATTTATACATTTTCTTACTGGCAAATCTTCTGGCATTCTATCTGACATATCTTCTGACATTCTATTTGACATTCTATCTGGCATATCTTCTGGCATATGATCTGGCATATCTTCTGGCATATCTTCTGGCATTCTATCTGTCAAATCTTCTGGCATTCTATCTGGCATATCTTCTGGCACTCTATCTGACATATCTTCTGGCATTCAATCTGGCATTCTATCTGGCATATCTTCTGGCATATCTTCTGACATATCTTCTGGCATTCTATCTGACATATCTTCTGGCCATTATTCTGACATATCTTCTGGCATATCTTCTGGCATATCTATCTGGCATATCTTCTGGCATATTTTCTGGCATTCTATCTGGCAAATCTTCTGGCATTCTATCTGGCATTCTATCTGGCATATCTTCGGCATTCTATCTGGCATATCTTCGGCATATATTCTGACATATCTTCTGGCATTCTATCTGGCATTCTATTTGGCATTCTATCTGGCAGATCTTCTGGCATATCTTCTGGCATTCTTTCTGACATTCTTTCTAACTTTCTTCTGCACATTCTTTGTCCCATATCTTCCTACATGAGGTCCGGCAGGGAACACTTGGCGTGGATACTCGCGGTTGAGGTCCGGCAGGGAACACTGGGCGTGGATGGTTGAGGTCCGGCAGGGAACACTGGGCGGGGATGGTCGTGGTTGAGGTCCGGCAGGGAACACTGGGCGAGGATGGTCGTGGTTGAGGTCCGGCAGGGAACATTGGGCGTGGATGGTCGTGGTTGAGGTCCGGCAGGGAACACTGGGCGTGGATGGTCGTGGTTGAGGTCCGGCAGAGAACACTGTGGATCGCGGGTCGCAGTTGAGCAAGGACGACGAGGACGACGAGGACGACGAGGAGGACGAGGAGGAGGAGGATAGGAGGAGGAGGAGAAGGAGGAGGAGAAGGAGGAGGAGGCAACTGACATAAAATCTAACAACCCTCACCTGGCAGGTGGGGAAAAACCTTGACCACCCGCCCACACACACACACATGGACACACACACACACACACCGATTGTAAATCAGGTGCCACAAAAAAAAGCGGGTGCGCAGGAAGTGCCCGGCATGTTTGCAGAACATGTTTGGTCAATATTCCTTCGTTTGAATGTGTTTTTGTGTGATTCTTAGGTGTTTCCATGGTTTCTCATAGCTTCAGTTGGACAAACCCTACGGCCTCTACAAAATCTTTTTTGGGGGGGGGCATACACCCGTGCCAACATACTGGGGTTGGAAAATATCAGTCAGGATCCGACTCGGTGCAACAAGATAGAGTGCACTGACACAAATGGGGTTAACGGCTGGGATTTTGTAGAGAACCCAGGGCCTGATTTGACTCACGTTTGTGATTTTGTAGAGGGCCCCCCCCCCCCGACCGTTTCACTTTGTATCTACAAAATCCCAGCCGCCAACCCCACCACCCTAATTATTATATAGTTGGAGAGAGGTTTTCCCAACACATTATGTTCAACCATTTTTTCACATGTGTTGACCACCCCCCCATCCGGACAAATTATATCAGATAGAATGTCAGATACGATGTGGAAATATAATTATGTCAGATCGAATGTTAGGATATATGCCAGAATGTCAGACTATTTGCCAAATAGAATGTAATGTCAGAAAATATGCGAGATAAAATGCCAGATAGACTGCCAGAATATTTGTGAGACAAAATGTCAGAATATATGTCAGATAAGATGTCAGATTGAATACATGCTAAACATATATGGCAAGATATATGCCACGGGTGGGGATCACACTAAGTAAAGTAAAGTATGCTTGTGTACTTTCACATCTTTCACCTTGTTTTGATTCTTCAGCCGAGGGTTAAGGCATACTGATCAGATCTAACCATGCATTTGTTCAAATTACCCTCTGGTAAACGTTTACATAGCTATGGAAAATCACCATTTTTAATGGGAAAACTCACTATAAATGGCCATTTTCAATAGCTATGTTAGTTTACCAGAGGGCATCATATGTCCGACTGACTTAGCTCTGCTTGAAGCTTTGGCTCTCAGTGGCAGGAATGGCAGCCGGCCACAACCGATGATCTTTGAAAGAAAAGCGGCGGGCTTCATGCTGTGGATATTCCTTCCCAATCAGAAAACATCAGAAATTCGTTCCCGTTCTGCAGCATAAATTGGGGATTACTGGGTTTTGACATATTTTGACATATTTTGACATTCAATTTTTGGCAATCCAGGGTGAGAATCGTTTTTGCGTACCATCTGGTAATTTAACGTATAGCCATCGAAAATGGCCCATTTATAGATGGTTTACCTATTAAAAATGGTGATTTTCCATGGCTATGTTAAATAACCAGAGGGTACATGCAAGAGGTTTTATTCCCGAATGCATAGCGAGGGTTCCCGTTTCACTCCGGGGGTCTGGGGGTTGAGGGTGTGTTCGCTCGACGTTGCGTTTGTGGTCGCAACCGTTCGCAACCGTCCGCAACCGTTCGCAACCGTCCGCAACCGTTCGCGCGATCCCCGTATGGCCGTGCCTATGGGAAGTTCTGCAGAGGTGGTCATTTTTGGAGGTTTCAGACGTGTCGTTGCTTCGTTTCGCGTGGCAGGCGTGGCACTTCGTGACATTCAGACGTGTTCTGCAACGTGTCGAAAGTCGTTTTGCGTGGCAGGCGCAATACTTTTGCGACGTTTTCAGAAGATGTGTTGCAGTTTTCGTGGCAGGCGCAGCACTTTGGGCATGTCCATCGTCATTTTTCGTGGCAGGCGCAGCACTTTAGACGTGTCGCGTTGCGTGTTTTTTGTAAATCACATTGGCAGGGCTGCGTCAAGTGGTGACAAGGTGCAAATTCCGTGGCAGGCGTGGCATTTTCTGACATGTGCTGAAAATTGACGGAAGCCTCGCACGAAACATCGATTTTGATGTTGGCAATTTTCGGGTTCTAAGGAAAACTCGTAGGAAAACGTCGATTTTGAAGCTGCAAAGTGTGAAAAGTGGAGGAAGTCTCGCACGAAATGTTCGTTTTGGTGCTCCCACCTGTCTCTTCTCGCGTGTCCGGTTTTCCCGTGGCCTCGCCGTGTCTATGGGGGAAGCTGCAAAACTTGTCCTTTTGTCATGTTGCCAGCTGTGAAAATTGGAGGAAGTCTCGTGCGAAATGCTGTTTTTTCTGCATCCACGTGTCTTGTCTCGAGTCGCTGGTTTTCCTGTGGCGTCGCCGTGTCTATGGGGGAAGCTGGAAAACGTGTCCTTTTCGAATGTTTCCAAGCAGGTTGTCATGCCGTTTTGCGTGGCAGGCGTGGCACTTTGTGACATTCCAACGTGTTTGATAACATGTGGAAAATATCAAAATTGGAGGAAGTCTCGTGCGAAATGCTGTTTTTTCTGCATCCACATGTCTTGTCTCGAGTCGCTGGTTTTCCTGTGGCGTCGCCGTGTCTATGGGGGAAGCTGGAAAACCTATCCTTTTCGAATGTTTCCAAGCAGGTTGTCATGTCGTTTTGCGTGGCAGGCGTGGCACTTTGTGACATTCCAATCTGTTTGATAATGTGTTGAAAATGTCAAAATTGGAGGAAGTCTCGTACGAAATGCTGGTTTTTCTGCATCCACATGTCTTGTCTCGAGTCTCTGGTTTTCCTGTGGCGTCGCCGTGTCTATGGGGGAAGCTCCGCACTCCACACTCTACACTTTACACTCCGCACTCCACAATTTACACTTTAGACTCCACACTTTACACTTTGCACTTTACACTCCTCACTCCTCACCTGAGACTTTACACTCCACACTCCACACTCTACACTTTACACTCTACGCTCCACACTTTACATTTTACACTCCGCACTCCACACTCTACACACCACACTCTACACTTTCCACTCCACACCCCACACTCCACACTCTACACTTTACACTCCACACTTTATACTTTACACTCCTCACTCCACACTCTACACTCCACACTCCCCACTTTACACTCCACACTCTACACTTTCCACTCCACACTCCGCACTCCACACTCCACACTTTACTGTACACTCCACACTCCAGACTTTATACTTTACACTCCCCACTCCACACTCCACACTTCAAACTCCTCACTTTACACTCCACACTCCACACTCTACACTCCACACTTTACACTCCTCACTCCACACTCCACACTTTACACTCCACACTCCACACTTTACACTCCTCACTCCACACACTACACTTTACACTTCACACTCCACACTTTCCACTCCACACTCCACACTCCACACTTTCCACTCCACACTCCACACTCCACACTTTACACTCCACACTCCCTTCTCTACACTCCTCACTCCACACTTTACACTCCACACTTTACACTCCACACTCTACACTTTACACTCCACACTTTCCACTCCACACTCCACACTTTACACTCTACACTATACACTCTACTCTCCACACTTTACACTTTACACTCCACGCTTTTCACTTTATCTACACTCCTCACTCCACACTCCACACTTTACACTCCACACTCTTCACTTTACACTCCACACTCCACACTCTACACTCCACACTTTAAACTCCACACTCCACACTCTACACGCCACACTCTACACTTTCCACTTCACACTCCACACGCTACACCCTACACTCCACACTCTCCACTTTACACTCTAGACTCTACACTTTACACTCTACACTTCGCACTCTACAATTTACAAACTCCACACTTTACATTCCACACTTTACACTCCTCACTTTACACTCCACACTCCTCACTCCACACTTTACACTCCTCACTTTACACTCCACACTCCACACTTTGCACTTTACACTCCTCACTCCCTACTCTACACTCTACACTCCACACTCTACACTCCACACTCTACACTTTACACTTCATACTTCACACTCTACACTTTACACTCCATACTCCACACTCTACACTTTACACTCCGCATTCTACACTTTACACACTCTACACTCCCCTCTCCATACTTTTTACTCTCCACACTCTACACTTTCCACTCCACACTGCAGACTGGTAACAAGGGAAACATGCACAAGACTTTTCAAATAAACTATTGCAGAAAGGTATTGTGCGTGACTGCAAAACCATGTGTTTTCACATCTGTACCATTAACATACGTGTGAGCATTCGGGTTCGTGGGCTTCATCTTGTTGTTATATAACCAAGCACCATCCCGACTCGTGAATATTTGTGTTTGACCAAAACCTAAGACGTCAGGGCTTCGTGAAACTCCACAATGGTATACAAATGCTATATAATGCCAATACTTAAATATACGTATATAATATATATATATATCATATATTTCATATATGATATGATATATAGAGACAATGCACAGGAACCCAATCAGGACTTGGTTATCTTGGTTTACTTCCATTCCACAGATTTGGAGAGCCACCACATAGCGTGCCACCGTTGCCCAACTGTCGCAGTCCAGGTTCTTAAGCTCAGCCGAGGAATCAACTATCACCAGGATTGGTCATTATTATCAATGAAATAATGAATACGATTAATAATTATGAATAGAGAAACCAATAGACTTGTATATCATATCCTCATCATTCAACATTCTTAAGTTTGCGTTCCAGGTGTTCATCCCTAAAAATGGGGATGATGATCTCAACGTTGACATTTTTCTGGCGTTTCTTGGGGGTAGTAGTACTGCCCTGCGTCAGTCGCACCATGGCCAGCCATGCGCCGTGCTGCTGTCGCCCTGGCGCGGCGGGTGCATCTGATCACCTGCGAGGAATCGGCACAGCAGTGGTGCGAGAAATACCTGGAGGCATCAGTTGCTGGGAAGTCAGCGGGGAATTCGAAGTCATGGGGAAACCGTATGGGAAACCCAAGTTATTACAGTTGAGGTCGTTTGGAAAGGGAAGTTCCGGATGGTTTTTTGAGGGGTTCAATCATTGTTCAGAAGCAGTCGAGAATGGCACGTTTTGATAAAGCTGAGGGGATGGCGGTGTAGCCTGCATGATTTTGGCAGGGATTTTGAACAGCATTCAACACACCGGGAAGAATCAGTTGCATTGGGGACTTCACCAAAGACATGTCGCATGGGTTGTGATAGACTGCCTTGAAGGGCTGGATGGTTGCGAAGGGCTGGACCGTTGTGACCATCATGTTCCGAGAGTCCAAACTCACAAGCCCCAGGACCTTTTTATAGTCCCGTGCCGTGTAATTGTGGATTAGCAATCGGTGGTTTCTACCCATCCAAAGAATATGTGTCACTATTCACTATTCACTATTGTCGTTTGTTTCAGTCATACAGAGTGAAAACGAAACAGATTCTAGGCCCTGCGCAAACAACTCTACCAGACCATTTCAAGCTCAAATAAACTGCTGATTATGTCCTACTCTAATTGTCCCATTGTTTCCTCATTTTTTCTTGGTTCAATCACATTCTTGATAAGGCTTGGCTACGTACACCTTGTTGAACCATAGTTAATCACAGTTATCTGGTCGGTGGTTTGGAACATGTTATTATTATTCCATATATTGGGAACAATCATACCAACTGACCAATTAATATTTTTCAGATGGGTGGCTCAACCACCAAGCAGTTGTTTCCTTTTGTAATCCCAAGTGCTTTCCCAAGGACACTGCAGATGTCTCAGCTTCTGGAGCCGCAATCGCTCTGGACTGTGAAGGAGTTCGCCTGGGTCGTTTTGGACGCATTTGTTCCTGGGCCTCGAAGGTCCTAAAGGTCCCAGGTCCACCTCCGTCATGGAACATATGGAACCCACCTCTCCATGCAGACATGTCCCATAAAATAAGAAGGTTCTTGGAAAGTCAAAGCTATTCATGTAAAATGATAATGATTATACATATATGTGAAATTTATATATTCATACACACATATTTATGAATAGATGTATATAACTATAACATATATATATATATACAATACTGTATATAGATGATGGTATTAAATATTATTGCAGATCATAGATTGTTTCTTTAAATCCACGCGGCAAACGTCAGGTTTGATGCAGATGCAGGACCACAACGGCCGCGTGTTGCACGGCTTGGGGCACGGCTTGGGGTATCATCCTACGAGTCTCGTAAGTGGTTGGTATAACCTGCAAGCCATACCTATAACCTACAAGCAATAGCTGCTACATAGACATATTATATATATACATATATGTATATACATATTATATATGTGTGTATATTATATATATACGGAATAACATGTAATAAGCCCATGACATGAAATTGGGACTTACTACCCAAACCAGAAGAGTTGGTAAACAGTTCTTCATTGGTCCTCCAAGTCATTGATATCCAGCCTGGGAGAACTGGAAGATCCAAGAACCATGGGGCAAGATCACTTAGTTTTGATTAAGGGGTTGGAGCGCAATCCTATGTGCAAAACATGTGGTAAATACCACGTGTTTGTGACTGAATTGAGGGTCTAGGTAGAGATTATAAGGGGCCGTCCTTGACATTGGGTACCCTAAAACCAGTGGTTCTCCATTGGATTAGCTGCTCTCAGGTTGCTGTGTGACGCGCTTCGCCCGGGAGTGATCAAAGCCCTTGGTCCGCTGCTGCAGAGCAAGCGAGTGACCAAGGTGATTCATGACTGCCGAGAAGTTACTCGGATTGATTTTCTGCTCCCAAGTACATCCAAGTACCAGATCTACATAGGTCTACCAGCCCGAGAGGAACCTGCGAAGAATAGTTTGGGATAGTTTGGGTATTTTTTATCATGTTGCCACCGAGAAAATCATGTACAGGTTACACGTTGTGAAAACCATCCAAGGCATGGGGATTGAACCCCTAAAAATGATGTCGTGGAGCTTCCAACTATTATTGGCTTGTCTCAAAATGAGGGATACCCCCAAGCTTCGGTTTTATAGTTTGGGTTTTAGCACCACCCACCCTCTAGAGGGGTCGATAAGCCTCTAAGATGGCTTGGTGGTGAATCACACCTTTTTTGGGGATACCGGGGGGTCACCCTTACGCAGCTGTATAGTAACGATGACATTTAAATGTGGAGGGCGAGACCGCGACGCCCGGGAGGTAGTATGAAACACCAGTTCCATCCGTAGATTTAAATGTATGGTGTAAACAAATCGGATTCCGTATGTTTAAATGGCCGGGCAGGCCGAGGAAAACCCTCTCGGAGGTAGTCTAAGATACCAGTTCGTATTTTTAAACATCCGTATATTTAAAACATGTAGTTACCGTATGGAATTGCGACGCTGCGACAGGTGACGATGCCTAAAATATTTCCATTTGGACTGTGATTGGCACTATATTTGATATGCTGCAATGATTCATCCCCAAAGTCAGAATTGATCGCGATGCCATCGGATGTAAAGGCACACTTAAGGAGCCCAATGTTTCATGCCCACCTTCAGTCACCTCTTCGGCTGTATTCCAGGTATGTCAGGGTAAGAAGGATGCAGGTTTCAGGTTGGTGACCCATCAACCGGTTGGCCACATGTTGGACTGACAGGATAGTGCGGCTCTATATCATCAACATGGCATCCAACTACAAGGTGGGGGTGAAACAAATGGGAACAATTGGACGAAACATAACGCAATGATACCTTCCCCCGAATATCAGATCCAATACTAAGGTTTTGGGGCGGGTACCTGTAGGCAGGCACTGAGAGCGGAGAGCTGCTTCATCCACTTTATTCCCTGAAATTTTGGGCCCATCTGCTCTATCAAAAAGGTATAACCTAGGGACTAGTGCGTCATTTTAGGCACTTGTTTTGTTGGTACATATCCTGGTCGGTGGTCTGAAACATGTTGGGTAAACCAGAATGCCCTCACCAGGTTACCTTTGAAACTGAGCACAAGGGTCGATTTATCGTAATTTCCCCCAGCTGTTTTCCCACGATACTAGTGCCTGGGATATCCTTGGATCAGGATTCCACTTAATTTTTGATCCGATTTTTGCGAAGGTGAAGCCACAAACATGATATATGCGGCGCGGATTGGGGGAAGTCAATTGACCCACTGTAATCATTGCGCAATCCCAATATGGGAGTTTCCTAAAATAGGAGTACCCCCAATCCATTTTAGTAGATTTTTCCATTATAAAGCATCCAGCTATTGGGGTACCCCCATGACTATGGAAACCCCAATATCATCCAAATTCATCCATTCAGTTGGATGCCCATCGGTGGTTCACCCCCTGCTTCGAGGTATTTTCGACACGCAAGTGGCACATGCGCAGCTGGAGCTCCTTGCAGGGAGACCTGCGTACCAGGCGTCGGCCACTGAACTTCTGCTGAGACTTGACGTGATTGGAAGATCCCCCAGAAAAAACAGTTTGGTTTTCAGGATTGTTATTATTGATTATTATTGTCAGTTATTATTCCAGATTCTGTTTTTTTTCTTTCAGGATTGTTATTGTTAATTCTAGATTTCCGCAGAAATTCTTGGCCGTTTTCATGAATATCCCTATCTGACCTGATTCAGGTGTTTGTGCAAATTTTCGTTCTGGGCAGAATCGTCCTGATAACAAACCCAAGTCTCACATGTGCTTTCAGAGGAAAGAAATCTGATCCATATCCCATAGGATCCATGTATGGTGTATATGCTAACACTGGGGGTATATTGATGGGATCCATGTTACCATATATGGCAGCACCATGGATCCGTCATGGGTATTGATCCCACGGTTCCGCAAGAACTCTGTGGAAAACCACTCACCGCACTGGGCGACTTTTGAGGACCTATTTGGGCGTGGAATCAGAGGCACCGGACCTCAAGTCTCTGATGCTTCAGGACCATCGGCTCAGCGAGCAAGCTCCGTAGATGATGGTTAGTAACCAGGTGAAACTGTCCATAACTGTCCACAACAATAGTGAGCTCTTGAGAGTAGTGAAACACATACAGGAAAAGATAGAACCGAGAGGAAAATGTCTTCAAAACATCGGTAGGGACGGGAGGTTCTACGTATTTTTCCAGTCCCTGATATCCTCCTCAGAGGTCTTTCGGTCATTTAAACAACTGGTTGCAGCTAGTAGCTAGCACTTTGCCAATGTGTGATGCTGCCACCCTGAGTGATCGTTTATGGATGTAATCTTCCCTGAATGACTTTATTTAAAGCCGAACTATCCAGGTGTAGATGGTTGATACCAGTAGGAGTTTGTGCACCAAAACTTGCCAATTTTCATGATTTCATACCGTTGTTCCAAAACTATTTTTCCACCAAAGATTGCCATCTTGTTGGCCTTTCCGAACTGCTGAGCCAGCTTTTCTCCGTTTTTGACACAGCCAGGATGCCAACCTATGGTCTCGAAGGCCCTTGACCAACACCCTGGTGGCCTATGCCATTCAATCTGTGGTGCATCTGCTCAACTTGCGACTGCGGCTCTTAGAAGAGTGTGACAGGACGTTGCGCCTATTAAGTGTGTCTGAAAATGGGGGGATGAAAACCGATGAAAACCCTCAACTGATGGCATTTCAATAATAGGACGACGATTCACCCTCATGTTTAATTTTTGTTGGCGTTGTTGCCCATGCACAGTTGTCATTCTCTCATTTTTTTGTAATCCTGACTATTCACAAGTTTGTGTGAGTTGGGTGACCGGTTTTCTCAACCCCCGCATACCCTCATTTGGAATTCAATTCAGTACTTCAGATGCTGTATACCTTGACCATTCCTTGACCTATAAACATGGAGCCAAAGTAACAAAATGATGGGGGTCATTAGTGGGGAAGATCCGGGAAGTCCCAATGTTTATGGGTAAATTGAGGATCTAGCTGACAACTCAAGGTATTCCAGGTGCTGTCCGGACAGACGAAAGCATCAGGAGAGCCGAAGCCGAAGCTGCCAGCCTCAAGAAGGACTGTTTTTTTTCTCGCTGGTCATCTAATCTGGCTGGGACAATTCCTATAATCAATCAAAATCAATGGATATTAATGATATCAATGGAACATCACATGCTTAAATGGAACCTAGAAAAATTATGATCAATGTGGATTGTTTTATGCATTGTCTCGTGGAGGACATTGCAGAAGCTTCAACTCGTGCAGTGAGTTACTGCTTGCTGAACAGCGAGTTTCCTACAGCGGAGAGTATGGTGCCTTGGGATGGGATGGATATCGTAGGTGGGTCCTACTCAGACCAAATCAGGTGGTTGACCCAATCCAAATCCCACATTTGATCTCAGACATGTTCTATTGTGCTTAGCCCTGGCTTCATATACTACACAGTTATTTTGCTATTGACTCTTGATCTCATTGCATTAAAAAGCAGGACTATACCAGGCTCTCTTGGGATGATCCAAGTGAGGAAGCATGCACCATCCAAGCACCCCGGGTTGTGGCGTAAGTTGGCTTATAAGCCCATCCAACTAGTATATCTCAATCATCATATTTAGTACAACTATATCTCAAAAGAGACCTACTCATAAAGGTAGTACAACTAAAACGATTAATCTACATCATATATATTCATATATCAGTAGATAGTTACCTAACTATAAAGTTGTACATCATATTATATCATATTCACATATATGAACTACCTTCTTTAAGGGGACCACGTTTCTTTTCACCCGGTCCTCGGTCCTTCGCCAGGCGAAGATCGGCACCCGACTTTGGGCCTTGATGGCCTCCCGCTGTCCTGAGTCTGTGCTCCCAGGGCTCTGAAAGCCACTGGTGAGTTACACCAAAGCAGTTGACTCTGCAACCATAAAAAGTTGGGGATATATTTAGAATATCTGGGTGTACAAAAACAAAAAACACCCATTTTTTGACCATTCTAAATTAGAATATCCCCAAATACTGGGTGTAGAGTGTGTAATCAAATCCAAATGCTGGACAATTGATTGTTGATATTTACCCATTAATGTGGAAAACCTCACAAACATTTGTTTGATGGCTTCTCGTCATACGACCTCAAAATGGCAGCCTAGGTATGGCTTGCTATAGGGTTTACGATGTTTTTCAAGTTTAATTCATTTTAATGATGTTTTTGTTTTAACTATGTGTTTGAGAATCACAACACTTGTAAATAGTTGACGCATCGACAGATCTCCGCAATTTCCCAGCATTCCAGAGGATTTGGATCCATGGCGTTCCCTATTCTTGGCTAGACCATTTGTTGTTGATTTGTGTGATTTCAAAAATCTTGGAATCATCATTTGGTACCGGTATTGGTCACATGATGTTGTTGTTTTTAAAACGCATCGTTTTTTCTTTCAGATTTGCCTCATATATATATATATATGGCTCCTTACATCATTGTTTTTCCTACATGGGTTGGTCATATGTGTGACATTTCCGTATTTGCCAGCTATAAGATCTGGATAAATTATAACGACCTCACGTCGCGACCTCACGACGTAGTGATGGTTTTCATGAGGGAACTCATCCCACAATAGATCACAAAAGCCTAAATTCAGGTTCGTGAATGATTGCAACTTATCCAGATAGGATGTTACACTGGAAAAGGGGTCAAATAATACGATTCGTGTTGAGTCAGTGATGGACTTGACATTTGAATGTGGAATCTACCTCTTGGTGGTCCTGTTGACCCGTGCCCATATAGGTTGAACTGTCTCATGGAGCATACTGGAGCCTATTCCATCAGACTTTCAACTATGTTAGCCGATAATTACTGATTTTAGCATCACATTTCAATACCCCCCAGTACTAAACCCGGTGTTTTGGAGTAGGTGGAAAGAAGTACATATACATATATATATATATCTAGTATTCTATAGTTTGTTTTGTTTCTATCCCGCGGTAATTTGACACAGCCATCTCAAGTTACCCACAAACGTAGATGATTTACTCACTGTTTCCATGGCCATGTTTAATGGCTATGTCGGATTACCAGAGGGTATATCCAAGTATCAAGTTAAATCCCCATATGAGTTGATTAAATCTCCATATATTCCCACTGAATTCCTACTATTTCCCAATGATAGCTAATTAGAACCAATATTCCATCAATGTTCCATTGATATCCCCATGATCGCAGAAATCTATGGGACTTCTCATCCTTATAGGAATTATCCTCAATGAATTATTCCCATATTTATACACCCCATCATTATCTCATTTGAATCCCATGTCCCATGTCCATATTGCATTAATACAATCTATAATAAGATCACCATTGACTATCACCATCACGATTATCCCCATGAAGTCTACAGTTTGCCCTTCTGTAAACTGTAACAGGTCGATGTGGAGTTTACCCAGCATTATTTGTAGATCATGGTTGTAGGGTTTCCCCATGGGCACATGCTTTCCACGTCACCACGTCACCAGATGTTTTTGCAGGAAGCTGGTCTTGAAACTGAACGCCGGCCGGGTCGGGCTGGTGACCACGCCCTCCGCCATGCAACGCTTCCAGGCGCCGCAAGGGAAGATGGGGATGGGTGGAAGATCAATGATGGTTTATACAGGTGGTTTTGCCTGAGAATTAAAGGAAGGTCAGAATTCGCCAGTGGATTTTGGGGTATGACGCTGGGTTACTTACCAAGATCCAAGATGATCTAAGCACGTTTTGGGGAGAGTTTGTGTGATATAATGCTGGTATGTAGTGGATAAACAACGTTGTATGCTTGCTGAGTTTATCTCAAAATAGGATGCCCCAAAATCCAATGGGATGTCATCGGACATGTTTCCCATTCGAACTGTATTTTATTGGGCTGTACCGCTAATGATTGGATGCACCCTTCTTAGATGTGCATCCAATCATTGGTTTACGATTCACAATGCACATCATTTAGGCGGCCATCAATGCACGGCTTATCTCCAGTTACGCAGTTGGAATCCCCAGACTAACACAGAGGCAAGTTTGGGAATCTCGCCGAGACATGGATTGGATGGATCTTTCTTTGCTGTTTCCGGTGGCTTTTCATGGGATGATCATCACCAATAGCGCTCACTATCAATGACTCGTGCTTTTCAGGTTTGAAGATGTTTGAAGGCACACAAGCTACTCTGAAGTCAGTTATTTGTAGAATGCATAGCACTTGCGGAGTTTTCCTGTCTCAGGGCTAGATTTGTGTCAGGGTCAATGGTGTTTACCCTCCGGATCCCTCAGCACTGCACCCTTGAAGGACGTCGAGTTGGGAGACATGGTCTTTTGCTGCATCAGCGGCGTAAGCATCGTGCATCGGTGGAGACGTTTTCAGTGCGGGGAAGATCTCATCTACTTTTGAATGGGATATATGATAGATGTATTATAATATATATATATATTTATGTCATTATGTTTGCATACCCTTTTTGGATCCCTTCGGTAATCAAGCATGGCTGGCTACAGTAGCTAGGATATCCCTTATTAAAAAAAAGTGCTTTTTTGGGAGAATCATCTATCAATGGGCCACGTTCCAGTTCGCTATGTTCAGGGGGCTGGTTCACCAACATGGGATGCTCATGATCCTGGATGCCAGTATTCACTAGTCTCCAACTAGTCATTGGAACACCGAACACCAATAGTATATTCTATATATATATATATTATACCACAAAATATCATATGCATAACAATCATATTATGTATATATATATATACATTTATGTGTACACATATGTATACAACATACATATGCACATTATGATATTATTATGTACATTATGTATAATATGTAAAATACTTATAATATGTATATAAGTATATAATATATGTATAATGATATATATATATACTATATTATATACACAGCCCTAGGGGCACATCTATGGAAGCGGGATCCTCATCCCTAGGATGGTCGCTTTCTGTACCTGGACCGTTACGACCACGACTGGGACTTCTTTGATCACCAGCTGCGACCTTCAAACACCCCAGAGGTGCCTTGGTCGATGATTCGGACCCATCTACCCCTACTTGTGATATCTTGTGATGGGTGTACATCAATGGAAAATCACCATTATTTATAGGTAAATCCACTGTAAATGGCAATTTTTAATAGCTATATATGTATATATAACTGGTTGGTGGTTTCAAACATGGCAATTAAATTTTCCCATAGTATATGGGATGTCATCCCATTGACGAACTCATATTTTTCAAGATGGTTGAAACCACCAACCAGATATGTGGTTAAAACAATAGAAATACACTACCCATTTGGGAATGGTTTATACCACCTATCTATGGGGATTTGGAGGATGGTTTATCATTGTTTTAGCCACATTATAGCCTTTAAACCGTTGATAGTTGGGGATGATTTGTGATTTTGGATCTCCCACCCGGTTGAGGTCCTATAGTTTGGACGTGGTGGCGGTTGGATGTCGTGGCTAACCCGATCTCCCGAGAGCCTGTAAGTACCCATCAAAATGTGGCAATAAGCCCATTAAATTGGTACTTACCATTTTTAATGGGTACTTGGAGGGTCTAAGTCCATTGATGCATTTCACTTGGAGCTTTTGGAAAGAATTGTGGAAACAGACACGCGATATCTTCTAAATCTGAAGAATCCCATCCCAGTATATTATTAGATTCCCCAACGTACTTGTGCCAAAAAAAATATCAAAATAAATACAGGCAGTCCTAAACCAAGTGTTGTTTTAAAAAAATGATAAAAACAATAAAGTGCGCCATACATTGGTCTATATATATATATATATTACAAACTTCCCCTAAATTGGTTCAAGTGAAAATCCAGAGGACATACTCAATTTGGATGCTAAAACATGGGTGTCCTGTAGTTTTCTCCTGAACCGACCCGGGGAATCATGAATTTGCTGACTGAAAAAATGAGGTCGTCTCACAAATTGGAGCCCCACTTCACCCCATGCCATTTCATCCTAGCCCATACCATGCGTTTTAGAACATAATTGTTTTTATGAACATTGAAATTGGTATTGTATGAGTATACCCTCCGGTAATTTAACATAGCTATTGAAAATGGCCCAGTCGAAATAGTGGATTTTTCCCATTAAACATGGGTGGATCTTTCCAGTTCGTTATGTAAACGTTTACCAGAGGGTAATCCCCCATTTCTCGGGGGTAATCACTGGGGGAACCCCCCTGATTTCACCACAAAAATGATGATGTTTGGCAGAGTTCCACCATCATTTTCCATGTTATACCACCATATTATACCATATTTTATACCATATGTTATACCATATTTTATACCATATTATACCATATTATACCATATCATACCACCATAAACCATTCATAAAACATTCATAAAACCACCATGAAACCACCAAAAATGGTCCGGCAGGGATATTCCAACCGCTTCTTCAGTTCCAGCTCGGACAGGTTGGGGTTTCTGGCCGGGAGCATCGCTTCAGCTTCTTGGAGGGTGATGTTTCAATGGGTGAAGAATGATTTCCCGGGGAAGTACCTGGTAAACATACCAAAAAGCTATTGAAAGTGGCCATAGAAATAGTTGAATAATAGTTGATTAACCCATTGATGGTGATTGTTCCATACTTAATGTTAGTTTACCAGAGGGTATCTCCAAATTGGTCTATGTTTGTGTTTGGATTCTAGGCTTTCCTTGCAGATGTGTGGTTTTTTTTTGATTTGCAAAAGCAATGCACAGTTTTGCAAGGTTCACCGTCTCACCTTGCAGTGTGTGAAATTCTGTGAAACATACTGTACATAATTACCCTCTGGTAATTTAACATAACTATGGAAAATCACAATTTTTAATGGGAAAACTCCACTATTTCTATGGCCATTTTCAATAGCTATGTTAAATTACCAGAGGGTAGATATTCTGAGTGAGGCACATGTGTGCTGCAATTGTTCATCACCTGGATTTCATCCACATGCTGATCAAATCCCGATGTTCCTTTTTTCCAGAATGGGTCCCCATTTTGTTGATGAAATCTCATGAAATCTCAATTGAGACATTGGTGCTTCAAAAAAACGGCGCTCCGCAATCGGGGTAGACCCCGGCACTGCTGGAGGCACCTCCTTATTTTCTTCCGATGTTGATCCTCTTCTTCTGCGAGGTCGGCAAGAGTTGACCTTGCTTGCTGCATGGCCAACGTAGACCAATTCTTTACGTGTGAACTGGCTCAGCAGTTTATATACGCGCATATATAATGCCGACGGATGAGTTGAGATGTGTTCTCCATTCTGGCACCCCAGAGAGCATACATGTGAGCGTACTAATTAGTTTGTTAATGTTTGTCGGTTATTTTCTTCAACAAACATTTAAACATTGTTTTATAAATATCTTCATCGAATCGATAGCCTTGACCATAGATGCCATAGCACCAGGCCTGCCTGGACTCTCCTCGGAAGACAAGGCCAGGGTGGCGGCAGAGCATTTCTTGCTCTTAGTATGACTAGATGATGATATTAATTAGATGATTTTAGATGATATTAGATGATATTATATTGGATAATATTGGATAATTCCATGCGTTTTTTCTTGCTTTGTTCAATACAATTTCAATACATTCGTCATTATCGTTGTTCATACAGTGTCTGTGTGTGTGTGCTATCATGTATGCAGTACATATATTATAGACCTATGTTGTCGTATATAAGGATATGTTCACCAGGGATGGTTGTATGTATTCTGCAGCAACAAATTAAATCAAGTCCACTCATGGTTGAAAACCAGAAACAAACTAAAGTTGGACGGAAACATGTTGCCAAAGAAGCTCCTGCACCATCCGCCTGTTCAACATGTGTTCCAAGTTTAAAACTTGTTCATGCTCATTTTTGTGGGTCAATCCGGCACGTGGATCTGGTTGGTTCCTTGCCGTTCATAGCATCATGGGTTTGTCTAGACACAGATAAACGCAGGATGCCCCAAAATTTCTTGGTTTATCATCATCTTAATGGTGGCTAAACGTAGGGAATGGGGGTTTTCATCAATCATCAATCATCCCATTCCCTCATTCCCGGCTGCTCAGGCGGCTGGCAGCAACGCCTGGGACGTGAGTCCTGAAGATTTGGGAGATCCTTTCGAGGCCGTCCGGGGCAGTGTTTTTTTTTCAAAACTGCATCGCATTGTTGGGATCCGAAGGAAAAGGTGGTCATTGAACTGTCGTTGATTATACCCTCTGGTAAACTAACATAGCTATTGAAAATGGCCATAGAAATAGTGGATTTTCCCATTAAAAATGGTGATTTTCCATAGCTATGTTAAATTACCAGAGGGTAGTTGTTTTGCAAATAGAATGATCAACATATTATCAAGGTTTTGATTCAGCAAGTATGTTTTCATGGTACTTGATTCTTCGATTTTGGTTGGGGACCCCCAATGTGTAACCACAAACTCACTGCACATTGAATGCTTGCATTGCAACAAACAGTGCAACCAGGGTTTTATATCTCAAATTAGAGAGAAAACATGAGAAAGACCAGTCTCTTGTGTAGATATTGCAAGAGAGTGATCTAATTCGTCATTCCATCTAGTCAACGATGAGTATAGTTTTCAGTGTGTGTACAAATATATATATATATATACACATGTACAATAAAGCAACTGCATGCATTTGCTGAATAGGTATAAATGTTGGGCTTCCCAAAGGCACGCATCTTTGTATACATACATACGCATATATTATATATGATTACATATTATATATATGATATGTCTTTAACTTTATACATAATATAACATCCTGTTGGAAACAAAAACAATTCTATCTAGTCATGGCTTTCCTTTGAAGTTGTTTCTCGTATTGCGCCGCATCAGTTTTTGCACCCAGGACTAGACATGACCAATGCGACCGACTTGACCAACTGAGGGAAGAAAAGGAGCGGCCGGACCCAGCCGCTGGACCAGCTGATGATTGGAGGGTGGATGCAGATATTTCTATGTTTTTTTTTCATCCATGTGTAAACCACCCATATTTTGATGGTCACCCATTTATTCTACAATTGGGGATGGTTTACTATATATGTGTAATGCTAGTAAAGCAATGTCGCAAACCATCCCCAATTGTAGCATTTTTGGGTGGGATTGAAACATATTGAAACCGTATAAAACATGATAAAACCATATAAAACCACGGTTTTACCATCATTTACCACGACTTTGGCGTGTTCCACTGGTCCAAAAAGGTGTTAGTAACAAACCCTTGCGACCGTGGCCGACATCTTTGATGAAGCCCCGGGGCCTGGTCGTTTGAGAATTGACTAGCCGGCCTGTTAAACATACAAAGTTAGCTATTGAACATGGCCATAGAAATAGATGAAATAGTGGATTTACCCATGAAAAGCATGGTGATTAGTGATTTTCCATAATTAGTTATGTAAACGTTTACTCTAGAGGGTATCTAGACTGGAGCAGTGATAGATTCAAGATTATTCAAGATTACTGCAGACTGAGGAACATGATGGATCTGGAATATGGACAGACTCTCCCTTTTTTGTGTGTGTCTTGAATTTCAGAACTGAATCCATGCAGAGCCATTGATCCGTCGGCATACTATCGACGCATTGCCATGAGTTTAGCATATGGTTAAAAACATGTTGGAATCTTATGTTTGGGATCTATACGCAAACTTGGGTAGTTTGAAGCATGTTTCAGTTCTTTTCTCGGATACTTCGTTGTTTTTTCACTGCAGCGTTTGACTGATGGATTGCGCACATAACATTTTTCGGTAAATCTGATCGGTTCAGAGGGGCTTTGTTTAGATCATTGATTTGAGGCCAAGATCTTGCAGATTATCATAGATTATTGCAATCTGGTTCCTCTCAACAAACTCCTTCAGATGGGTTTTGAAGACGATTTTTGTGAACTCACCCGGAAAAGAATAGTGATGTCTGGGGGAAACTGCCACTGTTGCTGATCAGATGGGTAAACCACAACTGTGTGCCCTGCCATGACGGCCATGACATCATGGGCAGCTCCTATTGCTGTGCTCAGGCAGCGTTGTCACAGCAAAGCGGTGAGTAACCAACAATGGAAAGCAAACCAAAAGTGGCAGTCCAACCACCAAAAGTATCCAAAAGTGGGAACATCATACCACCAAATCACGGGCATGGGATATGTCATACATTAAAGTTTTATGTCATTTTTTAAACCTGCATTTCAAAGCCATTGAACATGTCACAGGGTCATGGGGAGGCTGTGAATGGGGGCTATATGATGAAAGGTCCAGGCAAATCTGAAGAAGATAAACCCTTTCAAGCTGTCATCCTCTAGATTCGCCCATGGATAGATAGCTCAACTTTACTTGAGCTGTGCTTGTATAAACCAATGGTTGATGTGAGCCACATCCCACTTTTGAACAAGTTTGGTGGGTTCAAGGGGGGTTCTGGGGAGGTGCCAATTTAGGCAGGTGGTTTCACGCTTTTCCGAAAGATATTGGACAAGCCGCAGCAAATTAGGATTTTTTTTCGGCATTTGTCCATGCCAAAAAAAATCGTTTTTGTGGGTGATTAAATCATATTAAATCATATTAAATCCCTCTTTATTGTTTTAATCCCATACTTTGTGGTTCAATCCCATCACCCGCAACTAGAGCCTGCCGTGTTTACACTTCCCTGCCTTGCGAACCTCGTTGTCTGATATCTGCAGGAAGCGACCAACGCGACCAGAACCTGAGCAGCAAACATTTGGTAAATATGGGGAGCCACCAAAAAAGTGAAGTGCTACAAACTCATCGTCAAATAGACTCATTCTCACTTGAAATGTCTTGAATTTGGTGTATTCATCCCTATATTTTCGACAATTTGTTCAATCATATTCCATTTTGGAATACAACATGTCCCAGATCATCTATGGGTATATCATATGTAAATATGCAGCTACGCTGCTCCCAAAGATGACTCATTCCATGTAACGAAAAATCTTCCAGCATGATTTTATATCGGTTTATCATTGGTTTATCATGTTTTTATCTCCAGCTTGTCTCATTCTCATCCACAATCATCCACATCTTTGTTAGTTTTTCACCAGATCAGTCGTTAGCTCAGCCGGCGACAACTTGGAAGCGCTGGGGCTGCCCATCTTGGCGGACGAGACCTTGCAGCTGGTGGAATTCAGGTGGCCGTTGTCGGGGGGAGCTGATGTGTTTTTTTCCGAACCTCAACTATAGTGACTATATATGTAACAGATATATATATATATAATCTCTCTCTATATATATATTATATAAGACGATATATTTTAACCATAGTTGATATGATCTTGACTTCTTGTTCTTACCAGTTCCTCCTTTTTTGGCAGTTGAATGAATGGAATTCGACAATTCCCGAAACGAATGGGTGATAGACGCTTCTTAAAACCTCTAACACCCACTGCAAAGTGGGGTTGTAGAACCAGTGGTAACTGGTAAGAGTGGTGGTTTTGGGCCGTGGACGCCGCAGTTATTCATTTCGTGGGGGAAGCGGGAAGTGGAAATGACCATAAATGACCTTTAAACATGAATTCACATTCTGGAAACGGATATATCATCAAATATGTTCAACCAGAATGAAAGGACAGAGAGTCGTTCATAATTCTCATATTTCAGTCCTGATATTAACATGTTACTTAAATAGTTTATACCAGGTTTTCTCGAAGAAGCAAGCGGTAGATCACCAGCATCGAATACTCGCACTGGATTGATGAATTCATTGCCGAAATCATAGTAAGACTACAGAGAAACAGCAAATGTTGTACGCCTAAATGAACGGTCAAAAACCAAGTCAGGGTCGACTTGAGGCGGGGCAAATCTTTTTTTGGGGGGGAAGGCTACTTCAGGACCTTGAAATCGACCCTCCAAGGATGTTTTTTCTAGATTGTCACTAGCTGAAATGAAAACGTGTGATTTCCGTTTTGGTTAGAATGGGTGATTACTGTATAGGGCTAGGGACCCCTTTGGGTTTCTCACCAATTCCTGCATCTGATAGGATGATAATTTTATTCTGGCCTGAGAAACACAACAACACGATTCCAAAATGTCCCCAAAATGGGTTGGCAATCGCCATCACACGGTATTCTCCATTTCTATCCATTTCTCCCATGACCCAAATTGTCCCAAATCCATTCACCGCATGTATCCGGGTTGTCCATGTGTCCAATAAACATCAGTATCCTTTTTGGATCTACACCATGGCCTTTCTCAAGTGAGTCAAAAAAAGAAGTTGTGGTCGTAAATGTGCTTTATTATTGCTTTATTACAGTATATTTTATTGTTGTTTAATGTTCTTTATTTATGGTGATTCTGCATCCTATTTACTCATTTGAGATGATGATCTCACGATAGTCTTGGGATGGATTCAGGATTCAAAGCACCAGCTAGATATACCTATAGATTATGGTTGAGAAGTTGGTTTATCCCTGGATGTTTTGCTCCAGGGAAGTCGGATGCACCTCTATATGTTGCGACCTGACCGAGCAAAATGCCAAGGTCTGGGTGGGAGGGGTGATAGAACGAGCAATCCCTTGGTAAACAACTAATAGCTGTAGAACATCACCATCTGAAAAATAGGTAAATCATGGTAAATCAACTACAAGGTTCCCGACCCATAGACGGCCGTATGGTTTTAGGAGTTTTTCATCAACAAAAATGTCGTTTTCGCTACAGCGAAACGTCATTTTTTCTCATGTTGACGTGAAAAATAGGGTTTTAAAAATCTCCAAAACTACTTCGTTTTTTGACATAAGTTCGTGTTTTTTTTGGGATGCAGCACTTTTTTCCTTCTTCTCAGAAGCGCTTCATTGCTTTGACGGCCTTGCAAAGTTCTTCGAGAAACCGGTGAGGTGTCAATGGTCCCAAAGATTTTCGCCAACAGTAACGCAAGACAAACTTTTCCAATTCAGGGTGTTCTTTTGTGTTGACTCCATCATACAACCGTCTTGGAAAGGCCTTTCCACCATCTGTCAGCGATTTGCGTCCCTGCCACAGTGGACAGGAAAAAAAAGGAGGTTCTTCGCATTTGTTTGGTCCATTCTTTGTTTTGATGAGACACTTTGGCATGTTTGATTTTCAAACTTTTGGCATGTGACTCCCAAGCACGGTTTCCATCTGCAAAAACAATGGTGCGCATGACGTGTGTGTGCAAGTGCAAGAGAAGATCACCATAGCGTAGCATGACGTGTGTGAGCAAGTGCAAGAGAAGATCACCATAACGTAGCATGACGTGTGTGAGCAAGTGCAAGAGAAGATCACCATAACGTAGCATGACGTGTGTGTACAAGTGCAAGAGAACATAACAATAACGTAGCATGACGTGTGTGTGTGTGCAAGTTGACATGAACGTTATTGCCCCACCCCACCCCACCCAACCCCACCCCAAGACAACCATAACGTAGCATGACGTGTGTGTGTGTGTGCAAGTGCAAGAGAAGACCACCATAGCGTAGCATGACGTGTGTGAGCAAGTGCAAGAGAAGATCACCATAACGTAGCATGACGTGTGTGAGCAAGTGCAAGAGAAGATCACCATAACGTAGCATGACGTGTGTGTGTGTGTGCAAGTGCAAGAGAACATAGCAATAACGTAGCATGACGTGTGTGGGCAAGTTGACATGAACGTCATTGCCCCACCCCACCCCACCCAACCCCACCCCAAGATAACCATAACGTAGCATGACGTCTGTGTGCTAGTTGACATGCAAGACCATCAAAAAACGAAAAAAATGCCAAAAAATGCTTAAAACACCACGGCCGTCTATAGGTCGGGCTCCAACTACAAATATGGCATTTTCAATAGCTATGTCAGTCATTACCAAAGGCTAAAGTAAAGTTTATGAACATTTTTTGTCGCATCTACTTACCACTGATCTTGATGAACTAGGGATGTTTCAGCAACATCGTGACATGGTCTCCCTACATGGTCTCCCTACTCGGCTCAGAAAGCATCCCCCATGGCGGTAACCCCAAATAGGATGGTTTCGCCTTGGACCATTGCTGGAATGTGGTTGTCAACTGCTTGTTGGAAGAACCACCAACAACCACCAACAGTATTGACATGTGGTGACGTGATGCTGGTAAAAAGCGATGCTGGAATCTGGGATTGGCGAAAGCACGATTTTTGAAGGGGTTGAAATGGAAAACAGGTTGTTTGCTATTTAGAGAAAGGGTTAGCTCCAATGAAAAAAAACTAAGAGACGTATAGGTACAACAATAACACTGTGGGTTGGAAAAGACATGACGCAAAATTGAAAAGGGAATACCCTCTGGTAAACTAACATAACTATGGAACATCACCATTTTCAATGGGTAATTCCACTATTTCTATGGCCATTTTCAATAGCTATGTTAGTCATTACCAGAGGGTAAATCCAAGGTGTTTTGGGTTCTTAGGTCCTCATTGGTTAAAAAAACATGGCAGATGGCCTGAAAACCAGCACGGAACACCAGAGCAACGGCGTTGAATGATTTTCCCAACATGACATGAACAGGTGGCAGTGAGCTATGACACGGGCAATGTCAGCATCCTGGAGTGACTTAGCAGATATGGCCTTGGCGGACTATCATCTAGAATCTAGGATGACTATTAATTAAAGCGTGGTATGTTCAGTTAGCAAATCATCCTTTCAGTACTTGGGAGAATTGACTGACTTCTACTGACTTGATGTATGCAACTGTGATATGTGTACACATGATAATCATTCATATATAATCATGATATATATATATATATATATTTATATATATATACACAGATAGTGATGACATAGGAGTGCAAATGCACCACATGTATTTATCCTCGCACCTTTCTGCTGGATTGAAAAAACTCGTCAGGTCTTGAAGTCACGCTTGAAATGGGGTCAAGTTGCGAGATGTGGGACGCAGGCAATATACTGTTGAGTATTAGTAGTGAATTTAATAAACATCTGAGGGATCTCTTTGCATACGGACACTCATGGTAGATATCTTTCAACAAGTCCACTTCTATAAGATACATCACATACACATATATACATTGATTGTTTTTCGATGACAGATACTGGCAGCTGACACCTGACAGGATCGGACAACAAGTGAGCCAAGTTTAACCGCTCTGGTTTTTTCAACGCTCTGTTGTTGGGTGCTAATTGGTCTACTTCGGGAGAATCCTATTGAATCCCTGCCTCACCGATCTGAGGCTAGGTGAAGATGTCGTTGACGCGATGACCTTCGCATGTCCGGCGTGTCCATGTTGTTGGGGTACAAAGAGCCGACGTAGTCACGGCTTTGATTGTATTGCATATCATTGCATATTGGGTTTAGGTGTGATAGAATGGCTTGAAATCAGCAACCAGACACGCTGATGCGTGCAAAACGTTTCCATATCGCAATATAAACTCCAGTAATAAGCTGTGAAGTTGCAGATTTCTTGACATGTCAGGTTTTTTATTTTTGAGATTCTACGGGGTGACTTTCCCACAGGGTAAATAGATTTACTTTACGTGTATATCTAGGCCACGAGCCATGGATTTGCGTCGGTAAATCCACCATATGGGGAATCTTTATGGAGGACTGTGGTAAATCCAATGCCATTTTTACCATCCCCAACATCAATGAACAGGTCGTAAAAAACATCCCCAAATGGTACGTCCGTTTATTATAGTGTTATTGGGCAGTTACTACATTATGTATTTTTTTTCTAAGCGCAATTTTTGGCATATCCAAGCAATGGCCAGTTTGCGAGATGCATGGCCCATTATGTTAGTGCTTTTCTTGTCATAGCTTCAGGAAGCGCTTTTGGCAATGCCGCGCAGCGCAGGTAGCCAGGTGGATAACAAGATCAATACCATGGCAATGCTGCCCAATCCAAGGCGCAGCATTAGTCAGTAGCGAAGCTTGAAAGTCAACGTGGCAGTGTGTCAAAACCTTGTACCCCTGTAGTTCACATCAAAATAGCTGGTAAATGGATGTTCATCCCACTAAAAATGGTATTAATAGGTATTGATCCATACCCACGTGGTGTATCATTTCACCTCCGGTAATCAAACGTGGCGTTTTGGAAAATCCCGAATTGGGGTTTCGATGGGAACATCATGGGATTTTCCATTGCCATGTCACCGGAGGGGACGTTTGATCTTGGATATCTTGGTGACTGGCATCATGATTGATCCAAATATATCCGAATACTGTCAAACTTATGACCATGTTATTTTAGGAATGTCAACATCACCTAACATGAACCAGACACAATCCAAGGGTGATTCCATTCCAAGGCCAGAGCCGCGTCGAAATGGGTGAAACATGTGAATGTTTGTAGTGAAATTAGTGAAGGAATAGGACATGACTTGCCATCCTACTGATTCCTACTCACTTGGGTCCTCCATGGACCCTGGGTCTATCCGACATCATACACACACTATGTGGGTGTCGCTGCAGGCTGTGCCGGACAGATGAGACGTATTCGAAGCAACACATCTTGGTTGGGACGGAGGTTGGAGACCCGATGTCGATGGGTTCTTCATCACTGGCACTTCATATTGAGGGAGCCAAGAAGCCAGAATTGGGACTTGAAGAGCTATGTTACCCTCAAAAGTGTGAGTTGCGATATATGGGGTCAAATATATATATATATATATGTACATACACACATTATACATATCATTATATATAGATATATTGTACACATACATACTACATCATAATGTTACAGTATATTAATGATATGAACATCCACGCAGATTTCCTTTGAAGATATCCCCCTAAGCAGCACATTTACAAGCCCCATGTGCAGGCTGGAATCGTGACTGATTGGATGATGGACAGGTGCTCGACAGGATGTTGAACTGTTCAAACGCTGACAACCACATAAATAATTTTGGTCAAAACGGTTCCCTACGAACGGAATTATTTCAGGAATTAAAATGGCCAAAGTGTCGGGATCCATAATCTTAAACTTTGATCCGAAGCCTCAAGCGGTTTCTTGCAAGTGAACCCTGCAACCCATTTAATTGACCGCTGCCAAGTCTGGGAAGATTATTGACTGGATCAAATTTGAGTCCAAAGTCTCAAGCAACTATGTACAAAGAGATTACGAGCATCTGAATGTGGGTGCTTTCATTAGATCAAGACATTTGCAAAGCAACCAAACAGGTGTGGCTTTGCAGCGTGCGCCGCTAGTGCTGGCAGGAACTTGAGTGATCCCTGCCAGTGGCAAGCGCATTCGAAGTCTCCCCTGGCCTCAGGGGAAGCCTCAGGTCGCCTGTGAACCCCGGATGATTAGTATTCGGGGAATCCTCAAATAGCCTTGTTTTCAGCTTGATAAACATATATGTAATTGACCCAGAGTATTGCATCCTTGAGCTGCTCTGTTGGGAAGGTGCCCCCAATTTTATCAGCAGTTTGTTTACCGGTTCTAGTCCACCCTGAAGCTGAAGCAGCATGCGTAGGGTTGCGTAGAGTACATTCTAACAAGACTTGGTGGTTCCACAGCTACATTCGTAAAATCTTCCCGGCACCTCCCATCATTGTCATCAAAAACATGTTTGATTTGCACTTATCAATGGATTGGTTTAAGGGAAATTTTACAGGAAACCATGGTTTTTACCATCAAATATAGGGCTTTCCTGTAAATTTTCCCATCATCCAGTTCTATGAACTTACACATTTGATGACCCTTTGGTAATCTCACCTGGATAGTCTTCCCCTTTCTTTCCACTTTTTTGGGAGTTTTCCGGCCTGGGACTTTGATGTGTTTTTCTTGGATGGCTTAAAACCTTTTTTCCACAAATGTACCATGCTTAAAATAAGTCTTATCCAATATGCAAGTAATATACCCTCTGGTTATGTCAAAATAGCTATTGAAAATGGCCATAGAAATAGTGGATTTTCCCATTAAGAATGGTGATTTTCCATAGTTACGTTAGTTTACCAGAGGGTAACATCCATAACTTGCTGCAATCAACGTTTGGAAGTCCTATCCCCTTGGATGTTTTGGAGATGTTTGGAGTCAGGCGTCTCTGCTTTGAGTATCGGCTGCAACGAGTTTCTCTCAGGCGGAGCTGATGGGTCCCTGTGCTTCTGGAGTGCAGGTGAGCTGGTCATCAGAAAAGCAGACATCGAAACATATCCTGATTGGAGGTTTCAATTAATTTCTTTTGGTGATATTAATTGATATTATATGATATCCTGATTTTTTTGGGTTTCAATGAATTTATTTTGGTGATATGATGACATTGAACCCATGAGTGGCATGAAAAAATATCCTGCTTGGGCTGATATTTTTTGTTTCAACCAGAATTCATGAGCATTTTCCATTGCGATGTTTTCCCTTACCCGAGGGTGAATGCAGTTCAGGCCTACGACAGGGCGATCGACACGTCTTGAGGCAGGCTGCGGCTCGTGCTTGGTGCTGGTTGAGGAAATGTGATGCAGAATCAACACTAGTTGGAAAGTATTGCTGCACAATTGGGATAGGTTTTCTTGTCAACCAAGAATCGAAGATTGAAGAAAGAATGGGACAACTAATGGGATAATCAACAACCATATTAATAGTTGTGGGTTATAGTTGTATACATGGTTAGATTGTTATATACTACAACAATGACTATCCCACTATATCCCACTATTAATAGTATTAATATGTCTTAATTGTGGGTATAACAATATCCCACTATAGTCATTGTTATAGTATATAACCATCTAACCATTAATAAATAACCATCTAACCAATGGTTAATAAATCCCACCATCTAACCACTGTTACCCAATATGATGTTCGATATCTTCCAAGCCACTGGAGTCCTGGCCGAAGCCGAGGCGCGAGGCGGTGAATAGTGGTCTTCTGTAGGAAAATCCAACAAACCATTGAAAGGTGACCATTCCAGCCATAAATTTTGGGTTTATTTATGTTTATTTTTTGGGTTTGCTAACTACCAAAATTACGCAGAGTTACGTTTTTTGTTTGCTTCTTCAGGTGTCATTCCTGAAAAAGGGTGACCTTTGGGCGGTGAAATCATGTCATAAATGCCCATAATCATTGAATCAAAGGTACCTAGAGCCTGCAAGTAGCCATCAAATTTGGTCTTATCGATGGTAAAAGTCCCAAAGTCAATCCGGGATATCCCCATGTAGTAGTACCATGTAGTACCCCCAATTTTTTTTTTGGATAGTGTCTGTCGGTGCATCCTTCCATCATCACATCTGACCTGAAAAAAAGAGGCGAATTCTGCCGGCCCACCGCGGGGCTGTGACCTGCGTGGACAGTGCGGGAGCGAGGCAGGGCTCGGCAGGGATGCCCAGTCGTTCGCCATGGTTGTTTTAATACTACCCTCTGGTAATTTGTTACATAGCTATTGAAAATTGCCATTTTTTATAGGTAAACCATCTATAAATGGGATATGAATGGGATATACCCTCTGGTAAACGTTTACATAGCTATGGAAAATCACCATTTTTAATGGGAAAACTCACTATAAATGATCAGATGATCAACCTACCCTCTGGGTAATGACTAACGTAGCTATTGGACATGGCCATAGAAATAGTTGATTTACCCATTAATAGCATGGTGATTTTCCATAGCTATGTAAACGTTTACCAGAGGGTATTTTGTGGTCATCCATGACTTGGATAATTTGGGGTACCACTACGGAAACCTCCATATATAGTGGTAAAAGGCTATGTGGCTATGTTCATATAGTGTGCAGCAGTGCTGGGTTTTTCCACGCCTAGCCCCTTCTCTCTTCGTTGACTGGTCTGGTGGTTTTTTGCATATAGTGTTGATTCATTGCATTTAAGTGATATAGACTATAGTCACTCGTATTTACTCATGTATGACTGCTATTGGCTATAGTATGCCATATTAGAAAATACATAGAACAAATATATACAAATATAGCCTATAGTCTATAGCACTAATTATACCAAATGACGACAATAGTAATGCAGAAGGCTATACTCTGTGATAGCATTCATTACTGTAATGAATATAACAAATGTATACACATATATAATAGTATCTTGACAAATAGTATCTTGACCCTACAAAAAGCATAATAGTTTTGTTCATGTTGTTATTGTAATTCTCACTGCATGAACAAATCCAATCTTGGGGGAGTAAAGTTTCAACCGAACATGATAGAGCTTTGAACGGTTGAATACAACGACATTGAAATCTCCGGCTGGGGCAGTGGGGCCTCTGCCTCAGGCTTTTAGTGCTGGGCAGGCCAGGATCCCAGATGGCAGGTAGACAGCCAAGAACATGTGTGATGTGAATGAAAATTCCGAATGGGAACATGAGGTACTAGACATATCTAGACCCATGTATCTAGACGTATAATTATTAAGTTATAGTGTATACTCGTATCTAGATATATCTAGGTATATATGTATATATATGGTATATATATATATATATATGGTATATATATATATATGGTGTGTATATATATATGGTGTATATATATATGGTATATATATAGGGATATAGTCATGAAGAATAGGAACTTAACAGACTCAACTATAAAGAGTGAGAGTGGGATGATGAATCTCATCCCTCTAACATTGAACACCCCCTAGATGGTTTCAATATGTTTCAAATATGTGCAAATCCCTGTCAATAACCATGGTTTCTGGTGGGGATGTTTAATGTGAATGGGATATTATATATATACTGTATATATATATATATTCATATTACAGGTTTCTCCAAATCAGGTGATAATAGCCTTCCTTGGTTTGATTTAGTACACCTTAGTGCCAAACAAAGCCAACCAAATACGGATGTGTGTGAAAGTATACTCTGAACTCGCCATTTGAATCGGGAAAACGATGAGAAACCAGTGTAAATCATGTGTTGATCCATACCCCATAGGACCCAGTTGGACATGGGGGTTTTGTTCGCGAACCTCAGGATGGACATGTGCGCTACTGGGCAGAGGAAAGCTCTGCTGAGCTGCCAGAACATCTTCGAGATTTGAGGGACAGGAGAGCTGTGAGGCGGTGACCTCGACCTAGATTTGTAGATGTTTCATTGTGGGTAAAACAATAATACACCAGCCATTTGGGAATGGTTCATACCACCTATTTATATGGTGATTTGGGGGATGGTTTATTATTGTTTTACCTATAGATATATGGACTATTATTGTTTTACCGTTATTTCATAGCACCTATTTATGATTGCTTCACCTATTTACGGTTTATATACCCCCAAATAGCTCTAAAATTCTAAATATGCGGTAATATACCCATGATTTTGGGACTTTTACCCATGTTTACGGGTACTTGGAGGGTCTGCGTGGTGATTAGGTGGATTCATCCCACAAATCTCTATGTTTTTGGGAGTGTGAACCCAACCGACTTGAAACAAATTGGGTGCTTGGAATCGGCAACCTCCAGAGAATGTCTCTGCCATCAGCCCTAGCCAGTTGCCAGAAAAGGTGTCATCCCTGCTTGTTTGAGGTCTACAGAGAATTCAGGCGGCACATTTGAGGAAACTGGGGGTAAGTGTCAAAAGGGAAGCAAGGGTTCTCGGATCATCTTCAGCATTTTTTCACCTTTTTAAGTACCACAAGCCCAAGACCCTTCAAGTACCTTTGAAAAAAAGGTCAAAGTCCTAAAATGATGGGTACATTACGTACTTTTTGTGCTCAGTTTAGATCAATTTAATATGGGATATATCGGCTTTCCCCCCTCATTTTGATCCAAAAAATCATCCCAGCCACTACAGGAGCCCCCTGGCGCCCATCGACTGCATGTGCGTGGTTGCGTGGCCCCAGATGCCGAGATTTGCTTCAAGGGGAAAAAAAATGGTGGTGAAAACTATGGTCTTTGTCCAGAGTTTTTCTCATCAAGGGGAAAAAAAATCTGTGAAATACTCCAAAAGTTCCCTTCAAATCTAGGATGGTTGGTGGTTCAGCTTTCAAAGTTCCTTATTTCCATCCCAGGTGGTCCGTAACGACCCATTTGGTGGGGTAGAAATCACTATGACGGCACCGTCTACGGAATTGCCTGCATGCTTCTGCCAACCAACAAATACTTACAGCCTCCAAGTACCCATGAAAATTGGCAAACATCCCAAATATAAATATATATATATTATTATATTATAATATATAACTGGTTGGTGGTTTGGAACATGTTTATTTTTCCATATATTGGGAATAATCATCCCAACTGGCTAATATATTTTTCAGAGGGGTTGAAACCACCAACCAGATAATATGTATATATGATGATTTATATTAATAATAATAATAATGATAATGATAATAATAATAATATTATATATATATACATATTATATGTGTAATATTATATATATATTTACATTATGTGTAATTATGGGTACTGGGGGGTGTCCAGGTAGACAGAAGTGCCAGTGTTTGTGTTCTTTTCCCATACTGATCGAGGGGTCACGCAAGGACAGACGACTTTCTCGCATTCTGGCTGGATCCCAGGAGATGGGGAGAGAGTTCTTACTCCTGGGTGTTCCTCACTGTTGTTTTGGGTTTGACCTTTAAAGAACCCTGTCTTCTCCAAAAAGGGAGTGTACTATCTCATTATAGCTTTGTAAAGAACAAGTTTGTTGACTTGGCTGTTGTCATTTGAAATTCATACTTATACAATCATATATATATAGCACCCCAAGAAAATATAGAACGGTGTTTCCTGGATAGATTATACCTGCATCATCTGTCCAGGTTTTCCACTTTTCTATCTATTTTTTGGGGTCACTACATATCATAACCCATAGGATCCATGTATGCTATATATGGTAACATGGATTCCATCAATATACCCCAGTCATGTTAGCATATATACCAGCACCATGGATCATATGGGTAATGTCATTTACAATACATCCCATTAAAACTCACCAAATCTCCTCATTCATTTTTTCGGCAACCTGCCTCGCACCAGCAGAGGACGGTTATGTTCGCCTGTGGGACACGGATGTGTGGCGCGCCACCAAGCGCCTGGTTGCCCTGGGAGCGTCTTTGTTTTTTGGAACATGGCAGGGGGGATTGTACTCTGATCAATCGGGTGTGTCTGAACATGGTGACTTAATGGCAATATACTCTGATCAATATGGCAATGTCTTATAATGGTGATTACATTTGTCAGCTTTTCCACGTTGCAAGATTGGATTCTGCAGGAAATGGTGATTTAATGAGGAGAAAAACCACATGCCAAACACACCACACTTTCTCAGCTGTCAAGATCATCCATACCTTGGATGTTGATCCCTCATCGGCGAAGCAATTTTTGTGATGATTTGGGGATTTTTTGGGGTGAAACAACCAGGTGAACTTATGATATATATATATATATATAAATATCATCATATATCATCTTTGTACATCTTTGATATATAGATAGATCCATCTATATGTATATATTTGATGGACCACATCTTTGATCATCGGACTCGTTTTGTTTCGGCTTCCATCGCCTGCTGTCTTTGTCGTCAGCCTTTCTGAGGGGATGGCCACATCTCGGCTCGGGAAAACACGCGGCTCGGGGCTCGATGACGTTTGTCATTGAGGGTTTGCCGTCTGATCCGCTGGAAATTTGGGGAATAAAAAGAAGACCATGCAGGGTTTGCCAAAGGAACATTGCTGGTTGGTGGTTTCAAACATGTTTGGAATTTTCCATAATATATGGGATCATCCTTCCCATTGACTTTCATATTTTTCAAGATGGTTAAAACCACCAACCAGCATTGACTCGTTCTCTTGATTTGAGAAAAGACTGGAGTTGGAGTTTCCGTCATTGAACATAAACTGGCTCGTGCAAGTTGCCAGTTTTGCAACTTGCATTTGTTGATAGGGACGAGTTGATCTTTTCGTTTCAGGAAGACAAGGATTACGTTTGAGATCATTTGAGTGTATTTGATTCACACTTTTCAGATGGCTGGCACCCCCTCCATCAGGGCAGCCAAAGATTGAGGTCAAGGTTTCCTCCGTTGACGGTGCAGATCTCAAATTTGGCGTAGAATACATTTTTCACTGGATAATTCACGGGTCTCAGGCACAAATCCAAATCCTTTCAAGCGGCCATTCTATTGATTTATTCTGAGGCTGTCGGATCTCAAAGCAATCAAACTTAAGTACTGGGGATATCGGGGATATCTGGGGATTGGCGAGTCGTTTCGGATTCTGCATGATATCATGCTATCTTTGGTGGTCCAGAATATATGTTGATGCCATTTCAGTTTAGAGGAACCTTTATTTAACCAGTAAATGGAGAACTTACTATAAATGACAGCAACGAATTGCATCCAGAAACAAATGTCTTGAGAGTCTTTTGACATATTTTGACATCATTGGACTTCTTTGAGGGACAATTTTGGTGCATTTTCCAATGTTTTTTCAAGATTTTGGCACGAAACCGCCCCTTGGTTTCCACGGCAGTTCCCACGTTGGCCAGGCAGTTCGCTTCAACACCGCTGAGGCTGTGGCTTTGTCGGCTGGATGATGTGAACCAACAAATATATGGGATATGTTTTATTAATGTTTTATGTTTTTTTGTGTGATAATCTATGAATTTCTATGATAAATATGATGGAACTAAGCATATACAGTATACACATAGATATGGGCATAGTTTGGATATGGAACTGCATCATGTGCACTGAACAGAGATCCACTGGTCGCGTACCATTTTGGAGGCCTCGTACCATGAGTTTGTCAGCGCTGCGGCGGACGGTCCGGTGACTGAGTTCACCCTGCTGAATATATTTCCTATGGAATATGTACGAATATCTATCTATCTATCTATCTGTCTGTCTATCTATCTGTCTGTCTATCTATCTATCTATCTATCTATATATATATATGTACTGTATATTATATATATAATGTTGGATCTTGATTAGTGTAGGGCCCCCCAAACAATGCATATAGTAGGAAAAGTTGATGGAACGTGGTTGGAATAGTTTTGGATAATGATCTCAAGTAAGGATTTCAATTGATGTCAAATTACTTTTACTTGATTTTCCATATAATTTAAAACAATACAATATAATATACATATAATATACAATGTGGTAAAATCTTCATTGCATGGATTAGGGTGATTAAAGGATATTAAAGGTAGGAAACAGTCCCAGATTCAAGACCTAGCAAAACATGTGCTCAATAGATCCGATGTTTTCGCAAAAAAAAAGTAAACCCAGGATTGATCATAGACTTTTTGGAAGCATATGAAAAACCATTTCCAGATCCCACTGTCCAGCAGTGAGCCTCAAAACTTCCCTGGGAACGGGCCCCTCCGTGATGATCCGGATCGGTCCATGGGATCCATAGTCAATGGTGGAATCAACATGAGAGTGATGGGTAACATGGGACGCCCATATGTCATATATGGCAACATGTCTGTTCAGAACGGGCAACAGATGGAACAAAAACATCTGCGGATTTTTCTTTTTGCACAGATTATAGATATGACAGATTACCAGAGGGAAGGAGGTGATGAATCCCTATTAGCCTATATATATATATCTATATATCATTAACTGGTTGGTGGTTCAGAACATGGTTTTTCTTTTTCCATTAATATTGGGAATAATCCCAACTGGTAAACTAACATAACTATGGAAAATCACCATTTTCAATGGGAAAATCCACTATTTCTATGGCCATGTTCAATAGCTATTTTGACATAACCAGAGGGTAATCCCAACTGACTTTCACTCCATCATTTTTCAGAGGGCTAGGGCTCAAAACCACCAAGTCGTCCCAGGCTCCTGGTGTCTGTGGGACCTCCGGGTGCCTTCTCCGGTCAAAGGCCAGGTGAAGGACCCGACCCCCAGGAAGTTTGGGATGGGCAGCATGAAACATGACCATTTTTTGACTGGGAAATCGATGGTTTTTAGTGGGGAAATTACATAAAGAACGGCATTTGTTTTACGGAATCGATGGTGGAAATGGAACAAGATCATTTTCTTCGATCTTGAATTAGCGTCCAACTGACATTTTGACCCAACCAATCGGCAAGTTTAAGGTTAGAAAGTGGTCTACACCAACCCACATAAATAAATAATTGCCCATAAATGGCAGGTCCTATGTTGCAGGGTTTGGAAAAAGATAAATATATTATATAATTATACACATACATGTACACCAACGTGTGGAATGGAGCCTGGCAGTACCCAGCTTAGGTGATATGAATCAACGACCAACATCACAGATTCACAGATTGCTCGTTGTCACAAGGTGACCTATAATTGAAAATAATTGAACAGATACAGTAATAGGAAGGATAAAGAATTTCTTTTGGCTCCAGCCCTGGCTCAAGCTTGATAAAAATGATTCCGCCGTTGACCTCCGTTGCGCCGTTTCACGTGGAATAACCTTGGTGACAATGCCGGTGGCAGCAAAATTTGGAGCAGATCCATCCAGATCAAACTTGTCAACGACGACAGGACACCACTTCGGACGATCTATGGGTATGGATCAATACCTATGAAAATACTATTTTTAGTGGGATGAACATCCATAAATCCCAGCTATTTTGATGTGAACAGAAGGGGTACAAGGTTTTGACACACTGCCATCTATCATTCATCAATGGAAGCGGTTTGGTTCCTTGACAAGGTTCATCAATATGTCCTGTGGGGATTTTCGCCAAAAATTACGACCAGTTGGTCGGACCGCATCGTCCACATGCAGTGTTCAATTCGCATGCTGTGGCGACAAATTCAACCACCGATGCTTATAGTAGTTGAAGGACTTGAGGCCACATCTTCTCCAAAAGGTGGGACCTAATTGAACAATCGAACATGGCTTGGCATTGTAAATTCACCATTAAGAGACGACTTTACCACCTAGAAACTTTCATCTACTGTTCGGGGATTTCCCAGCTAGCCATGTCTGATTACCAGAGGATAATTTCTTGCTCATCGTGCAGCTGCAAATTCTTGGCAATGTGAGCACACGTACCTCGGTCCGGTGATATAGGGAACTCTTGGTTACACCATTTGATCTGCACACGACAACGTTAACAGAAAACAGTTCTACCTTGGAGCTTGCCAAGTTTGCCGCTACAGAAGTCATGGAAGTACCAGCCTGGCTGATTCCAATGCAAAAAGTTGGGCCGCCTGACCGTTTATGCTTCCACTCAAAGGGTTTGTTTATAAAAAATCGACCATCAAAGTGGCTGGAAACCAGTATGAATATGAGCAGAGGGTCTCTGTCACTTTTCCAAATGATGCTATTGGTAAACAACTGCTAGATATTTCGGCACACACCAAATCAATTGCGCCATCCATTCAACGAACTCGAAAGCTCCTGCTTCTCCTGCATTGGAACTCAAGTTTGACGTCGATGGGGGTCAAGCTGCTGGGAAACCACGCCAAGAGTGGAATACCTCGGTCATAAGTTTGCCCTGGGTTGCAGATTGGTCTCAACCATGAATCGTCGCAACTCAACAATTTTAGTGCTATTGTTGCTGAAGCCAAAGTTTCAGGCTCTGCCAAGAGCGTTTCGTTGCAACATTACTACGATAACGTCCGAATCAATGAAGTGCTGAAACAGCTTAACATGACCATGGTTCCAGAGCCGACACGCAATGTTGAAAGTGTTGGTTTGGAGCTTCACACCGACATGGGCGGGGAACGGATGCATGCGATTTGTTCCAAAATTCGGAAGGTTCTCATGCTCAAAAATTCAAAACGTTTTTTCTCCATCTCGGTCTGGCCGCTGGGTTGCTGAGGGTGGACGAACTGAATTTGGGGTTGATATCGTTTATTGACAGACACCTCGTTACAATGAAGGCATCAGAATGGCAGCTCAAAGCGTTTTGGGTAGATTGCCATTGACATTCAATGGCCTTCATTTACGCCTGTCGCATGAAGCTGCCAAGACGTGGAAAATCGTGCTTCCAGACCAGGTGGTGCCAAAATTGATGTTAGTCCAACTATGTCCAACTATGTCCAAGTCCATTCAAGTAGTTTGACCACTCCAATCTGGCTGGTGGGCCAGGGAATAATTATCAAATCATCTTAGTCTTAGTTTCCATATTTGTTTTTACTGTTATACGCTCTTTTGATCATAATAATTATTGTTAGACCATATAAGATACCTAAGTCATCCTAAGGCTAGTAATATATCTGGCTGTTTCATTATTTTCCATCCCACCTCAGATACATCAGAAGACGATCTCCATTGACCTTCTCATCTCACTTGGCGACCCATGTCCCACGGATTCCCACGGCACGACTCAGGACAGAACTCCATTAATCTCGGTGGCTTTGAATGGGGTCTGGGGGCCTCAGGTGATCTACATGGCTGTTGAGGTGATTTCTACACGACTCGTGGTGAAAAAATGCCTATCCGATTTGGGGATGATTTAAAGCCGGCTGAGTTGAAACCACCCAATCCAAGCTTGGCAGCTCTGAACGACGAAATCTGATGAAATCTTGGGGTACAGAACTGCAGGGCCGGCAGGGGCCTGCAGGTACCATTTTTGGAGCCATTTACAGAATCACTGAAAATCACATAAGCACATAAGCCCTTATCAATCAGTTGGAGAGAACTCTTTATCAATCAGCCAGGATTTATTCGTCCCTCGGGGACAATGTCTTCACAAGTTGTGGGTCCTGGATCTGATACCCGCGGGTTGGTGATCCCGCACCAGGCGCGGCTGCTCACCTGTTCGAAAAGCAGCTCCCTGGCATTGTGGGACCTCCGAAGTGACAAGGCCGGCGGCCTTGGACATGAGGATCTGATGTGATAAAATTCAGGATCTAGGGCCTAGGTACTGGAATTATATGAAATATGGAATTACCATCTGGTTATGACTAACAGTTCGCCATGGAAAATCACAGGTAAACCATCTATATAGATGGGCCATTTTATACGTTCAATAACCAGAGGGTAGTTTTTTTTAATATTTTTTAATTATCTCAAATAGCTGGAACATAAGAATAGACTCCTCGTATTCGGAATGCAAAAACCAGAGTACCTGGGTTTCGATATATGGTCTCTGTAGCTTGACTGTAGTGGCTTTGGCCATGCCCAAGGCTTCAAGGGGTGGTTTCTGAGCCCACCAAATTGGAGGGTCTCATGCTACGACACTTTCCCAAATGATGCGTTCATTGTTTACCAACCAAACCCATGCGGCTTGTGATTTCAAATCTAATATATGATAATATGTAATATAATATTAATATATACACATGTATTATATATATGTATATTGAGTATATATATATACATATGAATTCATGTTCCATTCCTGTGCTGCATGTTTGTTCAGTTGAATACATGATATTGAATAATTATATTCATTGGTATTCTATGACTTCACCGCCTTGTTTTTCCCAAGCTTCGCAGCGGCAGTGCCAGGTCTTGCGGAAAGCCCCTTGGAGTCATATCGGCATTGACCCATTTGTGCGTAATTCTGACCCCTCCCTAAATCGATTATTAGGGCTTTGCAATGGGAAAAAGAAACACATGATAGTCACAGTCCGATCTCCTACTAATTATTACCCTCTGGTAAACGTTTACATAGCTATGGAAAATCACCTTTTTTGTATGGGAAAATCCACTATTTCTATGGCCATTTTCAATAGCTATTTTGACATAACCAGAGGGTAAGTTGTGAGTTGTTACCTCCTTCTGGCAAGGTGTTGGCGATGAACTTCCTGAAGGCCCAGATTTGAGTCAGCTGAATGACGAGGTGCAGCTGCTATGAGCAATGCCCCAACTTTCAGGTACTAAAAATACGGGGAAAACATGTGGTTAGTTTGTGTGTAGTGTTATTTGATATCTAGCTTAAGGGGGAGATATATGGATATATAATTTATCCAATCATATCCAATCTAATCTCAGAAAATAATAGTAAAACAAGCAGTTGCTGCACTGCTCACAAGCCGCCCTGATTGAGGTCTAAGCCTCATGCTAGTGTGGTCTGGTTGGTGCTTTCAAAGATATTGGTTCGTTGGTGCGAGGCTGTTATGCCCAGGTCTTATATCATCTAGTTTCAGTACAAATACGTGGAGTTTTATCCCCCACATAATGCTTGATAAGGGTATGAACATGTTTTTTTTCATTCATTCGCTGGGATGCATGTCCAAGCAGAACATGTTGCATTAGAATCAAGATCATGTACAATGGTAAAGTAAACATTACTGTCGTAAAATCAAAGCTTGGATGTACATAATATTCACAAAAGAACCTTCCTAGAGGACAAACATGAGTTCGACGATCGGCAATATCATAATCATGAGAAGTAATCATCCTCCTTGGGGGACCCATATGCAACACTGTGAGATGATCACAGGCACCAAAAGCATCCTTTTAAGTTACATAATAAGGACCGAAGTAGTTTGATGTGACGGGATGTGGGGCCGGGGTCATGGCATTTCTGTGGTGTTTTGCCAGAGGTGAGCGGCATGTCCTGGTGGTTTTGACTTCGTTGCCAAGGGAAAAAAAGGGGCCATACCCTCTCTCTTGCTGGTGTAAGCAGAATTTTCTTTTGGATTTACCATAGATTTAATATTTTTTGGGATTTACAATAGATTTACCATAGATTTGACATTTTTGGGGATTTACAATAGATTTACCATAGATTTAACATGTGTGGGGGTTTACAATAGATTTACCATAGATTTGTTTGATTTACCATAGTTTTTTTGGATTTAACATAGAATTCCAGAACTTTTCGTCCAGTGCTCGCAGAGGTGATTCAACCTGCACGAAGAGTCAGAGGTTCCGGCAGCCGGGAACACAGATGGGCCGGGTTGTGAAAATGCTGATTTGATGGGATATATACATATATTATATTAGCATAAAATCGATGGGATATATTAACTAATAATATTATAGATATTAATAAACTAATAATATAATATATATATAATGCTGATATATATATATATTATATTATTATTAGTTAATTATATATTATATCTATAAATAGCCGCTTCAATACCATATTTTGGAGCGTCTGAAAATGGGTGTACCAGTTTTTTCCCCGAATGAGCAATCTTTAAGGAGAACATGATAATTATATAAGCTACATATAAACTACAGGATTCAGGAAAGCTCTGGTGATTTTTTTTGGTTAGTCGCTGACTTAGACTAGCTATGACTAACTATGACTAGCTGGTGCAATGGTGAAGCAACCGGTAAAAGGGGATGTATCGGGCACCATTCGCCATTGGGTTAAACCGTTAGTATCTCCTCGCCATTCGCTTTGCCAGGAGAGACACTGTACAAACAAAGCGCGATGCAACGCAAGGGAAGCAACCAGGCTCCGCAGCCTGTCAAGATGGATTCCTCAAAGAGTCAAAATGCACCATGCATCCACATGGTTCGTTAGCTTCATAAAATGATTGAGTCATGTGTGTATGTATGAATATGTATGAATATACAGTAATATATATATACATATCATCAGGAGGTACGATTCGTACGATTGAAACTACTGTTTTCAAAGACATATTCATCAACTATGGTTTTTCCCGGCTCAATCGCCTGCTGGGATTGTGAAAAATCTGAAGCCAGAAAACTGGTCACCGGAATTCAACAGAGAGAAAAACTCCCTCGGGGAACCATGGTTTAGTAGATAATTATAAGGTATTTGCACAGGGACCATAATTATGAGGTGTCGGTTATATTAGGAGAATGGGATTGCGTTATTTCAGAATCAAGTCTTGTGAGTTGAACATATTTGAAAGACAAGTTCTGGAAACTAGCTTAGTTCTGTGCTCACCCCCTAAGTATGTCTTGATCTTGACATTTCCTAAAGACTTTGTGGAGCGCCAGCCTTCCAGGACGGTGCTTATGGTTATGGGATGACTGGAGATCGTCCAACTGGCGCCAGGAGTTTCCACAATATGCACATGGCCGTTGTCAAAACTCAGAACGGCTATACGGATGTGGGTCAATATGGAAGACCTAGCAAACCACAGATGTGAAAGTCTAGTTTAGTATTCACCATCCATAATTTTGCGGTACCTAATTTTGACCCATACCCATATACAAAGATGTTGCCTCATTTCTTGATTGAGTCAATAAATGTATCAGTATCAATCTAAGGACGTTGGAAAATAGGCACTTCAAAACTTTTGACGAGTGGTCTATGTCAATGCGTTTTAATGGGTTTGTGTTCATCTATATATATATATGTGTTCATATCATGAGAAGTGGGAATGGCTAACATGTCTCGCTCTGGGGCAGGCCCGTTTGCAATGGCCGACGTGACCAGAGAGCCGCAACAAAAAAGAAACTCTGGACGTGCCTCGTTTCCTGGGACTTTGTTTGAGAAGGATACGGCTGAGTTAACAACTCATGTTTGGATATGTTTGGTACCTTGATGATTTTTAATGCTTATCTATGCTGCTGTTGTGCAAAAACATCTTCGAAAACATATTATTACTGTGTTCTTTGCAGTTGAAGCGAGTCGCCACGGGCTGAAAACATCCTGACTTGGGGATATCGCTTTTCAACATGACATGTTCAAAAGCCAGCAAACAATAACTGATGTTAGGCTTCGGAAGATAGTGTGTTTGAACTATTTTGAATTTTATTGACACAATGACTGAGCATTGTTGGCATTGTAGATTTGTGTGATTCATTATCTAAACATGTTGCGATTTTAAGTGCTGGTTTTCCGGCGAGTCTTATGCTTTTTCGAGTGGAAACTGATCGCAGCGTCCGGAGCGCTATGTTGAAAGGCTGAGGCGCTCGTAAGTCGTAAGTGACAGAAGGTTACCAGAATCAAAGTTGGATGAAGCCACAAAACCGAGAAACACGAGAAATTGAACACCTAAAAATGGTTTGGAACCAGAATTGGTGGATAACTGACTTTTATTTCGGAACCATCATCAATGATTTAATGAAGACCAGAAAATCCTCAGAAGTTTTTGCTTCGATCACCCAAACGATGGGTAGATGATGGTAGATGAATACAGCTTTGTCTGAAAATAGGTTACCCATGGTTACCCATAATTGACATTTGATCAATTTGATCATCATTTTCCACGTCGTAGGATTGCCATTTGGCCATTTTTTTTTTGGTACCTTGGTACCTCGATGCAGTTCGGATCCTTGGACTAAAGGTGCAGAGTCTTGGCTCAGTCGCCAGAATGGAAGGGGGGACAGGATGCGATGTTGGAATACCAGGAGTCCGTCTGGGACCAAGCTGAAAACGAGCCAGCTCGAGGATTGTCTCAATGAAAACTGTGTCAATATGTCTTAATAAATATATAGTTACAATTGATAATTATTGATCATAGATTGTTATGTTTGATTGTAACTATAATACATATATATATATATATATTTATCATATAGTAACTCAGAGATGTACATACAATGATACACATATGTCAAACGAATATGTTTCGTCAAATCCAGGTCTATGTTATCTGGTGGTCCACTGAAATGGCTCTTATCAGATGGCACTGGTGGCTGGGATGTGGCTGGTAATGTTGAGATTACTGTTTGATTCTTAAATGTTCTAATATATGATTAGTATGATGCTTAGATGTTCTAAAACATTGTTGAGATTACTATGATTCTTAGATGTTCTAGGGGAGTTTCTTGACATGTCTCTTAATATCAACGGGTTGGAACAGATTCTAGACATTGCATGGTAATATGATCAGCTTGACCAACATTTGGTACAGCTCGTGATGCAAATGTGCTGGTCAGCGGGTGACTGACTTTTTAGGTGCAGTGAGGGCTATTTGGAGTGCTTCCTTCTGGAAGATGAAGTAAATGATTTGACTGCGGTGCAAATCTGAAGCATGGATAGATTATGCATGCAATCGAACCTTGGCATATCCTTGATCATGTTTATTCACCGTGAGGAGTTCGTCTTTTTTTTCTTGTGCAACGCAGCATAAGCTTTGCACCAATGTCGACTGAGGATCATTTAGGTTGCTGACTTGGGTTGGGTGTAGCGTTTTTCCTCTAGATTTTATCAGAGTTGCTTCCGCCTCCGTCCTCCTCCTCCGGCAGCCCGAGAGGTGATGGTGGATTTGTATGATCATTGACAGAATATATGTCAGAATAGATGCCTTGAAATGCCATGGTGGACATGGTGGGGATCACTCGAAGTAAAATAATTATCATATATTATCAGCCGTTTTTATATCCAGTTATATCATGTGTGACTCCCACAGAACGTGTGTGACACCACCCCAGGTCCAACCCACTGACATCTCAAGATGGAGTTGGCAGCCGGGCTCGGTGGCTTGCCATCTACGGGAGCTTGCGCTGTAGGATCATAAAAATCATTTCTGGAAAGCCCAAGGTAGCTTGCACTTGCGTTGCGAAGCCTTAAACATGGATAAACATGGTTGATGTAGAAATAAGTGCTTTCTATTTTCAGAAATCGGGGCGGGGATCCTGCGGTCCTTTTCAGAAAGGAAGAAGTTTTGGGAGTCCCAAATGTTCGATTTTCACAGGTGCAGGGCACCACGGTCTGAGGGTCTTCTAAAAATTTGGGCCAGTGATACATAGCGACATCGCAATGGCCAAACTGTAATTTGTAGATTGTGTAAATGATATGGTGATATGGTGGTATCATCCCAAGAACTGTTTGTTTCTGTTTCAGCATCAACATAAAGCGCCAATCCCTTCCCATTTTTACATCGAAGTCCTGGAAAATGCCATGGATTTGTGATTTGGGATCCCATCGGGGAGGATTACCCTCTGGTAAACGTTTACATAACTATGGAAAATCACCATTTTTAATGGGAAAATCCACTATAAATGGCCATTTTCAATACTAGTAGCTATGTTAAATTACCAAAGGGTATGATTGCTGGGAGTGTAGATGTGTTCCGAAGTCTTCAAGCGGACCACCGTTTGTCCACAAATACAGTGCGACCCCCTTCCTTTTTAAACCACATTTCATCAAGTTTCTGGGGTCCCAAATTGCACTGCTGACTTGTATTCACATGATTGTTGGTAAACATCCTCACTTTTGTTGGTATATAATATGATATCTAATACATGATATAATATAATATAATATAATGTAATATAATATAATATAATGTAATATAATATAATATATAATATATAATATATAATATATAATATATAATATATAATATATAATATATATATATATAATATATATATATATAATATATATATATATAATATAATATATAATATATAATATATATATATAATATATAATATATAATATATAATATATAATATATAATATATAATATAATATATAATATATAATATATAATATAATATGATACAACATTATATATATAATTATATATATATATTATACACACATCATACACATCCGTTTGTTTGGTAAACTCCACGTGGGAACATTAAAATCATTGGACCACTGGACAAGCAGGACATCTAACGCCGGAGGTTTCTGCCACCTCTCAAGGAGGTTTGCAGTTTACAGCGGCTCAGCTCCGACCCCCCAAGAAGGCCCAGCCACCAAGGGAGAAACACCTGGGATGGTAGGCTTTAAGCATGTTTGACCTCTGCTCCTGAAAATTCATGAATTTTCTATAGTGTTCCCATCATGTTCCTCAATTGGTGGGGGTTAAGAAAAAGTTAAAAGCCACTTTTTGCTTGGTTTGGGATTCCAAGCAATTTCTAAGGGGCTCATCAGCTCCTGCTGGGCGCATTAACTTCAGGAAAGAGTACCTTCAGGGTGATCTAACCTGAAAAGCACATGTTTCTTTGCCATGGCATTGTGCTGGTCCATGTTGCCCTTTATTGAAACCAAGTGCATGCGGCGGTCTTCGAAGCATTTTCAATGCTTCGGAGTAGAAAACCGAGTCAATTCATACCACCTAAAGTTGCGAGAGTTTCTACTGGAATTTTCATCCCAGGTTGGACATGAATTGTTTACGATATGTTAAGATATCGATATGTTAATTAAGCCAGTACTTACATGGGATATCCCAGTTAAAGGACTTATTTGTCAGGGTCAGGAAATGTAGAATGACCACACTCCCAGAATTTTTCACGGAGTCATGGAGCCCTTCTTCGGCTCGGCTCAAAGAAGGTGCGGAATGATGCTTGAATGTTGTCTATCATGTTACCAATTGTTACCAATTGTTGCCAATTCCCTTCATTCGATCAGCAGGAATATAGCAATTTTCTGATGTGGTACATCGTTGACCACAGCTTTGTTCAACTGAGTGATTTATGTTGCTCAGATTTCATCGAATATCAGTCGTGCTGTTGGCGGCTTGATGAACGGCTTGCCGTTCAAGCCGTTCATGAGGAAAGGGTGTTTGCCATTGGATGTCTCTGCAAATTACATGATTTTGAATCATGTTTGTGAAACAACTCACAAATTCCAGAAAACATATATTTTGATCAGCAACACATATATTGACTCTTTTTTTACATTCAATTCCATTTGAATCAACACATTCAGAATTCAGTGAATCAATTAGACATGAATCTGAATAATTCCTATCTCAACACTAATTGGGGGTTTCAAACAAAAGGTGATCCCCAGTCGTCACCGATTCCATCCACACGGCATGACAGAGCTGAACAGCTGCCCCTTGGATGAGTTGCTCCAGTTGGGTCTCAATGCGAACGCAGCGCAGAGGACGTGGGAAAATCCGATCCGGGCGATTTGTGGTCAAGGTTGGTTGGATTTCTGAAAGGTGACCAATGTTTTTGTTGGTTGGATTTTTTGGACTTGGCACGAGATTTGGTTGGTCGTAGGAAGAAGTTGTAGTTATCCAAATCGGGGGTTGCCCAATTTCGATCCTGAACTAATTCAGCTTTTCAGCGGAGGATCATTGACCATCGACCCTTCGGTCATATGGATGAGGTGATGGATGCATCTTGGATGCTTAGCAGCTAGTGTCAGAGAAATGACCCTGTGGAACTTCCTCGTTAAATTTATGTATGAAAGCCTACAAAAACCCTAGTGAAAAAAAATATATATATATATATTTCTCACCTCATTGGATACTGAGATTGGGAGGATTTGAGCCATTATATAGCCATTCTATAGCCATCCATAGGGATCTTTATAGCCATTGTATAGCTACAAGGAATCCCAGTGATGGTGGGATTCGACCATATGCCACTTTCATGGCTGGGTTTGTACTAGACTACCGAATTTCAGTTGGGAACCAAAAATGTTTTCCCTTCTTGACTTCTTGACATGATTTTTCCTCTTCAGACACCAGAGAATCCCAGACATGAAGTGCACATCTTTTTGTATCCAAACTTCGAACTGCGTTGGGCGTTGGCAGGGGAGGTCGTATCCAAACTTCGAACCGTGCTTTTGGAGGGTGTTTTGATGTTTTGGGATGGCTTGGGTCATCCATTTTGAACCCAACTCATGCCAACGGTGTCCCCAAAATCGTCCATATTTTTGGGGGGGATTAGACACATAACCATTAATAAACCAGAATGAAGCGATTTTTTTGTTATCACTGGTTTAAGATTCTTGGTGATATATCTCATGGATTCTCTATTTTGTTAGCCTTTGGTAATCCAACATTGCCCTGGAAATTCACAGTGTTTGAATATGTTTAATAGGTAAATCATCGAACCAAATGGGCCATTTTCCATAGGGAAGCAAGACTACTGGAGGGTATATCCCGATATATCCTGATGGTTTTCTCATTATTATCAAGTCTACTTGGGTCATCCCACTTAGTAGTTGGTCAACAACGCTGGTTACTAAGTCCCCTGATAGTCCCCTATTAGCTTATCCCATATACAGGGGAAGAAACGCCCGTTTCCTAACCACTCACTAAATGCGAGAATCCTTTAAGTAGTCATTTGGTTGGTGGTTTGGAACATGGCTATATTTTTCCATATATTAGGAATAATCATTCCAACTGACGAACTCATATTTTTCAGACGGGTAGGTATACCACCAACCAGTCATGATTGATAAATGATTTTCCAATGCAGGTTCTGGCGGATGTGGATGCGAAGGACTTGCTGGCTGCCGCCTGCGTGCAGCCGTGCTGGGTGGTGCTCAACGACGAAAGAACGCTGCAGTGCTATGAAAATGTCAAGCTGTGTCTTGGATGCCCCAGGACACAACTACCGGTGCTTCAAAAATCGAAAAGTGATGATTGATTTTGATTGTTATCCTGCCCCCAATTAACATAGACTCTAAAAGTAGCTCATATTTAGAAACTAATCTTCCAAGCTCCTATTTGGCAGGGTCTAGGTTTTCTACTGGAAGGTACTAGTCACATCGATATTTTAGGTATTTCCCATCTTTCAAAGTAGAAGGATGATATCAATTGATGGTGTTTTTCCACAGCATGGTTCAACTACCGGCTTAATTGCCAGCTGGAGGCTCGTTTTCAACCCTGAAACGCAGAGAAAGAAGCGGAGTATCCAAATACAAGGAGGCACCTTTTCCAGCTGAAATTGGTTCAAGCAGAAACCGTTTATTTCAAGACCATATTTATTGTATTGAATTGTGGCAAATTCTGTCCATGTTTGAACGGAATTACTCATTTAGCGCTTCGGAGAAACCATGTTCCCTTCCCAATTACAAGATTAGCCACAATGTTCTTTATTGGTTCTTGCTGTACAAGAATTGGCATTTTTTTGGCCAACAAAGACCCCAACATGGATCGAATTCATTGCTTGATCCACCGAATATTTGGCAGTGACCCTTTCTGCAGTTTAGGCACTTGCCGGGCGGTGCGGACAATGTTCAGCACGCCTGGTTTGGTGTTCCATCTGAAGAGGGGAAGGGCGCAGACTGCACGGAAGCCGTCCAAAAGCTGCGGCGAGAGAACCGGGCTGCCACATGGCTGAAATTGTTGAAGTTGTGGCTGGACATGCAATGACAACTCTATTTCACTTGTAGCCTTTGGACTGCAAAATCTGTGGTTTTGTTGCAATTTGCCGTTTCTGTATTTTGCAGTCTTTCCGCGTGTTTGAAGAGTGTAGAGTTTCTTTTCACTGGCAATGTTTGAAGTAGTCTACCTGAGTCTACCTCAATAGAGCAACTTTGACTGCATTTTGACTTGCACTTTACTTCGTTTGTAATTATGTGGGTTTACAGGGTCTACCCGACTTGGGTAAACTCAGGAAATTCAGCACAGTACTTCCCATACCTAGTCAGTTGGAGCACTGGTCAGCGGGGTTGTGGAGCTAGAGCCATGCTGGGCTGCTGGATATGTTTCCCCGTGGTGGCCCGTGGAGGACATCAAATGTAGACACACAGAATGTATGCCCTGGATGCCCAGTGTTGTGACATTTCGATGTAAAAATGTGGGGTACTAATTATACTTAGGGATGTATCATTTTTCCATTCAGAACCTTTTTAAGTTGCATGGAATTACCATAGAATTTTTGGGGATGATCCATTGACCTGCCATTGACCAGCGAAAAAATGGGCTTCACCCTGAGGTGATCGTCTCCCCAGTCGCTCTAGGCTGCGATCCGGCTCCATGTGCCGCTAGGTGGAAAAGCCATGGAATAAGCCATGGGGGGTTCCCCAGGGTTCCCGGGTTTTGCAGGTGTTTTGATCTACAAATGCTGGTTTTTCCATGGTTTTTTTCCATAAATCTGGGTAAATTATGGTAAATGTCAATATGTCACTAACCTGAATTCTTGGGCCATTTGGGGATGATTTCCCACACGAAAACCATGATTCCAGTGAGGTCACGACGTGAGGTCGTTATAATTTACCCAGATAAATGGGAAAAACATGGAAAAACTGGTATGTATGTTTTTTTTAAAGTTGTTTTACTTGTGGAAAAGCCACCATTTGTAGATCAAAACACCTGGCTTTTACATTCTTTCCCAGAGTTCGGGAAAACATGGAATGACATCAGCAAAACTGATACATATATATGTAAAAAAAAATCATCGCCACACGCCAATTTTACTGGAGGGGAAAGTTAAAAAAAAGTGAAAAAAACATCAAACGTGGAGAGACCTTATTTTAAGACAAGGCCAAATGGGAATTGAGCGGAGTATGATGACAATTGTGGCTAAATCACCAGGAAATGTGAATCCAAGCAGCTTTCATCGGCTGGAGTTTTTTCGCAACAAACATGGAGATGTCACCAACAAAATGGTAGTCATATCTATGACTAGCCATTGAAAGTTTTGAAGTTGAAGCAACAAACATGGGAGTTCAACTCCAACAACTTAACTGGAGTTTATGGCTTACCATCAAAGCAGTCAAAAAGGATTATCCACAAAAAGTGTGAAACAGGAATATATATGTGAAACATTGTGAAACAACAAAACCTGGGAATGTGGTCAAGCCACCAAGTACTGGACGGGTTAGGCCAAGAATCAAGGCCCACAATGCTGTTGTTCTTGGCAACTTTCAGCATCCAGCATGCGTTTCTTTCTTGGAGGTTGCCAAACCTGCCAAAGTGGATCATTTTTTGTGTTTTTTGGTTTCGATACGCAGCAAACATTATGATTTAATGATTTATTATCACAGTAGGGTCAGTAGGGCAACCCAGAAAAAAATATGAAGTCTTGGCCAGCTTGAAATTCCCAACACTATTAGGGAGGATATATTTGTTGTACGTGCGCCTGAGCAACAACACTGAGGTCTTCAAGCAGTTCCGAGTTCAGTTGCTCGACAGCAATCGGAACCTACCCTCTGGTAATTTAACGTAGCTATTGAAAATGACCATTTATAGTGAGTTTTCCCATTAAAAATGGTGATTTTCCATAGTTATGTTAGTTTACCAGAGGGTAACGTTGGACTCCATAGTCTGGGTTGGGGTGGATTATTAAAGGTTCAGCCATCGCGACGAGAAACCCGTGTGCGAGGTTGCGGGATCCAAGTGGTTTTCGCGCAGAGGAGCCACGTCAGTTGCTTGGCGCACTTTGATGTTGGTGTCCCTCCATTTTTGTGAGTTCATGGGGGGGGTGTTGGGTCAAAACATGTTAAACCTTGGCTTGTACCCAGATTTTTTTATGGGTATGAAGATCCAATGAACTACTGTATCTACCAGCTACCAGCTGACTGCCAAAGACCCAGAAGTGGGGGATGACTTGAACTCTTGCGGTTGAAACACCAATGTTTGTCATTGTAAAAGGAAGGTTTCCAGTAACAGAGGGTATATCCCCCTGACATATCCCCAATTTCCTTATATCTTGAGGTGATTGATGATTAGATGTTCCCTTTCTGTACGTAAATAATTCCACTGACAAACCACCGGAGATACAAAGTGGAGAGTAAGTCTGATGATGCTGATGATGCTGATTACGACTATATGGCGACGATGTTGCGCGGGGGATTGAGCCGCAGCAAAACTGCTTCCGAAAAAAACAGGTGGGTGGAATAGTTAAGTGTGAAGTTTCATGTGCTTTGCGATTCCAGCCCTGCCAATACCTTGCTGAAGCAAGAGGGGCTTCAGCTAGCAGGGGCTTGCTTTCGTGACCTACTTGGGTTCTTCTTTTGGAAGTGATCACCAACTCAATCCTTGACCTTTAATGGTTCATATCAACTTGGTTGAATGTTGGTTGGCCTCTCTTGCCCGGTGTGTTTCAGCGGATTCAGGAATGATGAGAAAATTGTAAGAACGTCCACGCGCAATGATCATATCTCATACTACAAGGGTTCTCTGTGGGAGTGGAAGGGGTTCCCAGGCGGTTTCCATGCTTCGGACTTTGCAAAAACCGACCATCGACAGTGACTAGAGATGAGTCGAGTCAGTACATTATGTTTAACAGAATTCGTTCAACAGAGAAACTACATGAAGCAACCAATGTTTGGGCATAAAAAAGGATTCCTACACATCATTTGAATCCATTGAGATTTTGGTCGCAGGCTCAGACAGTGGAAAACATTGGACGAAGTACCATCTGCGCCTGAGGGCAAGTGGGTTGCTTTCATTCGACATGCTCAGGCAGGTCACAATGTGGCTCAGCTGGAAAAGGTGTGCGCCCTATTGCTGTGTGATGTCCTTTCCCCGTTGAAGGATTCAAGTAGATACATGCACTGGAGAGTTTATGACATTATCATATATACATTAAGCATTTCTATTGGAAACCGTGATTGCTAGTTATTTTTATATTATGTAGTTGATTTACAAGTTGTATTATATTATATA